>CM064505.1:27794753-27877253 GCA_032716605.1 Paralithodes platypus | reverse complement strand
GATAGTTAGATAGACGTACAGTACGGTATATAGACAGAGTTAATTGTTGTAAGTTACCCGGTACTCAAAAACTGTGCATCCGTGCTGACTCCCTGCCTAGGCAAACTCTTTCGTCTTTGTCTCTCCTCTAACGTCTTCCCTTCTTGCTGGAAGTTTGCTCTCATTCAACCTGTCCCAAAGAAGGGTGACCGCTCTCAACCCTGCAACTATCGTCCAATTGCTCTCATCTCTTGTATCTCTAAAGTATTTTAAACTATTCTTTCTTCCAAATTCCTTAAGCATTTATCTTCTCATAATCCACTCTCAGATCGCCAGTATGACTTCCTTAAGGGTCGCTCTACAGGTGATCTTCTTTCATATCTTACTAACTCTTGGTCATCCTCCTTTCGGGACTTCGGTGAGACCTTTTCTATTGCGCTAGACATATCGAAAGCGTTCGATCGAGTCTGGCACAAATCTTTAATTTCTAAACTACCCTCATTCGGTTTCTATCCCTCCACCTGTGCCTTTGTCTCTTAACTTGCTTTCCGGTCGTTCCATAGCTGCGGTTGTGGACGGCCATCGTTCACTTCCTCATCCCATCAACTCCGGTGTTCCTCAGGGTTCTGTCCTATCTTCAATTTTATTTCTAATTTTCATAAATGATCTTCTCAACTGTACCTCCAGTCCCTTCCATTCTTACACAGACGACTCTACCTTACACTACTCAACTAAATTTCCAGAACGCCCCAGCCAGCAATCCCTCAAAAACAAACATAATGAAGCCATGCAACACTTACCGTATCTGCTGATCTAAATACTATTTCCAATTGGGGCAGAGAAAACCTTGTTACCTTTAATGCTTTCAAAAATCAATTTCTCCATTTTACTATCCGTCCAGAACTCTCAGGGGATTTTCCCCTATACTTCAAAAATACAAAAATCAATCCTTCATCTTCTCTCAATATTCTTGGGGTCTCTTTTTCTTCTGCTCTCACTTGGAAAGACCATATTCCAGTCTTGCTAAGGCAGCCTCCCAGAAGCTGGGTGTGCTCAACCGCCTCAAGAGGTTCTTTACCCCTGCACAGCTTCTTGCTCTATACAGGGGCACTGTGCTTCCTTGTATTGAGTATTGTTCACATGTGTGGGGAGGTTCCTCTCACACCGTTCTCCTAGACAAAGTTGAAAGCAAGGCCTTTCGTATCATTAACTCCTGTCCACTCACCGACTCTCTGCAATCTCTCTCTCTCTTCGCCGCAATGTTACATCTCTCTCGCTATTCTATCGCTACTATAATAATGAGTGTCTCAGAGCTTTTCCAGTGCATACCACCTCCTCTACGTAGGGCACGTGGAACCCGTCTTGCAACACAAGCCCACCCCTACTCTGTGCAACTCTCTAACCCAAGAGTGAAAGGTTACTCTCAGGCTTTCTTCTATTAAACAGCTGAGCTCTGGAACTCTCCCAGAATCAGTCTTTCCCTCTTCCTATGACTTAAATTGATACAAACTCTGTGTGTCCAGGCATTTTGGCTCGAACGTCCCTGATTTTGGCCCTGTCACTCTTTCAACTCTGGGAGAGCCATTCGCTACAGGCAATTCTGCCTTTTGCCTCCCTCACTCACATAGAAAAAAAAAAAAAAAAAAAAGTTTGGCAGATAGACAGACAGACAGATAGAGAGAGCAAGATAAATATGAGATATCTCTAAGAAAACATCACCAACAAACAAGTACCGTACCGGGTAATGTCAACAATCGTAGCCTACGCCGGAAGTAGTAGAGTAGGGTCAAGTGACTATGCAAAGTACTGCACGTGAACCAACTGACCGAATAGGAAAGATATCTACCTACCCTACTATCAATACTTAACAGGGGGCAGAGGCTGTTAGTTAGATAGACAGATAGGTAGATAGATAGGTAGATACGGTAGTTAGATAGATAAAGACAAATGAATATAGATAGAAAAATAGATAGGCAGACAGATACCGATATATAGATAGACAAATAGATAGAGATAGACAAATATATACGGTAGATAAACAATTAGAGAAATAGATAGATACAGTAGATAGATAAATAGATATAAAAATAAATAGGCAAATATACAGATAGATAGGTAAACAGATATATACATTTATACAGACGGAAATATAGATTGAAAGACAAAAAGAGATAGATATATAGATACATACTGTAGACACACATATATAGAAAAAAGATAGACGGATGGCATAACAACAAAAACGTGACTAACAAACAGACACAACAAATAAAATAACCCCCCACCGGAAGTAGGGTAGAGTAAAGTACCGTACTTTATATGCAAAGTACCGTACGTGTTCCGACTGACGGCGTGGGGCGGATAATATATAACCTACCATCAATACTTCAGGGGGGGGGGGGGGGGGGGGCAGAGATTGGTACCGTAGAGATACTGTATACCGGTATACTATATATATATATATATACCGGTATATACAGTATATACTGTATATATATATATATATATATATATATATATATATATATATATATATATATATATATATATATATATAGAGAGAGAGAGAGAGAGAGAGAGAGAGAATACACACACACATACAGTACATTGATAGATAGATTTATAGAAAATTAGATAATTAGATAGCTACATAAACACATAGGGGAGTACAAAGGAGCACAAAGGAAATCAAGCAACAACAGGTCTAGTGACCCTTCTAGCCTGCTTTTCCTCTAAAACACTGAGGATCAAGTGTCCAAACAGTGGTTTAGAGTGGGTAAGGGAACATTGGAAAGGGAACTACTGCCCTGGAACTATTGTCCGTGGCAGGATTAGGAAGTTAGTAGGGGACAGATGGGTTAGTAACTGAGGGGGGGATAAAATAAAATAATGCATTTACAAATGCAGTCAGTCGCGGCTTTGATGGGAGATATTTGTCTAGGCGAAGTTTAAATGAATCAAAGGTGCTGCAGTATATAACGTCTTGAGGAAGCCCATTCCACAAGTTGACAACTCGATTGAAGAAGAAATTCTTAGATTTGTGTGAGTTAAAAGATTTACCAATAATTTTGAAACTGTTTCCCCGCGTGTAATCAGCTTGGTCGATAGTGAAGTACTTACTACAGTTCATATTGTCGATGCCTTTGATGATTTTGAACACTTGAATTTAGTCGCCTCTTAATCTGCACTGGGTTAAAGGAAATAGATTTAATTCTCTAGGACGATCCTCGTATGGTTTGTTCTTCAGGCTAGGTATTATTTTGGTAACTCTACGTTGAACTCGTTCTAGCTTGTCTATATCTTTTTGGTAATAAGGTGTGGTGGAGTGGTCTTGCCATTGCTAGAGATGCTATAGGCTAGTTAGTTACTATAGGATCTCTAGCCATTGCCACTGGACTGGTAATTCAATAGACCCGGGTTTGAATCCCGATATGTCATTGGAAAGATATTATTGGGGTGGAATTTGTGCTGTACACTGTATCAGTGCATTACCACAAAGTTCACCGAAACGCCAAAAAAATACCGTCATTGTTCCCTGATTAACCTCTGGGCTGGGCAGCCCCTGTAGTATACACCATACCGCTGTGCGTAGGTATATTAATTCATTCCTCACTAAAATCGTATTTTACCATAAATATAATTAATACTTATCCATATGCGCCTATTTTACGCTTAATATGAAGATAGTAACATGTTACAACAATAAAACAAGTGGGAATATCATTTGTATTGCCGGAGTCGAGAAGGTGGCAGAAAAGCTAGATGGTGTCATGGAAGCGAGTGGAGAGGACCCCATCATCTTCCTCAACGCAGGGAGCAACGACATTTGGAAATGCAGGACTGAGGAGTTGCTCACCACGTACCAGGAAATGTTGGAGAGGATCAAGGAGAAGGGTGGAGTTCCTGTGGTACACAGTATCCTACCAAGAAGAGGGGTAAGGAAGGAATGGTCCTCCAGGGCTATTGGTGTAAATAGCCGGCTGGAGAAGTATTGCAAGGCAAATACCATTCCATTCCTGGATAACTGGACCCTCTTCTACGGTAAGGATGAACTGTATGCCCAGGATGGAGTACATCTCTCTCGACTAGGAGTTTCGACCTTAGCCAGCTCACTCGACAAGTTTGTTGCGGGGTTTTGTTAATAAACCATAGGTGTGTAAGTAAAATAGAATCCCAGCCACATGAAATTGATAGTAATAACGAACATTCTGATAGCGTAGCTTTTCCGTCTAGGTCCAGTAGTTCAACAGGTAAAAATAAATTAGTTAAAAACAATAGAAAAAATAGTTGCAAATACAAGTAATAGTTTGAGGGTTTATTATACAAATTGCAGGAGTTTATGTAACAAAATGAACGAACTTAGAGCACTGGTTAGCAAAGAAAATATAGACATAATAGCGCTAACTGAAACATGGATTAATACAGAAACCAGGCATTTTTTTAGCAGAGTTTGATATACCGGGATATAGTTTGTTTAAATATGACCGAACAAGTAGGAGGGGCGGCGGTATAGCAGTGTTTGTCAGGAGTTCATTAAAAAGCTGTACTAAATCAGGTATTAGAGTAAATAATGAAAATGAAAGTGTTTGGGTAGAAGTTAACGAAGGTAGTGAGACTTTAGTTATTGGAGTTATGTATAGACCGCCAAATATGAGTAGAAATGACGGAACATCATTATGGGAGGAAATTAAAATAGCATCAAGGCTTAGCAACGTGTGCATTATGGGGGATTTCAATTTCCCTAATATAGATTGGCAGCAACAAATAGGCGACTCTGATTCAAAGGAGTTTATTGAGGTAGTACAAGATAGTTTTTTATCTCAATTCATAGATACGCCGACTAGAGGTGATAATATTCTCGATTTAGTTTTCAGTAACAATGAACATATGATAAATAGTGTAGAAATCGGGGACCACCTAGGAAATAGTTATCACAATTCTGTGTATTTTAATATACAATGGAAAGGTAATATCAGAGAGAATACAACATTAATACCCGACTTCAGAAAAGCCAATTATGGTGGGATAAGAGAAGCCCTGTTAGCGGACCCTATGGTCAAAAAATTAAGTCGATCCAGGTGTCCAAATGAGTGTATCCTTTCTCAGGCACCTGTCATCTTAAGTCAGGAAGAGACGTCAAACTTGGTAGATACATACGATAATTTTATCAAGTCAGTATTCAATGCGCAAAATAAATATATCCCCAAAAGAAAATTTAGGTCAACACAGAACCAACCCAAATGGATGAATAATAGACTATTAGATCTTCTAGGAAAAAAGAGAGGAATATATAGAAAAATTAAAAAAGGCGAAATTCACCTACTTGCTTACTATCAGAATCTATCACGACAGGTAAAAAAGGATATTAGTAAAGAAAAAATAAATTATGAAATTAAGGTTGCCAATGACTCAAACAATAATCCTAAAGCTTTTTACCAACTATATAAATCCAAGGTTAGAGATGTAATTGGTCCCCTTAAAACTTCGATAGGAGAAATGACAGAAAATGATTTAGAAATGTGCAGTACATTAAATAGTCAATTTCTTTCCGTTTTCACTAATGAAAATTTGGCATAGTTTCCAGAAGTCAGTAAGGTATACAGCGATAGTATAGATAATAGGTTAAGTACGGTTACTATAAGTAGAAATGATGTGCTTAAGGAAATTGACAGACTGAAACCTCATAAATCGCCTGGTCCTGATGAGGTATATGCTAGAGTATTAAAAGAATGCAGAGATGAGTTAAGTTACCCATTAACATTTCTATTTAACAAATCATTAGAAACAGGTGTAGTTCCAGAAGCTTGGAAGCTTGCAAATGTAGTTCCGATCTTCAAAAAAGGTGATAAATCAATAGCATCCAATTACCGTCCCATTAGTCTCACTTCAATCATAGGAAAGCTACTAGTCAATTATTGCTAGGAAAATGAGAAACCACTTAGAAACATTTAACTTAATCAATTCTTCTCAGCATGGATTCACTCAGGGACGGTCTTGCCTTACTAATTTGCTTAGTTTTTTCTCAGAGGTATATGAAGCAGTAGATAATGACAAGTCATATGATATTATATATTTAGATTTCAGTAAAGCTTTCGACAGAGTCCCTCATGAGAGATTGATGAGAAAGGTTGAGGCACATGGAATAGGAGGGGCGTTGTTAGGATGGATTAGGTCATGGCTAATTGGTAGGAAGCAGAGAGTCAGCATAAATGGTACCAAGTCAGAATGGGGAGCAGTCAAAAGTGGTGTCCCCCAGGGATCGGTATTAGGTCCCCTGTTGTTTCTTATATACATAAATGACCTAGATTTAGGTATAACTAGTAGGATAAGTAAATTCGCAGACGATACTAAAATAGAGAGATCAATTGATTCAGATAGCGATATAGCGTGCCTCCAAAGTGATCTAGATACCTTACATGAATGGTCAGTAAATTGGCAGATGAAGTTTAACATTGACAAATGCAAGGTATTAAAGATAGGGAAGATGCAAACAAATTTTAAATATAAACTAGCTAATTTAGAATTAGAAAATTCAGATTGCGAGAAAGATCTAGGTGTGTTTGTTAGCAATGATTTGAAGCCTAGAAAACAGTGTATAAGCGTTCGTAATAAGGCAAACAGGATTCTCGGGTTCATCTCTAGGAGTGTGAGTAACAGAACTGCTGATGTTATCTTAAAACTTTACTTGTCATTAGTGAGACCCCATATGGATTATGCTGTCCAATTTTGGTGTCCTTATTACAGAATGGACATAGATTCATTGGAGAGAGTACAGCATAGAATGACAAAAATGATCCATAATATTAGAAATCTTTCGTATGAAGAAAGGTTGAAGAAATTAGGTTTACATTCGTTAGAGAGACGCAGAGTTAGAGGGGATATGATAGAGGTGTTCAAGTGGGTTAGTGGGATTAACAAAGGGGACATGACAAATGTACTAAAGCTCAGTGATAGCGAAAGAACTCGTACCAATGGTTTCAAATTAGATAAATTTCGATTCAGAAAAGATATAGGCAAATATTGGTTTGGTAACAGAGTTGTAGATGGGTGGAATGGACTACCAAGTGCTATAGTGGGATCTAAAACTGTAGGGAGCTTTAAGATAATATTGGATAAGCATATGGACGAGAAGGGTTGGGTGTGAAGGGAGATCAGCCGGGTTGGGCCAATCAGCGCTCTGCAGACCCCCATAATCCTGCGTTAATCTCTAACCGTTTTGGTAAGATGATCCTCAGGGTATTAGAGTGTGAAGCCTATAATTGGGCTTTGTAATTGAATTGGGGTTGTGTGGGACAGGGATCTGCCTTGCTTAGGCCAATCGGCTTTCTGAAGACTCCCATTTTCTTATGTTCTTATGTTCTTATGTATGGTCAAAATCGCTAATTGAAAGCGAGAGTTTCATTCATCAAGTGTGAGCCAGCCGGCAACACATCCTCCTCTCTCGAGGCCTGGAGAGAGACTGAGGCCTCTCTCTCTATCTCTCACTCTTTCCAACGCTTAGACACACAGATGGCCACACCCTGCACCCGGCTTTCTAATGTTTGGACGGAAATATACCAAAGAATAAGGGAATAACAGGGAAAATAGGTGATAATTGAAGGGGGGGGGGGGAGAAAGGGGGAAAGGAGGGGATGTGGAGGAGCGATATGAGGCATGGCCGAGGGGGAAGGAAAAAAACAAAAAAAAGTTTCAAGTGCTACTGGGGCCTTTTAAAAATTATTTTTTTAGGCCTAGGATCTTAAGAGTCTCCCCGCAGTCGCCCAGTAAAACCTCTTAAGAGTCTCCCCGCAGCTGCCGGGTTAAACAGCACTGTATGAATATTCCCATAGGCTATTCAAAAAAAGCTATAGGGGGGCAATGCCTAGTGAGTTCATTGCTCAATAGGTGGTGTTCTGAGAGTGAGGGTCCGAGTCTGGGGAGTGAGACGGTGAAGCACAGGGGCGAGGCAGCTTCAGAGATGGGGCTGCTTCGAGCCGTGGATGGGTGCTTCACATGTTTCACTCCCTAGACTAGACCTCACAGGCTTCACCGTGTTCAGTGGTAGAATGAACAGGCTCTCAGCCTATGCCCGAGAGGCAGTACCATAGTTTGAATATAGGAAAAAAAAAAAAAAAAAAAAAAAAAACACACACACACACACACACACACACACACACACACACACACACACACACACACACACACACACACACACACACACACACACACGCACACACACACACACACACACACACACACACACACACAAAAGGCCTTTGACAAAGTTCCCTACAAACGTTTACTGCTAAAACTAAAAGCGCATGGAATACAAGACGGTGTGTTGAAATGGATAGAAAATTGGCTCAGCGACAGAAAGCAAAGAGTAGTCATAAATGGTAAGGCATCTAAATGGACCAATGTAAGTAGCGGGGTACCCCAGGGATCGGTACTAGGACCAATTCTCTTTCTAATTTACATCAACGACATAGATGAGGGTCTCACCTGTACAATCTCAAAATTTGCTGAAGATACAAAAATTTCAAATAGCGTACTCTCAAAAGAACAAGTTAACGATATGCAACACAATCTAGATAAATTGTCATGTTGGGCCCAAATTTGGCAAATGAGTTTCAATGCGGATAAATGTAAAGTACTACATATCGGATACCTAAATGAGAAAGCAAACTATTCGATGAATGGCACTCAGCTTAAGAATGTAAACAGAGAAACCGATCTGGGAGTAACAATATCGAGTACCGTAACCTAAAACCGAGTCAACAATGTTCAGAAGTTGTTAAGAAGGCAAACAAAATAATTGGCTTTATAGGCAGGTCATTTGAGCATAAATCCAAAGAAGTTATCCTAACCCTTTACAATTCCTTAGTCCGCCCTCTTCTGGAATACCGCGTTCAATTCTGGTGCCCTTATTACCAAAAAGATATTAACAAGCTAGAACGAGTTCAACGTAGAGTTACCAAAATGATACCTAGCCTAAAGAACAAACCATACGAAGAGCGTCTTAGAGAATTAAATCTATTTCCTTTAACCCAGCGCAGATTAACCCTTCATTAGCGGCTCACCACGTAAGTCGAGTTAAATAAAGCTGGACTATGTGGCGGCGCTCGACATAACTCGAGTGGCAATTTCAGCACGTAATGTTGCTGAGAGAGAGAGACAAGTGGTGGCAGGAGACTAGCGAGCGTATGACTGCTCCAGACCACCGCGGCGAACCTACTGACACGAATCTCAGCTCCCTCCTCCCTCTCTCACTCGCTACATACTGAATTATATGGGGAAAGTACCGAATTACATGCTTTTTGCACTCGCGTTGCACGGTTATTGCAAGAAAACTAGCCATCATAAAAGGATCGTTATGGTGTCATTCGAAAGCTCTGTTTATGCCCTTTCAGGGATAGGTACTTGTTTTACGTTCTGGGTCTTATTTAGGCATGAAAATGATCACGTAAACAGCCCTATTTTGGCTAAAAACACCCCGCTGTGCGGTACATATAAATAAACCGCATAGGCCGCTCGTAAGGTGTTAAGAGGTGACTTAATTCAAGTGTTCAAAAGCATCAAAGGCATCGACAATATGAACTGTAGTAAGTACTTCACTATCGACCAATCTAATTATACGCGGGGAAACGGTTGCAAAATTATTGGTAAATCTTTTAACTCCACGAAGCTAAGAATTTCTTCTTCAATCGAGTTGTCAACTTGTGGAATGGGCTTCCCCGAGACGTTATAGACTGCAGCACCATTGATTCATTTAAACTCCGCATAGACAAATATCTCGCATCAAACCCGCGACTGACTGCGTTTGTAAATGAATAACTTTATTTTATCCCCCCCTCAGTTACTAACCCATCTGTCCCCTACTAACTTCCTAATCCTGCCACGGACATTAGTTCCAGGGCAGTAGTTCCCTTCCAATGTTCCCTTACCCACTCTAAACCACTGTTTGGACACTTGATCCTCAGTGTTTTGGAGGACAAGCAGCCTAGAAGGGTCACTAGACCTGTTGTTGCTTGATTTCCTTTGTACTCCTTTGTACTCTGACACACAAACACACATAACGAACTCAAGCAATATTGGAAAAGTACCCTCTAAAAAAATATGGGTATGAAAAGGTAATTAAAGTGCCCATAATAATCTAGCCATTCAAAGGAACCAGGCACATTGGTGGTGATAAACCCATCATCATAGAAAGGTAACTCACAATCAATATACCTAATGATTTTATATACCGGTACCTTTTTATACCGGTACCGTACCTTTTGTCTTTCTTTTTTTTATACCCACGGTATTATTATTATTATATATTTGTTTTTACGGTGTAGGGCAGGGTAAATTATATAAGTACCATAGGGCGTAAATATTAATGATAGAAGAGAGAGAGAGAGAGAGAGAGAGAGAGAGAGAGAGAGAGAGAGAGAGAGAGAGAGAGAGAGAGAGAGAGAGAGAGAGAGAGAGAGAGAGAGAGAGAGAGAGAGAGAGATAAACATGTACAATAATATCACGAACAAACCAAATATGGTAGCAAAACAGCGTAAGTATGGTAGACTTGTTGCATCTCTCTCGCTATTCTATCGCTACTACAATAATCAGTGCTCCTCGGAGCTCTCCCAGTGTATACCACCTCCTCTACGTACCGTACCCATCTTGCAACACAATACCACCCGTACTCCGTGCAACTCTCCAACCCAAGAGTGAAACGTTATTCTGTTTTTCTTCTATGCAACAGCTGAGCTCTGGGACTCTCTCCCAGAATCAGTCTTTCCCTCCTCCTATGACTTAAATTGCTTCAAACTCCATGTGTCCAGGTATTTTGGCTCGAACGTCCCTTGATTTTGGCCCTGTAACTCTTTCAACTATAGAGGAGGCACTCGCTACAGGCAGTTCTGCCTTTGCTCTCCCTCACTCACATAGAAAAAAAAAGGCTTGGGGTAGACGACTAGGAGTGTGAGGGGTTAAGATTGGGTTTAATTGTTATTGAGGTTTTTCATTGCATTTGCCATTTTCAAGCAATTTACTTTTAGTTTGCCTCCTAGACAGGCGCCTCCCCAGTCCACCTTTCAAGCTTTAAAAAAAAAAAAAAAAAAAAAAAAAAAAAAATTGAGACCCTTCCAAGATATATAATTATATTCCTTTAAAATTAAAGGCTCGCTATCGCTTGCCCAAAAATATATCTGAGTGGACTGACTTAAATTCACCAAACTTATGAGACAAGCCATAGCGAGTCTGCAATTTAGGAGAAACAAGCCTTCGGGTAGGAAATGTTTCCACCGAAGAAATGTACCGTACATACTTAGCTTGAAGGGTGTCTCTGGGGGACGTATTTAATTAGTTTGAAGGGGTCTAGGGAAGCGCGATTTAGTTTTTCCTAGGAGGGGTAAACTAAAAATACATTGCTCGAAATGGCTTACGCAATCAAAGCCATAAATACTAAATAAACGAAGTCATAATAAACTCCAACATGTCGCACCAGATTTTAGGTTTTTATCCGATTATCGTTTACTTTAAATCGTTCAGTACCCCCCGTGACATCTATCTATTTATTGTATTTCAGCTACATTTAGACGATATTTTAAAGCTTAAAGGTGAATTACGTAAGCAGAATAAAAAAGATAGTTACTCACACAAACCAAACAATATAATTATGAATATAGTTATCTACAGATATATCAGACACTGATAGTTAGACATAATTCACATGAACAAATTTATAATAATAACAATACTCGAAAGCAAATAGGCTAGGCAACTATTTTCCGATACGATAATAGGCGCATCGTCTGCTGACGTCATATGTTACCACAACAAACATGACACGAGCTAGTCCAAGATTCTCCCTATCCCTAGTCCCTCTATTCACGATGATGAACAAAATGGGAACAAATTATGATTATGAAGTGCTGGTTCCTGATGTATCATTTACACAGTATATTGTATGCATTCCCCTTACGAGTCTATGTTTACTAGGACATTCTCAGCTGACGAAAATTGAGATTCGCCAGCGGACCATGAAGAATGTGTACGTCCCTCCTTCAACCAATAATTAATTTGGAAATACTTTGGGAGTTGAGAATTAGCCATGTGGTTCTTGGTTGGATTTTCTCTGATGGGGATGTGGTTGACGCTCTGTATAAAAGGGTTTGGTTAATTACATCAGACAAGGTTTACCGTAATGATCAAGGCTAGACTAGGGCTAGACACTTTGATCATTCTTACCATGGTATGAGATGCGTACATAGACTAGGCTAGACACTTTGTCATTCTTACCATGGTATGAGATGCGTACATAGACTAGGCTAGACACTTTGTCATTCTTACCATGGTATGAGATGCGTACATAGACTAGGCTAGACACTTTGTCATTCTTACCATGGTATGAGATGCGTACATAGACTAGGGCTAGACACTTTGTCATTCTTACCATGGTATGAGATGCGTACATAGACTAGGCTAGACACTTTGTCATTCTTACCTTGGTATGATATGCTTAAATTTATAAATTTCGAAACACAGTTAGGCCTACATTCTAAAACAGGGCCGGATCCAGGACTTTTGAAAAGGGGGGGAGGTGTTGAGAATTAAGGGCCTATGAGGGGGGAGGGGGGTCGCCCCCCGGCCGCCGACGAAACACCATAGACGTGACTCAAACATCAGATTTTCATGTTATTTTCAAGTTAGGCCTTGTAACTTTTCGTCGATATGCCAATACAAAACATTATAGTTTGCAGCAGCACTACTTCAGAAACACTAGGCTATACAGTATATCAATGATCCATGCAAAAGTTATTCATGAAGCTACTAAATATCTGTTTTAATGTATGTAAATGGAACCTGGAACCAGGGCATCACCCCTAACACATACAAATAGACCTAATACCCAACTGTGAAAAATAGGAGGGGGGGGGGGTACGCCCCCCACCTAAATCCGGCCCTGTAAAACTTGTAATTATCTTGGTGTAGTGACTTGAGTAGGCCTAGTTCAAACTACTGAAACAGCGGGTAAACCTATAGGAAGAGGTCACCACTTTTTGGGAAGATAGGATAAGATTGGGTTAGGTATAGGAGAGGATAGTTAATATTAGATTAAATGGATTGGTTAATAGGGTTCAATTGGCTATTATATAGCCTTTATATGTTCATCAAATCATGCAATTAATTATTTATTGTTTACACATTAACGTTAATGAAGGGGTTTTAGGTTAGGTTAGCTTGGCTGAAAGAAACTATCTTTTGAGTTAACCTAACTAAACCAATAGATACTCTTAACCTACAACTTTAAAATATTTTGGGTTAGCGTAGCCTAATGGTATTCCAAACCACCCAGGGTATATCCAGTATATATTAGAACTGTGCCACTGGAAGAAGTCAGTCGAAGCAAATCTTAATTTTAACACCTAGCCGTAGAACTATATACATTATGAGCTAATAAACAGTATTTCAGAATTGAATTAGGGTAAAATTAATTCTAGGTTAGTTAGGCCTATGTTAAGATAATTTAAGGTATCCAGCGTACTATATGGATTGGGGGAGACCTGATTATTCACAACTTGATATTTCACATATGTTAATTAGGCCTATTTGGAGTTTGTAAATAAGCCTAGGCCCTATGTTAGGCTATTATTATTCTATTTTGAAGAACAGTTCTAATACCCAAGGCAAAGGAATACTTTGAGAGGTAGTTGGTATAAGCTACAACCAGGGTGTGGTGCTCAGACCAAATTAATGTATAGGCCTATCACTAATATTTATAACTTTCCAGGCTGCTTCAAAAAAATAAGTCTGGTATGGCTTCAAGTAAAACCAAACTAATCAAAATATTCTCACTGTATTGCTTTGAGTGAACTTTGGCATAATTCACTGGTGCCCTAGAAAGATTATTATACCATACATTCACAGAGATCGCCATTATTAACCAAGATATGTCACAGAGGGCATTATCCCGCCTTTATTTATATGTGTTTGTTTACTGTCTTCAAGTTCTCCCGGTCGCCAACTACGTCACAAGCCTGCAAGCCAATCAACACACTCCTTCTCTCCCAGCTGTTCTCTGTCATGAAGCTTCAACTAGGCTACACGCCAGAAAAACAATTATTGCATATTTGTAGTATTAGAATGTTTATTTATAACAACGTGACATTCAGTGATGCAACATATCTTGACCATTACTACATTGTAAAATACTAATTGCAGCACTGATTTCCTTCCTTAATTCACCTTTAAGAAATATATTTCAAGAAAGCAACCTTCCGTAAACTTAGAGCAATGTTTAAAGAAACTGACTGGAGCTTTCCAATTAACAATAATGACATAAATACATCTTAGGAATTATTCGCAACCACTTACCTAAAAGCAGTGCAAGACCGCATACCATCGAAAATATGGCGTACAGGCCTTAATGATAAGCCCAAATGGTGGAATAAAGATATTTCAGACCGATTTTTTACTAAAAAGATTGCGAATGGTCGATTAAAATCCTCACAAAATGACGAAGAACGGGTGAAATTTGTAGAACTACGACGCAAAGCCAAAAAGGTAATTAAGCAAAGTAAAAACAACATGCAGTTACATGTTGCGAATCAAAGTAAAACAAACACGAAATAATTCTAGTTATATCAGAAAGAAGATAGTACCGGTAGTTACTTCAACTGTTGGACTGTTAGTCGATGAAAATGGAGAATACCCGGTACACCACAGACGAAGTACAAATGAGTAATGACCTCAATACCTTCTTTGCATCAGTTTTTATAACAGAAGATCTCAGTGATATCCCTACAGGATCGCTGATTCAGATTGATAATTCTGATGTTCTAAGCAATATCATCATTACAGAGAGTATTGAAATGTTTAGATAAACTAAAGGTAAATAAATCGCCTGGACCTGATACAATCTCACCTAGAGTTATAAGGGAAGCTAAGGATGAGCTCTACAAACCACTGACATTGCTATTCAATAAATCCTTGCAGTCTGGAACTATGCCTGATGCCCTGATCAGTGGAAGCTAGCCAACGTAACACCGATATTAAAAAAAGGCAGCAAATCCCTACCAAGTAACTATCATCCAATTAGCTTTACCTCAGTTGTATCTAAAATGCTAGAAACACTCATAAGAGACAGACTCGTAAATCACTTACAAGAAAATAACATGCTTAAAGACACTCAACACGGCTTTCGTAACAAACGTTCCTGCTTAACCCCTCCAGTCCCAGCGACGACTATAGATAAGTCACTCCACAGTCCCAGCAACGGTTATAGCCGTCAGTAATGTAATTTTCTTGTAACTGCCTGTAGAAGGCTTAATTTTTTTTTTCTTAATTCTTGTAAAAAAAATAAAAAATAAATAACTAGGTGATAGATCCACTCTTGCCTCATCTCTTGAGGTGAAAAGGTGGTCTCTCCTGTCATTTTGCCCACAGTGCTTGGGACTGCTGGGGACTTTTATTACTGTATCCTACGGTACTCAACGGGTTAATAAAACTCTTAGACTTCCTCCACGATATCCTCAACCTCTATGATGAGAGTAAAGCTGTAGATATTATATACCTTGATTTTCAAAAGGCCTTTGACAAAGTTCCTCACAAACGTTTACTGCTAAAACTAAAAGCGCATGGAATACACGGTAAGGCATCTAAATGAACCAATTTAAGTAGCGGCGTACCGTTCCCCAGGGATCGGTACTAGGACCAATTATCTTTCTAATTTACATCAACGACACAGATGAGAGTCTCACCTGTGCAATCTCAAAGTATGCTGACGATACGAAAATTGCAAATAGCATACTCTCAAAAGAACAATTTGACGATATGCAACACAATCTAGATAAGTCATGTTGGGCCCAAATTTGGCAAACAAGTTTCAATGCGGATAAATGTAAAGTACTACATATCGGACACCAAAATGAGAAAGCAAACTATTCGATGAATGGCATTCAGCTTAAGAGTGTAGACAGAGAAACCGATCTGGGAGTAACAATATCGAGTACCGGTAACCTAAAACCCAGCCAACAATGTACAGAAGTTGTTAAGAAGGCAAACCAAATAATTGGCTTCATAGGCAGGTCATTTGAGCATCAATCCAAAGAAGTTATCCTAACTCTTTACAATTCCTTAGTCCGCCCTCTTCTGGAATACTGCATTCAATCCTGGTGCCCTTATTATCAAAAAGATATACCAGTATACAAGCTAGAACTAGTTCAACTTAAGAGTCACCAAAATTATACCTAGCCTAAAGAACAAACCATACGAGGAGCGTCTTAGATAATTAAATATATTTCCTTTAACCCAGCGCAGATTAAGAGGCAACTTAATTTAGGCATCGACAATATGAACTGTAGTAAGTACTTCACTATCGACCAATCTAAACAATATGAACTGTAGTAAGTACTTCACTATCGACCAATCTAATTACACGCGGGGAAAGGGTTGCAAAATTATTGGTAAATCTTTTAACTCACACGAATCTAAGAATTTCTTCTTCAATCGAGTAGTCAACTTGTGGAATGGGCTTCCCCCGAGACGTTATAGACTGCAGCACCGTTGATTCTTTTAAACTTCGCCAGAAAAATATTTTGCATCAAACCCGGGACTGACTGCGTTTGTAAATACATAACTTTATTTTATTCCCCCCTCAGATTCATCAAGGATTATTGTGTAGGCTATAATTATATAATACTAAGACTACTCTCTTTTTCTCAGATATATGAAAGAGCACTTATAACTGATATGTTACTAACCCATCTGTCCCCTACTAACTTCCTATTCCTGCCACGGACATTAGTTCCAGGGCAGTAGTTCCCTTTCCAATGTTCCTTTACCCACTCTATCTAAACCACTGTTTGGACACTTGGTCCTCAGTGTTTTGGAGGACAAGCAGCCTAGAGGGGTCACTAGACCTGTTGTTGCTTGATTTCCTTTGTACTCTTTTGTACCGGTAGCCAAAAGGATTAGTTGAGATAGTTTGTAACCTTTTAATGGGTAAACGTCCTTCCTAGCATGAATAAAATCGTCTAATAGTTGCCAGAATAAAATGAAAATTATGCCACCGGTACTCAATGGGTTAAATCCACAACTTTATTTTGGCGACATTTTTAGTCAATTTTGCAGTGGTATTGGCAACTAGACTGGAGGTACAGTCACTTATAAACAATCGTTGACTCTTGACGTTTTTCTTTACCAAATTATGATAATCTGGATTAATTTGGGTTGAAACTTGCTCTTCAATCAATAGTAATATTGTTTTGAAGTTTATGTATACAAAATTATATTCATCAATTCGTTTCCAGAGATATGCCGGCACTTTCATAAATAGAAACAGGTGAGGTCCACGAATTTGTATGAGTGACTGTACCAAAAAAAAAAAAAAAAAAAAAAAAAAAATGGAGATTGGTCCTGAGTATATAGATAAATATATAGATAGACTGTACACTCTCAGAATTTGTGTATGAAGTGGGCATGCAAAGTGTCCATAATAATCTACTATTTTACTGGTATATTGGTACCGGTACTAATAAACTCACCTTATACCAATTATAAAGGTACCGTATATCACCATTAATGTATCTAGTGATCTTTTATACCTATTCCATATCCTTTGTATACCTTTAATTTTTGTTAGTGTAGGTTATCATAGGTGACATAATGTTTATATAAGTGTAGCCTGTTTCAAAAGCAGGGTGTTAAACCGGAGTAATTATATTTGCAGATTTGAATGAATATGAGAAGGAATACAAGAAAATGAACATCAAATAGCATTGTTTGGCAATTTCATCACTTCCAAAGACATAAATTGAACTACGGTATAAACTATACTTAAGCCACAGTCACGAGCGCTTTTTCTGTCAATTTTCCATGAGCAAGTTTGTTCTGATGATATTTAGGGATATGTGTGCATTGTAATCGGAAACTAGATCGAAGGTAGATTATGTTAGCTAGTTTAATTCTTATGGAACTTGTGTTTTGAAGCTGCCAGACAACAATTGCCCGTAAAAATTGACGGAAATATCGCTCGTGTGACACCGCCTTTATATCTGTGCATAAACAATAAATAGAGACTAAAAATAATGGACTCGGTTTTCAGTCGACACTGCTTCAGTAGGGGCCAGATCAGTTGCGTCAAAAAGATGAAGGAAAAATCTCTTGTGTGACATCCCCATATTTGATAAACTACCGGAGCTTGCCAGAAGGACCCCTTCAGGAGACGATGGCACGTTTCTCCATTACAGTCTGGTCATTATTAGAAGATTATATTCAGTTTAGGAAGGATCTCTAGCAATCAAGGCAGTTTAGGAAGAATCTCTAGCAATCAAGGCAGTTTAGGAAGGATCTCTAGCAATCTAGGCAGTTTACGAAGGATCTCTAGCAATCAAGGCAGTTTAGGAAGGATCTCTAGCAATCTAGGCAGTTTACGAAGGATCTCTAGCAATCAAAGCAGTTTAGGAAGAAACTCTAGCAATCAGAGGGGTAAATCATAATTTACCCCTCCGGCTTTCAAAACTCCTTCCTAAACTTATAGAAATCGTCTAATGAGAGCCAAATATATAAGGAAGAAACGAGTCCTCGAACACTGAACAGGAGAAATATATATAAATAAGTAAATACACTACCAACGCGCGCGCTCTCTCTCTCTCTCTCTCTCTCTCTCTCTCTCTCTCTCTCTCTCTCTCTCTCTCTCTCTCTCACTTATTTTAAATTTTAGTCATTATGATTATTATCATTATATATACAAAGCTAGGGTTAGGTTGAGGGTTCAAATTAAGTCTTAGGAAATAATAAATGGCCAAAGAAATCCATCAAATTTCAGGTAAAATGTTTTGTAATCATATAATTCCATAAAACTAAATTGTCCCGGTTTGATACCTTGCCATATATACAGTATATAGGCTATATTCCCATCTTGATTATATACTGTACCAGTACTTAGCTAGTATGAATAATTTGTAGTGAATTATGTTGTTAATCATGAAAACTTTAGGCTATATTAATGACGCCGAGACATACGTTAGCGGTACTTTTCCAATAAGTATCAGCTGCGAATAAAGCCACTAAAAAACTAAGAAAACAAACTTACAGCTATAATATCAGGTACAATACCGGTACTTTTCCAATAGGTATCAGCTGCGACTAAAGCCACTAGAAAAATAAGGCGAAAACAAACTTACAGCTATGATATCAGGTACAGTAGGCCTACAAGGCACTAACTCAAGATAGGTAATTAGGTATGTTTTTTTTTTATTATTTTTTGTTGTTGTTTTTACCGTAGCTAAGATAAGGCAAAATACTTAAGTTAAGATAAAATAGTGATTATCGATATACCGGGTAGGCTATATATATATATATATATATATATATATATATATATATATATATATATATATATATATATATATATATATATATATATATATTATATCTTAATAAATAAAGGTCAATGTTTGTCTGTCTGTTTGTCAGTTACCCGACCTTTGTTACTAAACTCCTCCCACAGTTTTGGTGCCAGGTGGGAGTGTGGGGCACCGTTGGAAAGCCCAAGCTTTGGAGATGGTTTTAGGCGAGTTTAATGGAAATCAGAGACACTTTTGTTTAATAAAATTTTCGGCAGAACTTATGTAGTAAACGGGAGCGAAAAAATCGACGATTTCGACCCGTTTGGGGCAGGAGGCGGCCTCCGATCGAAAAGGTGTATGGAACGAAAGTTGTTCGCAGCCCCCCAAAATGGGGGTACGGATGAGGTCAGATCCAAAATCGGAGGTCATTTAGCGGCCAAAATCGAGGTCGCCGTTTCATGAGGCACAGGGAGTTTATGGTAGTACAGTAGTAGTATTGTGATGATTGTGGTAGTAGTGATTGATGATTGTGATTATGGTAGTAGTAGTGGTGGTAGTAGTGATGGTGATTATGGTGATTACCCGGGCAACGCCGGGTACCCCTGCTAGTATATAATTAATATACAGTATATATATATATATATATATATACGGTATATACCCGTATATATATATATATATAAGTATAATACGGTAGCATTACATATTTATAATACTTATAAGTTACCGGTACCGGTAAACGGTATTAATTATTTTTTTATATAAGGCATACCGGTATGCCTAATGATTAATCTGTGTGTATCAGAGATATAAATTGTTTTAACTTAGGTTAGCCATGCCTATATATACCGTATAGTCATGGCGTGCACGTGACGTCTAGTCACGTGACAATAATAAACAAATCTGTACCTGGCCGGACGGTGCGTGGCTGCCGTGCGCTTGTACACAAAGAAACTGGTAAATTTTGTGTTGTACCAGGCTGATTTAGCACACAAGTACAATACAATGTGTGTGTGTTTTTTTTATGTCTAACAATCACAGATGCAAGGAAAATATATTAAGGAAACAATAACAAGCTTCAAAGCAGTAACATAAATTAATATGATGAATAGATGATAAGACTGAATATGTAGCCCTTTCCTTTAATACGTGTGGATGATTGGATTATTATTAACATATCTTAAGTAATTTTACCCAAAAATATTTAAGCCTAGTTCATTCATAAAACTACAAATACATACCTATCAGACGGCAACGGTCAATAAGAGCAAAGTGTTGTTAATATTTGTATACAAAGCAAAACTCTTTATCATCCATCGCCGTCTGGAAACTGTCTAATATCTTCTTGTATAAGGCCTAGGCTTAACAATTATCTGGACTGACATTTATTGTCTCATTTTACACAATATATTTGTGTACACATAAATTTGTATCGATAAATAAGGGAGAAACCCGTAATTCACGGCAAAAGCGTATACCATTATCCTATAATAGATTACCGTATAGGCTACTAAAGCAAAGCCAACTGAAAACAAAAGATTAATAAGACACCAACAATCAATTAACAACATTAGTGGTGCATATGAAGTGAATGTCTGTTATGGTGGATGAGTGTGGGTAGGGAGATTTTCCATGTGCTTTCGACCATTCCATTCTTACACAAGATATGTTTATGTCAATCTATTTTACCTTCCACAGTGAGAGAAAATACGATTCTTCACGAAGTGTAGCCTAACAGCAGATATAAAACGTACGTATATATTATATACTATATGAAGAGATCAGGAATAATCGTGGGTCTTTAAACCTCTTCATATAGATTAAAATGTAGGTTAAGGTACAGACACAGTACAAGTATATCGTTTGCTTCAACAGACAAACTTTATAATCAATCGTATAAGGAACAAAGCACAAGGTAAGGCACATTGATCTTGGTACAATGACAGAGCTGCTAGATGTAAAGTAAGTAATATAACGAAAAGTATGAAAATAGTTGATTATGCCAAACATTATCTATCAACTGAAAATATACATTCGCCAATGTTGTGAATATATAATTTATACAATAGGCCTATGCTTACGTTTCGGATAAATTTCGTCTATACATGCAGCGAAATTAAGTACGGTAGTTTCGTTGATCATAGTCTTACCATATAATGCAGCAAAATTATATACATCTGAACTTGCCTCTTTTTTCCAACCACTGGCGTGCAACAATATCAAAACTACCAAACCTACCTAAGAATTAACTTAACTAACGGGTTATTTGAGGTTTAAGCAAAGTCCGTTGTATAGATATACAGTATGTTACCGTACCTTCCATAATTTAGGAGAATATACGATTATTATGCATATGAATTGGTCTAAACATCTGGTCTTGCTAATTTAGTTTATGATATAAAAGTGCGTTTCATATCCGCAGGTAGGCTATACTTCGTGATAAATCATATTTTCTCTAATTGTGGAAGGTAAATGAATTGATGTAAACATATCTTGTGCAAAAGGGTCGATATGAACATAGCTTGTGTAAGGATGGAATGGTCGAAAATACAGGAACAGTCTCCTCTATCTAAACCCATCCGCCCACACAAACACTACCTTGTGTAAAATTAATCAATGAACAGTTAGTATTTTTAAGTCTAGCCCATATATAAGGCGATACTTGGTGTAGGTCTTAACTATTGAACTTGTTTGACGTCAAGTGTTGATTAAAATCCAAACTAGATCGGTTCTATTTTATCAACTTGGGTATTGTTATGGTTGCGGGATTTTTGCGGGTAGAGGATACTACAATAGGCTAAATACATCGGAGATTTCACCATATTAATTAACTAAACCTGTCTATTAGGGGAGGTGTGGTGGAGTGGTCTTGCCACTGGCCTGGTAATTCAAAGGTCCCGGGTTCAAATCCCGATGTATCAATGTGAAGATATTATTGGGATGGAATTTGTGCTGTACCTGGTATCAGTGCATTACCACAAGCCCACCGAAACGTCAATAAAATACCCTCATTGTTCCCTGATTAAATAGCACTGTATGAATATTCCCATATTCAAAATATGCTATAGGGGTGCAATGCCTGGTGAGTTATCTGCTCAATAGGTGGCGTTGTGTGTGTGTAAGTGTGAGAGTCCGAGTGTAGGGGGTGAGACAGTGAAGCACGGGAACGAGGTGGCTTCAGAGATGGGGTCGTTTCGGGCCATGAGTGAGCACCGTGCCTCATGTGAAGGCAAGGTGGCAGGTGCTCGTTGTACTCTACGTGCTTCACATGTCTCACTCCCTAGACTGGAACAAGACCTCACGGGCTTCACTGTAAAGCGGTGAATGTTAAGGCTCTCAGCCTATGCCCGAGAGGAAGTAAGTTGGAATATAGAGACAAAAATTAAAAAATAAATAAATAAAATATGCATCACTGAAATTAAAAGTACCGGCATGTACCGGTACCTTGTGTTACGTGCCACCTTGTGTTACGTGCCCTTAATATTTTGTTCTCAAATATTTCGATATTCATGCGCTGTTCTGCTGCTGTAACAAGGCTTATAATCTTTATACTATACCGGTATTTAATTTCCAAAACTTAAAAGACATTACTTGATCTCTCTCTCTCGCTCTCGCTCTCTCTCTCTCTACATAGGCTATATATATATATGCTCAGGCCCAATCCCCATTTTGGGGATAGCCGACTCAAGACACAGCAAGAACAGGGAAAACACAAAAACAACATAAAACAACAAATAAACACAGATAAAAAGCACAAACTCACACACATCCAGGTCACCCAGAAGACCCAGAGACCAGGGTCACCAAGGTCGCTCCAGCACTCCCCCGGCCCCAGACCACCCGGAGAGGTTCCGATCTCGGCAGGCAGACATGCAGCGGAGCCAAAGCCACAAGCCCTCCCACCACACTTCCAGGCGCACCCTTCATATTAATCGTCTCCCCGGGCCAGGCGCCTGATGGACTATTATCTAGTCCAACTTGCGCCCGACCCCTTACTCCAAATGACCACGTGTTCACTCAACTATTCACAAGCATTCTCCATTCACTCCTGTCCACGTCCTGTCCATATATATATATATATATATATATATATATATATATTTTCTTTAATACATACGAGGTTGAAAGAAATGGCAATTTCTGCGTTGGAAATTTTATTATTCAAAGTTTCCAGGTCTCTGATGAGTTTTCGCTGGGTGGCAGGAAGTAGATGAAGGAGATGAGCAAAATATGTACAAGCAGATAGACGGTGTGGCGATGGGCAGCCCTCTAGGAGTTCTTTTTGCGAACTTTTTCATGGGTACCATCGAGGAAGAGCTCCTAGCTGCCCAACGACCCGCCGTCTACTGTAGATACGTGGATGACATCTTCGTGCAAATCAAGGACCTCCACGAACTACAGGAACTCCAGCGTCGCTTCATGACCTCCTCCGGACTTAACTTCACCTTTGAAAAATCTAACAATGGACAACTCCCCTTCCTCGACATCCTCGTAGCTCTGAACGACCATGGGTTCAAAACCACCGTCTACATTAAACCAACTAACACAGGACAATGCCTCAACGGCGATAGTGAATGCCCCCGCCGTTATCTTCTATCCTCCATCTCCGCCTATGTTAGGAGAGCCCTCACGCACTGCTCTACCTGGGCCGACACCCATCAGGAACTAGAAAGACTATCCCAAGTTTTAGTAAATAACGGATACTCCAACTCCGACATCTCCAGCACCATCAACCACCATCTTGAAAAATGGTACACCCAAAGCCCTCCCAACATTGATCCCCCCAATAAAATTAAGATCTTCTACCGCAATTACATGTCCTCTGAACACAAAAATGACGAGGCCGTCTTAAAAGAAATAATCTCCAAGCATGTCCACCCAACCAACCCGGAAAACAAAATCAAATTAATAATTTACTACAAATCCCCCAAGACCTCCAACCTCGTTCTCCGCAACAAACCTGCCTCCACCAAGATAAAGAGCCCGATGACCGACGATCACGTCATTTACCAACATACCTGTAATTATGAGGACTGTGGACCTCATTCCTATATTGGTATGACGCAGACTCGTCTTTCACGTCGGCTAACTCTTCACCTTCAGGCTGGAGCCATCAAAGACCACTATCTCACCCCTAACCACCCTCACCTCACACGCAACGAGTTAGAGGAACACACCACCATCTTGGTTTACTCACGCCTGTTCTACTGCTGTCCGCAATAAGGAGGAAGCATTCAAACGGTACCGACGCCTTAAAACTCAAGACTCTCATTCTTCATATGTTTCTGCCCGGAATCAAGCCAAATCTGTTCTTCGACTTGCCAAACACTCTTTCATCAATAATAAATGCACTGAACTATCCAACTCTAGCTCTTCCCAAGCTTTCTGGCATCTAGCCAAAAACCTCTCCAACAATTTCTCTTCCTCGTCTTTCCCTCCCCTTTCCCACTCTGATGGCACAACCATCACTTCTTCCTCTGACAAAGCTAAACTCTTCGCTCAAACTTTTGCTAGAAACTCCACCTTGGATGATTCCGGTGCTATTCCTCCCTCTCCGCCCTCCTCTCTCTTACTTATGCCTAATATCCTAATCTCTTCTAAAGATGTACTTTCTACCCTCTCTGGGCTTAACACTAATAAGGCGTACGGTCCGGACGGTGTTCCTCCTGTTGTTCTCAAAAACTGTGCTTCCGTGCTGACTCCCTGCCTAGGCAAACTCTTTCGTCTCTGTCTATCCTCTAACGTCTTCCCTTCATGCTGGAAGTTTGCTCACATTCAACCTGTCCCAAAGAAGGGTGACCGCTCTCAACCCTCCAACTATCGTCCAATTGCTCTTATCTCTTGTCTTTCTAAAGTTTTTGAAACTATTCTTGCTTCCAAATTTCTTAAGCATTTCTCTTCTCATAATCTGCTCTCAGATCACCAGTATGGCTTCCTTAAGGGTCGCTCTACTGGTGATCTTCTTTCATATCTTACTAACTCTTGGTCATCCTCCTTTCGGGACTTCGGTGAGACTTTTTCTATTGCACTAGACATATCGAAAGCCTTCGATAGAGTCTGGCATAAATCTTTAATTTCTAAACTACCCTCCTTCGGTTTCTATCCCTCCATCTGTGCCTTTGTCTCTAATTTCCTTTCCGGCCGTTCCATAGCCGCGGTTGTGGACGGCCATTGTTCACTTCCTCACCCTATAAACTCCGGTGTTCCTCAGGGCTCTGTCCTATCTCCTATTCTCTTTCTAATTTTTATAAATGATCTCCTTAACTGTACCTTAATTCCCATCCATTCATACGCAGACGACTCAACCTTACACTACTCCATTAGTTTTTCAGAACGCCCCAGCCAGCAATCCCTCAACGACAAACGTAATGAAGCCATAGAACTCTTAAATTATGATCTAAATACTATTTCCAATTGGGGCAGAGAAAACCTTGTTAACTTTAATGCTTCCAAAACCCAATTTCTCCATCTATCTACCGGTCAGGATCTCCCAGCGGACTATCCCTTATTCTTCAGCAATACAAAAATCAACCCTTCATCTTCTCTCAATATTCTTGGTGTCTCTTTTTCTTCTGCTCTCATTTGGAAGGACCATATTACCAGTCTTGCTAAGGCAGCCTCCCAGAAGCTGGGTGTGCTCAACCGCCTTAGGGGGTTCTTTTCCCCTGCACAGCTTCTTGCTCTGTACAGGGGCATAGTGTGCCCTTGTATTGAGTATTGTTCACATGTGTGGGGAGGTTCCTCTCACACCGCTCTCCTAGACAAAGTTGAAAGGAAGGCCTTTCGTATCATTAACTCCCGTCCACTCACCAACTCTCTGCAATCTCTCTCTCTCCGCCGCAATGTTGCTTCTCTCTCGCTATTCTATCGCTACTATAATAATCAGTGTTCCTCAGAGCTATCCCAGTGCATACCACCTCCTTTACGTAGGGCACGTGGTACCCGTCTTGCAACTCAATCCCACCCCTACTCTGTGCAACTCTCCAACCCAAGAGTGAAACGTTACTCTCAAACTTTCTTCTACTGAACAGCTGAGCTCTGGAACTCTCTCCCAGAATCAGTCTTTCCCTCTTCCTATGACTTAAATTGCTTCAAACTCCGTGTGTCCAGGCATTTTGGCTCGAACGTCCCTTGATTTTGGCCCTGTCACTCGTTCAACTATGGGGAGGCACTCGCTATAGGCAGTTATGCCTTTTGCCTCCCTCAATCACATAGAAAAAAAAAAAAAAAAAATACTCGATAAAGAAAGTGACCCAAGGAGATTACCTATACTCGAAGCTATATATATCCAAGCCTTACATCCCAACATCAACAACCAAACTCTGGACCTTCAGATCCTTCCTTCTGCCAAAAGGCACTTTCCTACAGGACCTAACACCCCCCCTCGCCCCCCGGTGCCCTTGATGCAGCCCCCTGCGCTACCTCCTTCAGCTTCGTCTTCCGCAGGCGCCACACAACTTAGGCCACGCCCCTCGAAACGCAGCCAATCAGCTTCGACCCCACCAACCGACCACCATCCCGCATCCAGTGTGCATGCGTGAAGCGGTTCCCCCCTTTCTCTTTTCCAGAATCCCCCTCCACCAATAGTAGATTTTTGCCCCTTGTTTTTCGCCTCCTCTGATACTCCACCCTCTATATATACCCTTCCTGTTTACCTTTTATATCATTCCATCCTTACTTGATAATGCTGGTTGTCCAGTGAAACGCGTCGTATATCCTGTATCATCATTTACATTTATGTAACCCTGTACCACCATGAATTTTGCTCATCTCCTTCATCTACTTCCTGCTACCCAGCGAAAACTCATCAGAGACCTGGAAACTTTGAATAATAAAATTTCCAACGCAGAAATTGCCATTTCTTTCAACCTCGTATGTATTAAAGAAAATGTATTACCTGGCTTTACTAACACATATATATATATATATATATATATATATATATATATATATATATATATATATATATATATATATATATATATATATATATATATACCGGTATATATATGTACAATAAAAAACATATTACAGAAAGGAAGTGAGTAATGGTGTGTTATAACAAACTTTTGTTTTCTGCTTCAAATAATCATTCAAAAATATACGGAAAAAGGATAAATATCAACATACTCTGGTGTAAAAATTAATATTAAATTATACAATCAATATGTAAATAATGGTAATATTTAAGTTAGCCCAGTATATAAGGAGATATAGTGAGTGTTGTTCACTCTTTATACAACACCCTGTTTTATCTTCCTTATTACAAGGCAGCAAAGAAATCTTCATTGATATAATTTCCCTCTATTTTACCGTATCCTCTCCCTTCAGAGCACTAAGAATGTATAGCGATAACTCAATTTCCATAGTGTTCATGTTAGACACGGCATTACGATCATATAAAGTTGAAACCGATTCAATCGCATAGAGTTTAACTTGTTGTTTTACTCGGGACCACGGCCGCTGACACGCCACGCTGTCTGGTGAGAGAAATCGAAACTAACCCGCGCACACTATGAATAGGACAAAACAAAATAATATACTACAACATTATTTACATGCCAGAATCAATACCGGTAATCCAATCAATGGGGGATTGTGAAAGGTTGAACCACCGGATGTCTTCGCCTGCAAACAGGTAGCCTATCCAGATGATACATTTACAGTGTCGTGAATACCGGTACTTCAATGGAGAAATTATACCCACATGAAGGAATAATATTGTGATGACACAACAGTTTCGACGCTCTCTGGAGTTGGTCATTGTTGCTACTACGGGGGAGGAGGTATTAATAAACTAGGCAAGCACTTTGGTAAGGTACTAGGCTATCTCCCGTTTCCTTGCTATTTGGATCATGTGATGTGAAGGGTACTATACCCTGTTCCAAATAGGTAGGCCAGAAATAATGAACCCTAACCTTTGTAACTCAAAAAGGGCTAGAGTAAATGGGCTGTAAATTTGTACACCATTTCCCTGGCTGACCCTTCCAAAACGGTATAAATTATTATGTTCCTTCCAACAACCAACTATAAGCTGGATTACTCTAGTCGTTGGTGAGTTATAGAGGTTAATGTTCAAGAGTTTCGACCTACTTATTTTGAACAGCGTACAGTGGTACGTGGTGGTCCAATTAGTACGCAACATTTTATTATATACTGACATCGAGCACTAAACATAGGCCTACCATCGTGTACAAAGTAGCTATAGTCCATTATTAGCCATTATGAATATTGTAAGGGGGCCCACCTCGTTTATTTGTTTTCTCCCTCACCCTCTTTCTGGGTTGTATCCATTCGGCCCCATTCAGCCTACAGTGTTCATACGTTTACTCCCATCCAGGTGTCGATACCACGAGCCAGCATATTTTTCAAAATGTTTTTGACATGAGGCTAAATTTGTACATTTTTCGATAGAAATATGTCTCCAGCGAAGCCGGATTACCCCATACAATGTTGGCGAGTGATATCGCTATCGCTCGCCAGGAAGAAATCGACACCTGGATGGGGATAAACTTCTTAAAACAGTAGGCCGAATGGATACAATCCAGAGAAAGAGAGAAAAGGCAGGTCACCCCCCTTAAAGTGAAATATGTTTTTAACACCTTACGAGCGGCCTATGCGGTTTATTTATATGTACCGCACAGCGGGGTGTTTTTAGCCAAAATAGGGCTGTTTACGTGATCATTTTCATGCCTAAATAAGACCCAGAACGTAAAACAAGTACCTATCCCTGAAAGGGCATAAACAGAGCTTTCGAATGACACCATAACGATCCTTGTATGATGGATAGTTTTCTTGCAATAACCGTGCAACGCGAGTGCAAAAAGCAGGTAATTCGGTACTTTCGGTACATAATTGAGTATGTAGCGAGTGAGAGAGGGAGGAGGGAGCTGAGATTTGTGTCAGTAGGTTCGCCGCGGTGGTCTGGAGCAGTCATACGCTCGCTAGTCTCCTGCCACCACTTGTCTCTCTCTCTCAGCCACTTTACGTGCTGAAATTGCCACTCGACCTATGTCGAGCGCCGCCACATAGTCCAGCTTTTTTTAACTCGACTTATGTTGCTCGCCGCTAATTAAGGGTTAATTAGGAAAACTTTACATTAATTTGACGCATTTACATAGCAGTTTCATATTTTTCCATTAAGTATCGATACATTAACTGTTATGGGATTCAATTTACTGTCAGCTAAAACAAACTATGTATACTTAACTATGGCGATCAACAAATGTAAACATGACGGTGGCGGTGACGTCGGACGTTTGCTATCATGTTCCCGTCTATTTGTAATGCCATTGGATACAGTAATATGTTGAAGGGGGCTTTGCCCCCCCCCCCCCCCCCCCTCCATGACATATTGTCATCGTCATATATATTGACAGCAGGGGGAAAATAACCGAAAAAATCGCAAACAAAATTGACGCGAAGTTACAGCGGCGATCGCCCTATGTAAACATGACGACCGTATGCCCGAAAACTACATCCATCCCGCGAATTTCCCTATAGGCTACTTAACACATACAATACCGGTGATTATATTCTGGAATTTCTGGCAACTATTAGACGATATTGTTCAGTTTAAGAAGGGCCTCCAGCCATGAACAGGTTTCGTACTACCTCACGTAACCCTTATTACTAACACAGATCCTTCATAAACTGCACACAAACGTCTAAATAAAGCTAGAATAATATAAATAAAACGTCGCCGGTACAATATGGGTTAATGGAAATATATGAAACTAATACACCTCTACGTCATATATGAAACTAATACACCTCTACGTCATATATGAAACTAATACACCTCTACGTCATATATGAAACTAATACACCTCTACGTCATATATGAAACTAATACACCTCTACGTCATATATGAAACTAATACACCTCTACGTCATATATGAAACTAATACACCTCTACGTCATATATGAAACTAATACACCTCTACGTCATATATGAAACTAATACACCTCTACGTCATATATGAAACTAATACACCTCTACGTCATATATGAAACTAATACACCTCTAAGTCATATATGAAACTAATACACCTCTACGTCATATATGAAACTAATACACCTCTACGTCATATATGAAACTAATACACCTCTACGTCATATATGAAACTAATACACCTCTACGTCATATGAAACTAATACACCTCTACGTCATATATGAAACTAATACACCTCTACGTCATATATGAAACTAATACACCTCTACGTCATATATGAAACTAATACACCTCTACGTCATATATGAAACTAATACACCTCTACGTCATATATGAAACTAATACACCTCTACGTCATATATGAAACTAATACACCTCTACGTCATATATGAAACTAATACACCTCTACGTCATATATGAAACTAATACACCTCTACGTCATATTTATGCCAAGTTTGACATAATTAACAACACATTTCGCTACACAATCTTCGTAATAACCGAGTAAGGAAGAGGAGGCATGACAATGTATCCTCATCAGAAGTATAGGCCTACCGACTATAGTGATGTTGATGGTTGGTTAAGGGGAGACAGGCCGTTTTTCTCGTCCCCCTTCTTCCTCGTGCTTAGCCCCATTTCTTTTCAGATTTTATGAAGTTCGGCCCATTAGTTTGGCGATTTTAATACCTTTCACCCCATTTCAGTGTCAATGTTAAAGGCCTTTCGTGCCATTTAGATGTCGATTTTTTCCTGGCGAGCGATAGCGAGCCTGACATTTTAAGAGGAAGCGGCCTTCGGCCTGGACATTTTTCGTAAGAATTTATCTTGAAGGGGGGGTCTAGGCCTCTAAGGAGGTGTTTCTAAGCTTGATGGACGTCTAGCAAGGAAACTAAGAAATATAGGTATAAATGAATTAATAGACCAAAACAAAAAAGGCCAGTCTCCCCTTAAGGTTATGAACGATAAATTTACGATATTGTGTTGGTAATATCGGTGCCTGACCAGTGACCGTAAAAACAACAGAATATTTTTAAGTGTGTTCTGGTAGGCTACTGGTATGGATTTATAGACGTTCTACTTAATGATTTACGGTGTCCGACTAATATATATCTATTTAATAATATACCTACCGTACTTCACATTAGCCTAGGCCTAAAGAACTACTGACCCATATATTTAAGGGTCTACTGACGCTCTGTTGGAGAACCTACTTACGCTTCTACTTAACCGCTTTAATACAGGTACAGGGTACCATGGCGTCAGGTTTATTTGAGTTTGAGTACCGGTACCATTAACATAAATTAACCAATCCGTACACGATGGTTCAATTAGCAACTAAAAAATGTATGTACCGGTATGTATAATACTCAGGCACATACCCCATAGCTGGGGGTGGCCGACTCGAGACAGAGCCCGAAGTGAAACAACATTTAAAGTTCCAATTCTTAGGGTCCCTCGCCCCTTACTCTGTCTCGTCTAGTACCGGTAGGTAGGTGAATTTTGCAAGGGGAGGATTCCTAGCCCCTTCCCCCATATATATATATATATATATATACCGGTAGGCCTATATAAATGAATATATAATGGCGGATAAATCCACATCCCGATTCCATCACGTCTCGTTTTAAACAATCTCGCGGTGCAAGAGCCGCCACAGTCATTGGAGGAAATCCTGTGGGTTAACTTTTTCTTTTAATTTTGGCTCTGCGAACAACTTTGTGTTACATGTCATGAAGGCAGCCTTTCAGGAGATGTAGTGCATCAAAGGTTCCAGAGACGACAAATATCCGGTAGCAGAAATACAACAGGCTCACATTATCCATTTTAGTTCTGCGAACACTATGGGAAGAGGATTGGGTTTAGTAGGAAAGAATGGTAGAGATTGGGAGTTGAATCAGTTGCTGTTCGCTGATGACACAGCATTGGTGGCGGATTCTGATGAGAAACTGCAGCGGGTAGTCAAAGAGTTTGGTGTGGTTTGTGGAAGGAGGAAACTGAAGGTGAACGTCAATAAAAGTAAAGTAATGGTGTGTAATAGGGGAGAGCATAGGGTGAATCTAGATGTGAGGCTGGATGGGGAAATATTGGAACAAGTAGAGTGTTTTAAATATCTAGGAGGAACGATAAGCAGGAGTGGAGGTATGGAAGTGGAGGTAAAACAGAGAGTGTGTGAAGGAAGGAAGGTTTTCGGAGCAATGGGAAGTATGTGGAAGACGAGAAATCTCGGAGTGAAAGTAAAAAGTGCACTGTATCAAGGAATTGTTGTGCCAACAGTGATGTATGGGGCTGAGACATGGGCTCTGAAGAAAAAGGAGAAAAGAGGGCTGGATGTGATGGAGATGAGCTGCTTGAGGAGTATGTGTGGAGTTACTCGTAGAGACAGATTGAGGAATGAAGAGATACGTAGGAGAGTGGGGCAGCAGGAACATTTGTCAGCCAGAGTGGACAGAAGGGTGCTGAGCTGGTATGGTCATGTTGAACGAATGGGAGATGAAAGGCTTACAAAGAGAATATGTGAGTCAGGTACAAGGGGAGATAGAAGGGCAGGAAGACCCCCATTGAGATGGAGAGACTGTAAGAAAGGCTTTGGATGATAGAGGAATGACTATAGATCAGGCAGGGGAAGTGGTGGTGGACAGGAGTGAATGGAGAATGCTTGTGAATAGTTGAGTGAACACATGGTCATTTGGAGTAAGGGGTCGGGTGCAAGTTCGACTAGATAATAGTCCATCAGGCGCCTGGCCCGGGGGGACGATTAATATGAAGGGTGTGCCTGGAAGTGTGGTGGGAGGGCTTGTGGCTTTGGCTCCGCTGCATGTCTGCCTGCCGAGATCGGAACCTCTCCGGGTGGTCAGGGGCCGGGGGAGTACTGGAGCGACCTTGGTAACCCTGGTCTCTGGGTCTTCTCCTGGGTGAGCTGGATGTGTGTGAGTTTGTGTTTTTTATCTGTGTTTATTTTTTGTTTTATGTTGTTTTTGTGTTTTCCCTGTTCTTGCTCTGTCTTGAGTCGGCTACCCCCAAAATGGGGATTGGGCCTGAGCATATAGATAGATAGATAGATAGTTCTGCGAACACCTCATAAGGCTCATATTGTTTGGGCGAGTTCAAGTGATATTGTGCGCGGAATTCTTCATATCCTCCTTCATCTCCTTCCTTATCTCATAGTACTTCTTCAGCTCTTTCTTCGTCCCCTACTCCTTCCTTACCCTTTAGTACTTCTTCAGCTATGTTCTAACCTCCTATTCCTTCCAGTGCTTCATCAGGTCTTTCCTAATCCCCCTACTCCTTCCAGCACTTCATCAGCTCTTTCCTAATCTCCTTCTTCCTTACCCCCTAGTACCGGTTCTTCCGCAGCTCTTTCCTAACCCACTACGTTACTCCTTCCATCCTCACCCTTGTTTTGGACCAAAAGCACGTACAGTATTCCTAGATAAGCCCTACCGTCGAGGGTGGTACCGGTAATTACTATAGCATTGCCGTATTGTAGCCAGTCAATATACGATATGCTAGTTGTTGTAATTGTGATAGGAGTACCGTACTGCACTGACGCTCCAATGCTGTACTAATCATTGCAACTGCAACAACTAGAGTAAAGCGGGTATCACACGAGCACTAATCCGACCAACCAATTGACCAACCAACTTGCATCGGGACGATCGACGTTGGTAATAATTAGCACACGGCATCATACTATCACCAACCAACTGCAGACGACACAGTGTTCTCCTAGCTTCAAAACCTGCTTAAAACACGCAATACGTTTTTATGTAATTGTAATAACTATACATAATCATATCTAATAAATGTAAAATTTAAATGTTAAATATCGCTTACGGGAGGTTAGTATTCAGAGTTTGAAAAATTGAAGGATTGCGCATCTACGGTTCCTTAGCCTATGTACTGCATTTTATAAGGTGTGTACATAATTCAATAGTCAAGGGTGTGGATGAGTAAATTATTTTATTAGAATGACCACCTAACACTATTTACCAATCTGAATACATTGATAACTATGGCATTACAAAACAGATTCTCGGCGACATAGACATGCTTTTTTTTTTTTTTGCGAAAGGCTCGCATAGCCTACTCATGGAGTTTAACTGATCGCGCAAAAACCCTGCTTAACTATATTATTTTGTAATAAACCTTTTACTACTACTGGTCGATCAAGAGCGTATTATGGTTAAGCCTAATAGGACTACCAGAGGGACTACATGAAAACACATGCTGATAACGCAAAGGCAGGGAATAATAATAATGCGATATTTGTCACTCCTTACATAGGGAATGCTTATAAAATATCAATGCCTTATAATTATTATGTAATATATGGTATATTGTAAATATATATAAGACATAGCCTAACAATTACTCGGTTCTGTCTACATAACAAATGCAAATATGAACTATATAAGATGATGGTTACAGTGTGCATTCGGCGATGAAATGCTTGGTAGACTACTAATTGCACATTTTAATATAACGCTATGCATATTCATCTTATCTAGACTAATGTGTACCCAATCCTATAATTATATAATATCTATGTGGGTTTTGGTTTCTTAATTTATATTACGGTACATTAAATACAAACTAACCTAGAGAAACCTATCCCAGTTTATAGTAATCTATCCTGTAACGTACATTATACAATTACTATTACAGCGTACACTATTTAAGTCAAACGAATGCATGTATAAAAATGAATGAACTAATAATTATAACACTGTCATAATGATGATACATTTAAATTTATCTGCTGGTATTGTGTAAAAGAAATGCAGCAGCGAGTGAAGCCTAGAGAGGCTGCATGTAGTAGGCTATAGCCTAATAACAAGCAGTGCATTATGTATGAAAATACTGTATAGGAAGTCAATTAACGACATCTGCTGCAGATATAATATCACTATACCTGTATATCACCATAACATGTCTCCAAGGTCACAAATAAACAATAAAGTATTTATAATTTTAAATAAGACAATATACCCTGACAGTTGTGGCAATGTTTGCCGTCTTTCGTGATGTGACGAGTTTAATCATATTTTCCCGAACGTTCGTACTAGATATATTTATTTACTTTACGCTGTGTACTTCGACAGACTAGGCATTATTTCGTTAAAGTGAAGACTGAATTGCTTGGCATAGCATAATATATCGGTAAATAGCAATGCTAACCGATTTATTTGACTACAGGTTGGCGACTTGGCCAACGGTTTTCGCTCACGACCTACGACAGTTGGTTGCTCTGATTGACGTCGGAGCAACACAATCTCGGCAACAAATTGTCCAGATTCCAGTTGGTTGGGCAGATTAGTGCCCGTGTGATACCCGCTGACACGTCATGACATCACATCAGAGCTTAATAAAAGGTAATTTTCAAGAATACACTCGCGGCGTTAAATCGTATAATTCTCTTCCCAAACATTCACATTGCACTTATAAAGCAATACAATACATACAAGTGTTGTGGGAGAAATTTTTCAAAATTAGGACCTATATTTTTTAATTCATAACTTTATAATAGCCTAACCGAAAACCCTAACCAAACCTTTCCCAAATAAGCTATACTGGGAGATTCAATTTTCTTAACACCTTCTTTACCGGGACGTCTGTTTTACTTTATTCTGGCAACTATTGGACGATTGTATTCAGTTTATAAAGGGCTTCTAACCGTTAACAGGCTTCGAACTATCTCACCGAACCATTTTTACTTCCACAGATCCGTAATAAGCTGCACAAAATCGTCTAAATATAACTAGAATAAACTTTAAAAGACGTTTCCGGTACAGAAGGGGTTATGTTAGGTTACCGGTAGTTTTTATTAGTATTATTGTTACCGGTGTATATATATATGTGTGTGTGTGTGTGTGTGTGTGTGTGTGTGTGTGTGTGTGTGTGTGTGTGTGTGTGTGTGTGTGTGTATTTTCCCACAACATATGTTGATGTATAAGTGTAGGCTAATGATAATGTTTGGGGCTAAAAGTATTCAGTAATATCGCCGACAATGTTTTGTTGAAAACTAGCCTACCCCCAAAAGAATAAACAGTCCCACTTAATGCACGTGATAAATATATACCAGAGCCGGTGCCGGCGAGTGTCGGGGAAATTAGCTAATATGTATGCCGTGGTCCAATTAGTATGTTATTTCGGTATATTAAAAAAAAAAAAAAAAAAAAATGCCCACAACACAGCCGTGTTAGAATGGTTAACCTACCGTACGGTACCACACCCTCACAATCATATATGTTTATACTAAATATAGGCGTCCGGCTAGCTCAGTTAATAACGTCCCTGCCTACCACCCAGCTGAGTCGGGTTCAATCCTCGCTTAGGTTGAAAATGTTATTTTAGATATAGCCGGCGGTTACCATTTCCCCTTGAGCAAGAGGAGATGGGTAATGGTCTCTGGTTGATTAATATGGTGAAGTGCTTGTGAATCCGCGATGGAGGTATGGGCGCTATATAAATAACGAGACTATTATCATTACCGGTATAATGCGGTATTACTCCAACTAGGCTACTCATTGCTGGGTGTATATTTATCGCGTGTGCTATAGTCTACTCGATGTAAGTAGGCGATAAATCATGACCTATAGGCTATCCTCTGTAACTCAAAAAGGGCTAAAGCAAATTGGCTGTAAATTTCCACATCTATTCCTTGGCTCTTCCCAAATGGTAGAAATATTAGCTCGATTACTCTAGTCGCTTTTGAGTTACAGAGGTTAGAGGTCATGATTTCTCGCCTACTTACAGCGAATAGACTATAGGCTAGTCTACTGTCTACCCTATCAAGGATATTTGACTTCGAGTCGAAAATCATGTTATAATAGCGCATTTTTATTGTTTTTTGTTCGGATTTACTTCCCATGTTATTACAGATACCCGGTACCTTACAGCCAAATAATGTCGGAATACTTACCAAGTATATATCAATAACATGTAGGTATACAAATGACCCCTTGGAAGAAATTCCATATATACCGGTACTGTATACTGTATATTATAAATTTGCAAACCGTTCTTACTTTAGCTTTAAACTGACCCGATATAATAACCAAACCGCTCCTAAATTTACTAGGTTAGAATAGTTGTTTTTAGGTTATTCTAATGTTTGAAGATACAATTAAGTAAACACATTTTATAATCCGGTAATACAAACTATTTCCGACCCTATTTTTTAGCATATATCATCAATGTAGCCTATATAACTGTTTTAGTCTGTTGTATAAGAATAATCTAAAAGTTTAGCCTATAAATTAAGAGTAGCATAGTTAGTACCACCACAAAAGTAAGATAATCCGGAACACTGCCGTAATATTGACCTTTTCGGTAGTAATCCGGAACACTGCCGTAATATTGACCTTTTCGATAGTATGATTTGTTTTAACTACTGTATATTAGACCTAGGACTGACATTAGACAATTTTATGGTTTAGAAAGCGTCGACAGAAATAAGCGAGGTACAAAGTATTCATAATACACATTTTGATTACCACATATTAATAAACTGCCTAATATCATCCAATGATTGCCAATTATAGCCTAAGTTAAAGGAGTGATGCATTTTTAGTATTAACTGGTTAGCCTATTAATTTCATAACTAAGAGAAACCAGAGAGGTTGATTGCTATCGAGTTTTACTATTGTGATAACCAATATCCATCCTAAGACCTAAACTGAATAAAGATAAAAGATAAATATAGAAATGATAGCCAGAATACGGTGATAATAGCGAGATCGTTAAACGGACAGTTACTAATTGTCGAGTTTGCCTATTAAATACTCCGGCCCTCAGATAGTTAACTGAGGGAAGAGTATAAAGCTGACGTTGCATAAGAGCGCCACACGACTTTGGCGAGGACAGTAAGCCTATACCCACGGCTAGTTCAACCTGTCAGCCACATTATGGACAAGGGGGGGGGGGAGAGAGAGAGAGAGTAGTTAGTATCTCAAAGACCTTGCATTTCATTTCGGGGTGTTACTCGAAGTGGAGAGTGAGAGACGTACAGTGGGAGTCGTGTGTGCTTTATGAACAAATGTATGTGGGTTAGGCCTATGATGGTTTTAGCCTATAAAACTGCAGACCAACAACCGTTTACCATCACACACACACCGGTCTCTAAGAATAGGCCTACTGGTTTTGGGAATAGATTACTAGGATTAGGCTAATAGGTAACTAACAGAACTTTACAAGATAACTGACAGCGAGTGTTACCCTATAAGTTTAGGGCCTAGCCTATATAACAAATATGTACACTTTTAAACCACATGTTCGTGTAGGCCTCCCGATACGGAGTTTGTGCTGGACAAGTTCAAACCTGTTACCATTGCACACTAGACGGACTGGATCAACCATATCGTTATAGAAATGGACAAGTTGTTAATGCTGTTAGTCTTCCAAGTTCCAACCAATATGTAGGCTACTCAAAATATAACGTGCCATATTAATAATATACATATCATGAAAATCTTGCATGTGTTATCAATATAGGCCTAGGCCTAGGCTATGCCAATAATAATATAATCCGAAGTAACCACTGTGTCCTAAATTTCTAAAAGGTTGGGCCTATGCTAGCGCTACAGAATCCCGATCTAAATCATTTATAGTATTACTTATAATAGGGCACAGTAGATCTTACCTATTAGTCGGCCGGCTTCCGCTCAATGCCGCAATTTTCAAGTTGATGCTTCGATATCCGGGCCAAACGAGGCTACGCTCCAGGAAATTTGGGAAACCTCTTAAATCCACGAATGACTCGTTATTGTAGCACACTGAGCGGTCTCTGGCACACACAGGACAAGGCCAACTACCGATAACACAGCGGAAGGATCACTATTTTTTTTTTTTTTTTACCCTGGCAACGACGAGATGGCTATTTTTTTCAGGGGGTAATTTTGAGTCCACGCTTTGTTTTTGTCCTTTGGTCTTGTCTTGTTCCGGGGACTATATTGCCACGCTTCCCGTCTCACTGTTTGTACTGTTCGTTTGTGGGGGAAGAGTATGGGGGGTTGCGCAGGCGAGCGTTGCATCAGCGAACTCGTAGTGTGGTGGCAATGGTGGTAGTTGTATTGGTAGAGGTGGTAGTGGTGATATGCGGAGTGGGAGGGCGGCACAACCTCTCCCCGTGACGATCAGACGCGCACTGGCAGTGAACAGTCTGGCACTGGCAGCCTGGCTCTTGTTCTTCTGTTGCCTGTCAGTCCTCCCTTCCTCCTCCTCCCTCCTCTCCTCACCTCTCGCCTATGCCACAACCATCACTATAACTACCACAATTACAACTACCAAGTCATCCGGCAACAACCATCGACCAACGTCTTCGCAACCACCATTTCTACCTTACTGGTACCACTTGTTTTGCAACAAGACCACATACCCGTACCAACATCGATGTAACTACCACTGTCACCTCTACTACAACTACCGCCATCCCTGGAACCATCATTCCACCACCACCTCTACCACAAGTACCACCACAACCACCCAACTACACAACCTGCAACAACAACCACCATCCTAAAGCTACTTTTAGCACAATTACCACAATCGCATCTACCACGATCTCTGCAACAACTACGATTTATCAAAGCCACCACCACTCTTTAACACTCTTCCTATAAACACTACATCATATGCATCACAAACACCATGGACCCACAACTACCATAACTATTATCACAACCTACTATAACCACCGCACCCTCTCTGCCATAAGAGAGAGAGAGAGAAAGAGAGAGAGAGAGACCAAAATATAAATATACATAACAAATATATAAATAAAAACATGAATTACAAAAAGCTGCCACAACTATCAACTCTTCCACAAGAACACCAAATGACAAAATTAACACAACTATCAACAGAGCCACACCTATTAACAACACACATACCAACACTATCACAATTACCAACACTACCACAAATATGCCACTAGTCCACTATTACCAACACTACCTCAACTATTAACACAACCACAACTACCGACACTACCACAACTACCGACACTACCACAACTACTAACACTAACACCACTACTAACACAACCACAACTACAACCACTACCACAACTACTAACACTACCACAACCACCAACACTACCACAACTATTAACATAACCACAACTACCAAAACTACAATAACTATTAAACAACCACAACTATCAACACTACCACAACTACCAACACTACCACAACTACCACAATACCAACACCACCGCAACTATCAACACTACCACAACTACCAACACTACCACAACTACCAACACTACCACAACTACCAACACTACCACAACTACCAACACTACCACAACTACCAACTCCACCTCAACTACCAACACTACCTCAACTACCAACACTACCACAACTACCACCACTACCACAATCACTAACACTACCGCAACTACCAACACTACTACAACTACCAATACTACCACAATCACTAACACTACCACCACTACCACAACTACCACGATTACCAACACTACTACAACTACCAACACTACCACAACTACCAACTCCACCTCGGAGACTTCGGTGTGACTTTTTCTATTGCACTAGACATATCAAAAGCCTTCGATAGAGTCTGGCACAAATCTTTAATTTCTAAACTACCCTCCTTCGGTTTCTATCCCTCCATCTGTGCCTTTGTCTCTAATTTCCTTTCCGGCCGTTCCATAGCCGCGGTTGTGGATGGCCATTGTTCACTTCCTCACCCTATAAACTCCGGTGTTCCTCAGGGCTCTGTCCTATTTCCTATTCTTTTTCTAATTTTTATAAATGATCTCAACTGTACCTCAATTCCCATCCATTAATACGCAGACGACTCAACCTTACACTACTCCATTAGTTTTTCAGAACGCCCCAGCCAGCAATCCCTCAATGACAAACGTAATGCAGCCATAGAACTCTTAAATTATGATCTAAATACTTTCTCCAATTGGGGCAGAGAAAACCTTGTTACCTTTAATGCTTCCAAAACCCAATTTCTCCATCTATCTACCCGTAAGGAACTGCCAGCGGACTATCCCTTATTTTTCAACAATACAAAAATCAATCCTTCATCTTCTCTCAATATTCTTGGTGTCTCCTTTTCTGCTGCTCTCAGTTGGAAGGACAATATTACCAGTCTTGCTAAGGCAGCCTCCCAGAAGCTGGGTGTGCTCAATCGCCTTAGGGGGTTCTTTTCCCCTGCACAGCTTCTTGCTCTGTACAGGGGCATAGTGCGTCCTTGTATTGAGTATTGTTCACATGTGTGGGGAGGTTCCTCTCACACCGCTCTCCTAGACAAAGTTGAAAGGAAGGCCTTTCGTATCATTAACTCCCGTCCACTCACCAACTCTCTGCAATCTCTCTCTCTCCGCTGCAATGTTGCATCTCTCTCCGCTATTCTATCGCTACTATAATAATCAGTGTTCCTCAGAGCTTTCCCAGTGTATACCACCTCCTTTACGTAAGGCACGTGGTACCCGTCTTGCAACTCAATCTGGAACTCTCTCCCAGAATCAGTCTTTCCCTCTTCCTATGACTTAAATTGCTTCAAACTCAGTGTGTCCAGGCATTTGGCTCGAACGTCCCTTGATTTTGGCCCTGTCACTCTTTCAACTATGGGGGAGGCACTCGCTATAGGCAGTTATGCCTTTTGCCTCCCTCAATCACAGAAAAAAAAAAAAAAAATACCAAACTATCACAACTACCAACTCCACCTCAACTAACAACACTACCTCAACTACCACCACTACCACACTACCATACCCTACCATAACTACCAACACCACCACAACTACCAACACTACCACAACTACCAACACTACCACAACTACCAACACTACCACAACTACCAACAGTACCACAACTACCAACACCACCACAACTACCAACTCCAGCACAACTACCAACACTACCACAACTACCAAAACTACCAAACCCTACCACAACTACCAACACTACCAACTCCACCACAACTACCAACACTACCACAACTACCAACACTACCTCAACTACCACAACTACTAACACTACCACAACTACCAACACCACCGCAACTAGTAACACTACCAACACTACCACAACTACCAACATTACCACAACTACCAACTGCACCTCAACTACCAACACTACCTCAACTACCAACACTACCACAACTACCAACACTACCACAACTACCAACACTACCACAACTACCACCACTACCACAACTACCAACACTACCACAACTATCAACTCCACCACAACTACCAACACTACCACAACTACCAACACTACCACAACTACCAACACTACCACAACTATCAACACTACCACAACTACCACAACACCACAACTACCAACACTACCACAACTACCAACACTACCACAACTATCAACACTACCACAACTACCAACACTACCACAACTACCAACACTACCACAACTACTAACACTACCACAATTATCAACACTACCACAACTACCAACACTACCTCAACTACCAACACTACCACAACTACTAACACTACTACAACTATCAACACTACCACAACTACCAACACTACCAACTCCACCTCAACTACCAACACTACCTCATCTACCACCACTACCACAATTACCAACACTACCACAACTACCAACTCCACCACAACTACCAACACTACCACAACTATCAACACTACCACAACTACCAAACCCTACCATAACTACCAACACCACCACAACTACCAACACTACCACAACTACCAACACTACCACAACTACCAACACTACCACAACTACCAACAGTACCACAACTACCAACACCACCACAACTACCAACTCCATCACAACTACCAACACTACCACAACTACCAAAAACTACCAAACCCTACCACAACTACCAACACTACCAACTCCACCACAACTACCAACACTACCACAACAACCAACACTACCACAACTACCAACGCAACCACACCTACCAACACTACCACAACTACCAACACTACCCCACCTACCAACACTCCCACAACTACCAACTCCACCACAAATACCAATACTACTACAACTACCAAAACTACCACAACTACCAACACCACCACAACTACCAACACTCATAACTGACAGGGCTAGACAATAGTACAACACCCGCACACATAATCTCTCTCACTCTCACACTCTCTCTCTTTCTCTCTCTCTCTCTCTCTCTCTCTCTCTCTCTCTCTCTTTCTCTCTCTCCAGCAATATTATTGCTAACTGTATTTTTTCTGATTTATCTAAAATATTCGCTTATTATAGCGCACCAATATTTGGTATTAGATTGTTTATCAAAATAATGGTTTGGTGTTAATCCATTCCATTAAATACATTAATTCAATTAAATCTCCCAAATCAACCAACTCCACCAAAAGAATCAACTCCACCAAGACAACCAACTCCACCAAAACAATCAACTCCACCAAGACAACCAACTTCAAAACAATCAACTCCACCAAGACAACCAACTCCACCAAGACAACAAACTCCACCAAGACAACCAATTCCATCAACACGCTCAACTCCACCATAATAACCAACTCCACCAAGACAACCAACTCTACCAACACAATAAACTCCACCAACACAATCAACTCAACCAAGACAACCAACTCCACCAAGACAATCAACTCCACCAAGACAACCAACTCCACCAAGACAACCAACTCCACCAAGACAACCAACTCCACCAACACAATCAACTCCACCAAGACAACCAACTCCACCAACACAACCAACTCCACCAAGATAACCAACTCCACCAAGACAATCAACTCCACCAACACAACCAACTCCACCAACACAACCAACTCCACCGACACAACCAACTCCACCAACACAACCAACTCCACCAACACAACCAACTCCACCAAGACAACCAACTCCACCAACACAATCAACTCCACCAACACAATCAACTCCACCAACACAACCAACTCCACCAAGACAACCAACTCCACCAAGACAACCAACTCCACCAAGACAACCAACTCCACCAACACAACCAACTCCACCAAGACAACCAACTCCACCAACACAACCAACTCCACCAACACAACCAACTCCACCAAGACAACCAACTCCACCAACACAACCAACTCCACCAACACAACCAACTCCACCAAGACAACCAACTCCACCAACACAACCAACTCCACCAAGACAACCAACTCCACCAACACAACCAACTCCACCAACACAATCAACTCCACCAACACAACCAACTCCACCAAGACAATCAACTCCACCAACACAACCAACTCCACCAAGACAATCAACTCCACCAAGACAACCAACTCCACCAACACAACCAACTCCACCAACACAACCAACTCCACCAACTCCACCAACACAACCAACTCCACCAACACAATCAACTCCACCAATACAATCAACTCCACCAAGACAACCAACTCCACCAAGACAATCAACTCCACCAACACAACCAACTCCACCAAGACAATCAACTCCACCAACACAACCAACTCCACCAACACAACCAACTCCACCAACACAACCAACTCCACCAAGACAACCAACTCCACCAAGACAACCAACTCCACCAACACAATCAACTCCACCAAGACAATCAACTCCACCAACACAACAAACTCCACCAACACAACCAACTCCACCAACACAACCAACTCCACCAACACAACCAACTCCACCAACACAACCAACTCCACCAAGACAACCAACTCCACCAACACAACCAACTCCACCAACACAACCAACTCCACCAAGACAACCAACTCCACCAACACAACCAACTCCACCAAGACAACCAACTCCACCAAGACAACCAACTCCACCAACACAATCAACTCCACCAACACAACCAACTCCACCAAGACAATCAACTCCACCAACACAACCAACTCCACCAAGACAATCAACTCCACCAAGACAACCAACTCCACCAACACAACCAACTCCACCAACACAACCAACTCCACCAACTCCACCAACACAACCAACTCCACCAACACATCAACTCCACCAATACAATCAACTCCACCAAGACAACCAACTCCACCAAGACAATCAACTCCACCAACACAACCAACTCCACCAAGACAATCAACTCCACCAACACAACCAACTCCACCAACACAACCAACTCCACCAACACAACCAACTCCACCAAGACAACCAACTCCACCAAGACAACCAACTCCACCAACACAATCAACTCCACCAAGACAATCAACTCCACCAACACAACAAACTCCACCAACACAACCAACTCCACCAAGACAATCAACTCCACCAACACAATCAACTCCACCAACACAATCAAATCCACCAACACAATCAACTCCACCAACACAACCAACTCCACCAAGACAACCAACTCCACCAACACAATCAACTCCACCAAGACAACCAACTCCACCAAGACAATCAACTCCACCAACACAACCAACTCCACCAACACAACCAACTCCACCAAGACAATCAACTCCACGAAGACAACCAACTCCACCAACACAACCAACTCCACCAACACAACCAACTCCACCAACACAATCAACTCCACCAACTCCACCAAGACAACCAACTCCACCAACACAACCAACTCCACCAACAACTGCCAACTTTTAGGTTGGCAGTAGGGAGGTCGATCCACGGAAAAGACGCCGTCACTTGAGATCTAGAAGATATATAAGTAAAAGGAACACCCATAGCTTACTCTGACTGTTCCTTTTACTTATATATCTTCTAGATCTCAAGTGACGGCGTCTTTTCCGTGGATCGACCTCCCTACTGCCAACCTAAAAGTTGGCAGATTGGGAGCCAAAGCGTCACATTTTTCCCTTGCCCCTCAACTTTCCCTTCATAATTGCTGAGGGGCACAGGGCCTTGGGTGGGGCTTTGGTTTCTCGGGCGTTTCCGCGCCCTCCTCAGCTCCCTGCCTTAGAGTGGCTTCGGTCACCTGGGTTTTGTTAGTGGTAAGCAGGGAGGGTTTTGTGGGGGGCGCTCTATGGCCTTGGCCTTGCTCGGGACCTTGGGGCTGTTCGGCCAGGCAGCCTGGGGAACAACAACAACAACAACAACAACTCCACCAACACAACCAACTCCATCAACACAACCAACCCCACCAACACAACCAACACAACCAACTCCACCAAGACAACCAACTCCACCAACACAACCAACTCCACCAACACAACCAACACAATCAACTCCACCAAGACAACCAACTCCACCAACACAACCAACTCCACCAACACAATCAACTCCACCAACACAATCAACTCCACCAACACAATCAACTCTACCAACACAACCAACTCCACCAACACAATCAACTCCACCAAGACAATCAACTCTCCCAACACAATCAACTCCACCAACACAACCAACTCCACCAAGACAATCAACTCGACCAAGACAACTAACTCAACCAAGACAACCAACTCCACCAAGACAATCAACTCCACCAACACAACCAACTCCACCAAGACAATCAACTCCACCAAGACAATCAACTCCACCAAGTCAACCAACTCCACCAACACAACCAACTCCACCAAAACAACCAACTCCACCAACACAATCAACTCCACCAAGACAACCAACTCCACCAAGACAATCAACTCCACCAACACAACCAACTCCACCAAGACAATCAACTCCACCAACACAATCAACTCCACCAACACAACCAACTCCACCAACACAACCAACTCCACCAACACAATCAACTCCACCAAGACAACCAATTCCACCAACACAATCAACTCAACCAATTAAAAAAACTCCGCGAAATGATTTAATTCAACCTATTTCACAACTCCATTTCACACCAATTCTCCCTTCTACCCCCATTAACCCATTCAGTACCGGTGACGTCCTTTTCATTATATTCTGCCAAATATTTGACGATTTTATGCAGCTTAATGTTGACGTCTACGAATTAAAAGGCTACAGACTATCTCAATTAATCCTTGTAGCTACTATATATTCCTAAGCTTGATAACATTGTCTAAATGCAGCTGAAATAAAAACATAAAGACATCAACGGTTCAGAAGGGGTTAATTTACTACAACTACCACCACCACTATAACCAACAACTACCACCATTGCTCCTACAAGTATTCGACCTACCACAATTGCCTGAACCACAACCCGAGCTACCAACATTCGCCGAGCCCCAGAAGGAATCTCGTTACCACAACTACCACCATCGCAGAATAGGATGTTGTTTTCATATTTAAATTAGGTGACAAAAAGCTAGACGGGGAGAGAGAGAGAGAGAGAGAGAGAGAGAGAGGGGGGGGGGGGGGGGGTAGGTAAAAAAACATTGATAAGAATCAATAAATAAAGTGTAAAGGGAATAGAAATAAGGACATAATAATAATAATAATAATAATAATAATAATATTAATAATAATAATAATTTTAATAATAATAATAATAGAATTAATTAAAGTTGTAAGCAACGTTGTTTGAGGTTCAAGCGGTTTTGCATGCGGTGTGTTGTGTTGGATACAAGGGCTGTGTCATTATATCAAAAGATCATTTAACTGATCGGGCATGGAAAAGCTAAAGAAGGAACAAATTGTAGCCATTTTGGCTGAGGCCATCTAGGAGTGAAGCTGTTTATGAGTTTGGCTGTTTTGGTTGTGGCCGTTTATGAGTGTGGCTGTTTTGGTTGTTGTTGTTGTTGTTCCCCAAGCTGCCTGGCCGAACAGCCCCAAGGCCCCGAGCAATTCCAAGGCCATAACCGAGCGCCCCCACAGAACCCTCCCTGCTGACCACAATAAAGCCTGGGTGACCGAAGCCACTCCATGGCGGGGAGCTGAGGAGGGTGAGGAAACGCCCGGGAAACCAAAGCCCCATCCAGGGCCCTGTGCCCTTCAGCAATTATGAAGAGAAAGTTGAGAGGCAAGGGAAAAATGTGACGCTTTGGCTTCCAATCTTGGTAGATTGGGAGGTCAATCCACGGAAAAGACGCCGTCACTTGAGATCTAGAAAATATATAAGTTAAAGGAACAGTCAGAGTAAGCTATGGGTATGGCAGAGATCGCTCAGTTCTCACTCTGATAGACCAGCCCATCACCACATGACTAGAACCCAATCCTCTCAGCATCAGCTAGGAAAGGCCCTAGAAAGCCGCCTTTGGCGGGGGGGGGGGGATAGCTCCCCTATTTCAACCCCTTTCGGGGTCGGGCACCCGCCCTGTTTTGGTTGAGGAGTGTGGCTGGTTTGGATGTGGTCTTGTTAAGGAGTGTAGTGTTTTTGGTTATGGCCGTTTAGGAGTGTGGCGTTTTTTGTGTTGTGGCCATCAAGGAGTGGCCCCTTTGTATTTCAGCCAATTGAACTACAAGCCCCAACACTTCTTGGAATTTTGTTGTTGAAGATATAATTATCTATGTGTACAAGCCCAAACACTAGTGGAAATGTTGCTGCAATTAGAATTGCCTGGGTGATTATATTACAAGCCATAACATAGCATGGAATGTTGTTGCTGGAAGTATAATGGCTTGGGTGAGATACTATATCATACAAGCCCCAATATACCTGACAATGTTGTGTCACAGAGAAAGAGAGGGAGGGAGGGAGAGGAAGGACTGAGAGAAAGATAGAGAGGGGGGGGGGGGAGGGGGAGGAAGGAGATTTAAAAATTCATAATAAATATTTATGACTGCATAGTAGAAATTAAAAGAAATGTTGAATGGTCAGCCGACAAAAGATCTTAGAATGAATTATATTTTAATTGAAATTAGAAACTAAGAGGATAAAAAAATACACAAGAAATACTGTGTTTCTAGATATCTAAGTGTGTAATAATTTTACTTTCTGTGTATTTCTTTATCCTCTTAGTTTCTAATTTCAATTAAAATATAATTCATTCTAAGATCTTTTGTCGGCTGACCATTCAACATTTCTTTTAATTTCTACTATGCAGTCATAAATATTTATTATGAATTGTTACTAGAATTAAATCTCTATGTATACACATTTTTTAAAAGAAGTTATTTTGTTGTATAATTCTAGGCTCTGATGATGATACAAGTATCGTATCGAAACGTTAGCAAATAAATTCAAGATGTGGTTACCTACACTGGTGTTTATCTTCCTTATATATATATATATATATATATATATATATATATATATATATACTGTATATATATATATATATATAATTATATATATATACTGTATATATTATGACTGACCATTTTAGTCCGTGGCCATTTTTGGATCATGACCTTTTTTGTTAGCAGCCTATTTGGTTGGTAACCAATATGGGCAGAGATCAGTGGAGAAACCAGTCTGATGAGTATTGGCACAATGGCCGTTTTGGCCCATGCCCATTTTTGTTTGAGACGGTTTTTGTCCGAGGCCGTTTGGTTCGAGCCGACCAGTCAAATTAGTCTGACCCGTACTGGCTGAGTGACTATTTTGGTCCACAGCCATTTGAGTTAGTGGCAGTTCTGGTCTGCAACCAATATGGGTCGAGTAGTCAAATATGATGGGCTGTATTGGGGTATAGCAAACCAGTATGTTTCACAGTGAGAATCGTGAACATCTACCAACATTATCACATTGATTATTATATTATGGATTATATCATTATTGTCATTTTATTATTATTATTATTATTATTATTATGATATATTATTCTTATTGTTATTATTATTATTTGTTATGCCACGTTTATAAGAAAACGTGAGATAGTCTGATTGCGATTCCCACCTTAGGAATCTGCGCTAATTGTCAACTGAAATGCCTCTCTACTGGGCAAAGATGAGCCTTAGCTCTATATATAGCACTCTAGAAATAAGCAATGGACACAAAATACACATGAAAGTTTTAACAGGTTTTATACCTTAATAGCTAGGGTACAATCTTAATAGCTAGGGTACAATCTCAATATGGCTCTGGAAACAATAATCATAACATTCATATAAATAGAATAATAGTGCTACGACTGACAATGAATAATAACATAAGAGAGGATAAGTCTCAAATCACAATAAATAAAGTTCTGATATAAAATTAATATACAAGCTCTCAAATATGGCTTGGCAAAAGTGTAAATAATAGTTACTGTGAGGTCAATAGCGTAGCACTGATAAGTATGGACAATAGGACAGTATTTGATTTCTAAGCGAACAATAAGTCTAAGTGACTTGAATAGATAATTAAATGGAATAAACTCAAAGAGTCATAAATATGAATTAGAAACTCATAAACTTGTAATAAATATAATAGTCAGAAAATACGTGACTGAGGAGCAAATTACTTGGACTTGAACTAATCACTATTGGACTTGTACCCTGATGATTCGTAGCATATAAACTAAGATCTGAATAAGCGTTCAAGTTTATGTGTAAGATGTATGTATTTATTCATCAGATAACCTTTGTATATTTCTAAATTAACAAATACCGGAGCCAGTATTCGTAGAATTATATAAACGTTTTCCGCCTGATAGAAGTGTACAGTAAACCCTCGCTACGTCAGCCCTCTAAATGTCGGAAACCCGTACTTGCCGGACCAGCAACGGCCTCCCGGATCCGTAATTCTGGTTGCCGGACATTTCCGTCATCGTTCCGACAGTCTCTAACAGTGTCGGAAGATTCTTTCAGTTTTCGGAAAAATAAGGGCAAATGTCCGTCATAACCGTCCAATGTACGTCGTCTGATATCTCATATGATCCCGAGATGTGTTCGACAGTCTCGAAAGTGTCGGATGATGCGCTCCCGTCCCCGGAACACAAGGGTGAATGTCCGTCAAAACGGGGATCCGTCAGTTTGATTCCGGGACCCGGAGCGCCGGTATAAAGGCTACACGCTGAACTGAGTCACCCGCTTGGACGAGATGCGTCAGTACGATCTAACTGTTGTTGTGTTACACATCTCCTCCATGTATATTCCCGTTTATCATGCCTCCCAAAGTGTAAGGTGACCTCGATATCACTTGAGATGGAGATGGGGAGTGAGGTTTTCAAGGAGAGTGAGGTGGAGAAGGTTAGTGAGATGGAGAAGGACAGTGAGATGGAGAAGGACAGTGAGATGGAGAAGGGGAGTGAGGTGGAGGACAGTGAATGGACCGGTTTTGAATGAAGGGGTGAGTGTTGTTCCATATTTATTGTTCCATATAAACTACTATACAGTACTGTATGTGCTATTATATTAATATATTGAAATCTAGGGTACGAATAGGGTCCGTTTTCTAGGTTGATGCCGAGGTCGCATTTATTCCGTTGTCATGGTTGCATGAAGTTTGCTCCCGTTTCCCTATTAATTCCCAGGCTGAAGTTTGTTCCCATTTCACTATTCCTTATTTGCAGATTTGTCCTCTTTCAGGTCGGATTTTGGGTGTCCCCCCAATTAGTCCGAAATAGCGAGGGTTTACTGTATAATGTTCTCCCTAAGCAGAGCAACAGATAAAATAAAGGAGGGAAGAATGGACAATCTTCGATTATTACGTTAATTACTAGTGAACCTTATCATACTTTGGTCTAGAGTCTAGACCCTCACAACAATCATCGTTACCATTACAAACAAAAGGAACATTTAAATGATTTATGTAGAGAGAGAAGGCACTGGTAGAGCGACTTGGGTGCACTAGGTGTTGCAGTAGTTGTCTCGGCACTTTGACTACAGGGGCTAGGATTTCACACGTCCTAGGTAGGCTTGGGCCCAAATAGCTGCAGGGCGCGGTTGTCTCCCTCTCTCTCTCTATCCTTGGCTCGACACCACGCACTTTGTCACAATCCACGTTGAGTCTGGCAGAAGATAAAGGAGCCCCTACACTTGGAATACTGATGGTATTAACAGGCATAGGCGGACAAGACAAAAGCAAACTATCTGGAATCGGGAATGGGTACAGTGATGCAAACAAAGTCTGGATAGTGTTATCTAAGTTTGCATCGAAAGTACTAGAGTCACCTAATATGCTCAGATCAAAGGGTGTCTCAACCAATAAGTCAATCTCATTCCCATAGTGCAATACTGAGTCTTGAGAAAGACTTGAGTGGCTGGTCTGCACAAAGTCTAGGGTTTCAATTGCATGCTCGCATAGAACGGGGCTTGCAGTCGAACTGCTTACTGGGCTCCTTATTAACCCTTTCACGCACCTATAACGCAGAGGTTGCCAGATTAGCAATAAGAAATAGAGTTCTCTCACTCTTATAATTACCTCTCCAAGATTAGTTTTCTGCCCACAGCTAACTGAAAGACAACTGCAGAGGTTGAAGTAACTAAACTAAAGGTTTATAAATACCCCTGATGGTAACAAAGGCTTTAAAGTATCTCTAATAGGCTCAAAATTGCGTCATATGTCGGAGAGAGTTAACGGATGCTGACCAGTAGACAAGGAATGAAGTTCCTCACCAAGACTTTTACCTTTGGTTCTTAATTCCAAACCCAAAGTGGTAGATGAAGCTAGGGGCTGAAGGCTTACTTTTCCTATGCTCAATGCGCATAGTGACTCTGATTTGGTCAGCACCAGGGAGGCCGGGCTCTGGGGCAAAAGGGACATGGGGGAGCCCCTGATTTTGTTTATTCTCTTAGAGCTGGTTGCATTAAGTTTGTTTTTAATTTTTATTTTGCATGTGGATGAGGTCGGAAGCATTTGAATGTGAATTTGGGGTTATTGGTGACTTGGAGGGAAAGTTAGACCTGACTTTACTTCGCTTATGTTTATTTTTACTGTGGTTACTGGGGTGGTTTGTTTGGAAGGAATGGTTAGCATGATTCTTCACTTTATCACTGTTTGAGTCATTATAATGCACAGGGGCACACTGAAGGGGTTGGTACTGAATTTCCATATACTCGTTGTGTTCCACGTGCGTATTAGGGTGGCTAGGACAGTCCCTCCTTAAGTTGTGGTTTTTTATGGTCACTGGGTTTTAGTATAGTTAGCCGTCTTCACTGGAGCCTGGTTTTCTTGATGGTGAGGGTATGATGGGGGGCTCTGCTCCACGTTGCATTTTGCATGTATGGAAGCAATGCGTAGTGGTGTTGCTGAGGTGGTGCTGGTTGTCGTTTGGTGGTGGAGGGGAATGCTCGGAATAATTTCTTCCCGTCGCATCTCACCATCGCCTTTGAGATAAAAGTCACGACCCCGTGACTGGAGCATGTATTTCTTAAAGGTTTTAGTCCTGATGTAAGGCTGAAGGTGATGTAGAAAATTGCACCAAACTCTGGCAGTGGTGTTGTTAGGACCATTTGCGTGTCTGTACACTGTGAGGGGCAGGGGAATGCTGGAGTTGCGGAGGATGTTGAGTAGTTGTCTGAGGGTTTTAATATTTCTGTCTTTGTCAAGGACGTGAAGGGAGAGTTTGTGAATTTTCATGGTGGAAGATACTGGAGGAGATGTTACTGGAGCAGGGTCAGAGGGCGGAATAACTACAAGTTGAGGGGGAGGGTCAGAGGTTAGGTAGCTAGTGAAGGGGAGGTCCTTAGGTTTGTTTGATTTGATTTTTTTTTGGGGGGGGGGGTAGTATTGGTGAGGGTGGTGGGAGGAAGTCTTGAAGTTATTGCGAGGTTGGGGGGGGGGGCGGGGGGGGAGACAGGTTGGGTAGGTACAGAGGTCGAGGCAGGTAGGTCAGGTACAGGTGCTTTGGTGGGCGTGAGGCTGCTGGGCGTGGCTGGCTGGACAGGTGGGGTCGCAGGCGGAATTGCAGGTGCAGCAGCAAGTGTACTGGGTTTGGCTGGGGAAGGTGGTGTTACAGGTGCCTGTGTGGTCTGGGGTTTTCAACTGGCTGGGGTTGGAGGTGCCCATCTTTGTGGTTTGGAGAGGCGTCGACCATATCGGGAGAACACAGGCTGTGAGATAAGGGGTGACGAAAGGGTTAATGGGGGTGAGGTGCGAAAACAGGGTTTTCGGAGTTTGGAGTGGGAAAGTTGTTTAGGTTTAGGATAAGGGTGCGGTTCGATGGAAGGATGAGTGGTGGATGCTGGTGTAGGGCGAGGATGGGTTTTGGTGGAGGGGTGAGGGGGATAGGGGGTGGGGGTGGAAGGTTAGGAGAGGGGTTTTGAGTGGGTAGGAAAGGATAAGGAGGGTTGGAGGGGAGGATGTGATGTGGGGAATTTCGGAGTTGGTGGAGGAAGTGGATTGGGGGGGGGGGGGGATGGAATAGGGCTAGTTTGGGTAGCATGTGTCGGTTAGGGAGGGTAGGAAGGGATGATGGGCGGGGTAGGTTAGGGAGAGGTGCGAACCCAGGAGGAGCTGAGAGGGCACGAGTGATGGGGGAAAGGGAGGGGGGGTAGTTGGGGAAGGATGGTATTTGGGGTGGTTTAGGTAGGGGGCAGCTGGGGGTAGGAATAGGGAGAGAGGGTGATGGAGGTTTTGGTTGGCTCTGTGTTCTGGTGGGTAAAGGGTCGAGATTAGTTAGAGGGCATGCAACATTATCATCAGGATCTGCCAGCATAGTGGTGTTACAGTCAAGAGGTTGGAAACGGCGTACATAGCGGTTTCGGTACGTGCGTGATTCCCCATGATAGTTGATCGTGACTTGATAGCAATTTGGGATGGTTAATATTTCAAAAGGGCCCTTGAATCTGGGTTGTAATTTTGGCGGAAGGGGAAGCTGAGCTACCATCACAAGGTCGCCGACGTGATGTGGGTTGATCTTTGGTGTTTCGTCGGGTTTGAGGTCCGGGAGGTACTGGAGTTGTCGGATTCGATTACGTAAATGGACGAGGTTTAGGTTGAGGTTAGGTGAGGGCTCGGATGGGGCAGCTAGATGACGGAGCAGCAGTAGTAGTGGGGGTTCCTCGAATATCCTTTCGTGAGGTGTGATGCCATCCTCACGAGGGCAGGTGTTGATAAACCATTGTACAACTCTTACTTGACTGGGCCAGTCTGTAAATTACATCTGTTGCAACCTGGTTCTGATCTGGTTGGCGATGGTTCGATGGCTGCATTCGCAGATTGAATTTCCTTGTGGTCATTAAGGTGAAGAGTGACTGATCTTGAACCCGAACATTTGGGAGATTTGTGTCCAGACGTGTCCCGTAAATTCTGGGGCGTTATCGGAGTGCATTGCTTGAGGTAGGCCAAATAGGGGAATACATGTTGCAAAAGGACCTTTGCGACTGCAAAAGCGGAATGCTCTTTAGCGGGACAGGCAATGACATATTTGGAGTAGGTATCAACGAATGTAATTATATACCTGTAACCTTTTACTCCGTCCATTAGTCCCATAACGTCGACTGCTAGTAATTACCAAGGCTAGGATGCAATGAGTTTGCCGGAGGGTCCTGGGGGTCTTGATTTGTCCTTGCCCAAGGCGCAGGCACGGCAGGCTTCGGCGATAATTTTTGCGGTGACGTACGTTCTTGGGGTCCAGTAGATGTCTTGAAAGGTGGTGACTAATTTTTTCTGTCCTAGATGGATTGTAGTAGTGTAGGATTTTCATAGCGATGGTGGCGGTGTTCGGACTGAGGATAATCTGGCCGTCGTTGTTATACAAGTTGTCTCCCATTCTTTCTAGCTGTTTGAACATGTGATTTGTCATCCAATCCGGTTTTTCTTGGGTTTGATGGGCTTGTAGGAGTTGTTGTTGGTCTTGGTCGATATCACTTCGCAGTTGCATGGCACGAATTTGAGTTGGGGTGGGGTTGTTTGGTAGGGGTAATCTTGATAGGGCATCAGCGTTGGTATGTAGTTTTCCCGGCCGGTATGCAATCTCAAAATTGAACTCCTCGAGGGACTCTCTCCATCTTACCGTTAGGGCGTTTTTTGTATCTGATTTCCTGAGCCACTGTAATGCTTGATGGTCTGTCATTATGCTGACTTTTACTCCCGCCAGGTACGCCCGGAAGTGCTGGAGGGCCCAAATGATTCCCAAACATTCGTCGCTTAGTCACAGGGTAATTTATTTCGGCGGGGTTGAGATTCCTGCTGGCGCAGGCTATGATGTGATCCCTGCCGTCTCTGGTCTGAGCAAGTACGGTACCAATTCCGAATAGGGAAACGTCTGTCCATAGTCGGAATGGCTGAGTATAGTCTGGAAATGATACAATGGGTGAAGCTACTAATAGTTCTTTTAGAGTTTGGAATGCTTGGAGTCGATTTGTGGTCCATATGAAAGGTTATCTTTTCTTGTTAGATCATGGAGTGGCTTAGCGATGGTGGCGAAGTTTTTGACGAATCGTCGATAATAAGAGGCCAGTCCTAGAAAGGCACGGACTCCTTTCACATTGTTGGGGGGAGGGGGGGGGGGGGTTGATGGCACTTATTGCTGGCAACTTTGACGGGTCGGGTGAAATTCCTTCTTCAGATACGATGTGTTCAAGAAACTTGACTTCTTTTTGTGCCATGGTGCACTTGGAGGGCTTAAGTTTCAGGTGGGCGTCACGGATCCTCTGGAATACTTGGTGGCGTTGAAGGTGTTTGGACCAAGTTTTCCCGAATACGATGATGTCATCTAGGTAAGCAAGGCAGGTTTCCCAGGTGAGTGCTTGCAACACGGATTCCATCAATTTGGTAAAGGTGGCGGATCCGTTACACAAACCGAAGGGCAGTACGGTGAATTCATATAGCCTCCTCTGGCTGGTGGAGAAAGCCGTTTTCTCTTGGTGTTCGGGAACGACAGGGACTTGCCAATATCTGGCTTGTAAGTCTAGGGTTGTAAACCACCTAGCTCCATGTAATGAGTCCAGGGAGTCGTCTATGCGTGGTAGGGGCGTGGCATCTTTGATGGTGATGTCGTTGAGTTGGCGGTAGTCGATGCAGAATCTGGTAGATCCATCTTTCTTCCTCACAAGTACAACTGGAGAAGACCTTGGACTAGTGGAAGGGCGAATTACACCTGTGAGTCTCTACTGGGCTGCGGTAGCGGTTGGACATCCATGGGAGTCGTCTGCCGCGTCGGTGGTTCAGCGGCCTCTCCCCCCGGCTTCATCCCCTTCCACCCTGCTCTGCCTTCATCATCTTCTGATCATCTGCCTCTACCGACTACACTCTGCGCATTCTTGCATCCTTGCTGTTTGATGGTGGCCGTTGCTCCCTGGACCTGTGACACGTGGCTCTACACGGTTGAGGGAAGCTGTATCCACGGTGGCCGGCTCTGGCTTCGGCAAATCCTCGATTTTCTTCGGGGTTCCCGTGTGTGGGCCCCGCTCCGTTGGTGCCAGGGCCGCCTTCAGCTTCTGGGGTTGGTGTTGGCCCCTCTGTCCTCGATTCTTCACTTCACCACGTGTGTTCTTCCTGCCAGATGCCATCGTTCATCACTTCATCTTCCCTTCCATCCTCGAGTCCTGGGGGTGTTGTTGCCCTTCTGCAGCCCCTCCTGGGTCCTTGACGTTTGAGCCTCCTTCTCGGGGGGCCACTGCAGTTTTAAACAATCCCTGTGAATACTTTCCACCTGGTTAGGGTGATATAAGCTTTATTGCTTCACTACCCTTTATCATCAATAAGTAGAAGAAGAATTACACCTGTGTCTAACATATCTTGTACTTGGGTTTCCTCTTCCTTACGTTGGATGGGGTTCTTCCATCGGATTTGTTGTCGGATAGGTTGTCCTACGGTGTGGATAGGGTGGTTGAGTACTTGAGTTTTCCCTACGTCTCGGCTGGATGTGGGGAAGATGTCTTGGTATGAAGTCATTAAGCTCTGTAGATCTTGTTTTTGTTTTTGGGTTAGTTGAAGTGGAATTTTAGGGAATTTAGGGGTTAGGACAGAGGCTTCATTATCAGGTAGGGATAGTTCTTCATTGTGATTTTCTAATTCCCCTATAGCTAACCCCTTTGGCAAAGTGAGGGGGTGATCAGATATATTTGCAATTTTTACTTGATATGAGTTTTCAGGCATTATAGCGGGTGCGGCGAGGCAATCCCTATTAAAGGGACTCTGGAGGTTGGGGGTTAAAAATTAATTCACATGGTAGAGTGGGCAGAATGGAAATCCACTGTTCATGGTGAGGGGGTAGCGTAACAGTTTTGGTTAAAATAGTCTGAGAGGTTCTGATGGTGCGAACAGGTTGAATGATTTTAGGTTCGCTGACTGGGTTTTTTTTTTTTTTTTTTTTTTTTTTTGAGTGATTTGGGGTAAAAAGTTAGCACTTTGTCTACACAATCGATGGTTGTACGTAGTGAGGTCAGTAAATCGAAACCAAGATAGCCATCATAATTGGTTTCAGCAGATGGGAAAATCATGAAAGGGTGATGCTGACCGTAAACTGGGGTTTGGGTAGCTACGTAGAGGGGGACTGTTTGTCCACTGTTTGGAATAATACCATCGTTTGTGTCTAATAATACAATGGAGGAGGGCTGGAGAGCCCCAAAAGTGGCATTGTTCTTGGCAAAATATGAAGAGAAGAGACACGAACGAGCTGCGCCCGTGTCAATTAAAAGTCTAGATTTAATACCTTGAATAATAAGGTGATTATAAATGGGGGGGGAGGGTTTCCTGTACATAAGACTGTCCCATCACGAGCCCCCGCCAGTTTGACGATAGGTGGGCGGGGGCGGATCAAAACCCCGGATTATTTTGTACGTTTGATGACTCCTCCAGTACCACAGCGTCTTCTGGTAGTCCTTCTTCTACGGCGTCATCGATCCCTGCAGATCCGTCTCCTGCTATTCGTCTTGGTTTGATCCAAGGAATCTGGCCCCAAAACTGAGGAAGTTTGGGACGACGGTTCACTAACTCTGAGAAGGATTTTTTCAGGAACGATAGAGGGCACTTTAGGCTACAGGGTTTCCAATCTGAGGGCCTGCCCCGGGCCCAGTCTTCCATCTTATCGGCAGAACGATGGAATGGAGCTGGTGTAGAAGTGGCAGAAGAGTGTTGAGGTTTGGTGGTGGCTCTACTGATCATGGCGATCTTGTCCTTTTCATGTCTTTTCTGAAGAGCCAGAATTCGCCTGACGATGGGTAGATCTTCATCGTATCCTTTTGGTTCAATTATGGTGAAATGATCCCTTACTGATGTCGGCAATACATGTAGCAGAGCAGTGAACACGTTCTCTTTTCTTATTGCAGGAGACTCGTTGGGGAAAGCGGATACCACTAGTTGATTTAGCTGACTAATGGTAGCATCGAGGTTTCCTGAAAACTGTACACTGTGAAACTGCTGGGTAGCGATTATTTTCCTGAGAGACGGGCTGATAGCGCTTTTCGTGTACTTTTCAAATTGAGCCCAGGTCAAATTGGGGGTGTCAAGCACATAACCAGAATCAAGGGATATATGCCGTCCCAACTTCATTAATACTAACATGTGAATCTTTGAGGTTTCGTCATCTTTAAATACAATGTCAAGCACGGGCTTGACCACTTCAAGATAGGTATTAATATCATTATCCTCTGGTTTGAAAGGAATAATTTCCAGTGACTTTCCAGCCATAGTGTTTGTGTGTTGATTATACTGAGTGTAAATATAGAAATGAAAGCTATCTTTCCGAGTTGAGACACCGCTGCCACCAGTGTTACGCCACGTTTATAAGAAAACGTGAGATAGTCTGATTGCGATTCCCACCTTGTGCTAATCGTCAACTGAAATGCCTCTCTACTGGGCAAAGATGAGCCTTAGCTCTATATATAGCACTCTAGTAATAAGCAATGGACACAAAATACACATGAAAGGTTTTAACAGATTTTATTCCTTAACCCATGGAATCTGGGAGGCCTCATATGAGGCAAAACGGATTTTGGTTACGAGTCCGGGAGGTCTCATATGAGGCAAAATCAAAATCAAAGGGTTAAAATCGCGCGGGCGGATTTTTGTTTATGCGTGGGTAACCGCAGCGCCACCAAGCACAAACTAACATGCAGCATCAGATCTCGTCACGCATCCAACATGGATGGAGCTAATCCAAAAAAAATAGCTGTGTCCGAATCGACGCCCGCCACCGCGTACCGTACGCCTAACAAAAGCAAGGCTAAAACGACCAAGAAAACAGTGCTTAGTCCCGATGGTGTTGCACACACTCTGGAAGAACTAAGCGAATATAGTGAACTGAGTGAATATAGTGAACAGAGTGAACTTACGAGTGACTTTGACGAAGAACAAGTGGTTAGTGAAGATGAGGGTGAAGTGGCGGATGGATTAGAGTTTCTGGGCTTTATTAGTACCGATGAGGACGATAATGACGAGGATAATGACGATGGTGAATGCGGTGCTCGTGATTATAGTGACCTGAGTGAACTTGGAGTGACTTTGACGATGAAGAAGTGGTTAGTGAAGATGCGGTACCGTACGCTCGCCTAGCCTAGCCTAGCCTAGCGTAGCCTAGCCTAGTAAGTGAAAGTGACACACAAATGTATAACAAGTAATAATAACTCAATAATAACAGTGAGTGACAATAATTCATAACAAGAAGAGTAATAAGAGTGAAAGTGACACAATAATATCCAATAACAGTGAAAGTGCCAAAAATATGTTATAAAAAGTTTCACATAACTCAATAATGGTTGTAAAAGAAATAAATGACACAATAACTATGACATTATCACCATAGAAACATAATATCGTCTACCGGTACCAAAGCCACCGAAGCAACGAGTGACTTAGTGCGTGCTAGCCAGGGCCTCGGCGAAGCGTTGGGACACAGGTGAAAATACGCGGGAAATTACCTCCATTCCCATCATCATATCTCGGCAACCATTTGTCGTAGCGATGTCAACTCAACGCCAGTCTACAGACGAAGGTTGGTTCTACACTATGCAATTTAGTTGACTGCTCTAGGTGGTCTCAATCAGTAGATATCGAATTATGAAGATAGCCATTTTTCAGGAATACCCCCGGACACGACGATCGCCTCATATGAAGGCCCCCGAATCCGGAGGGTTAATAGCTAGGATGCAATCTCAATATGGCTCTGGAAACAATAATCATAACATTCATATAAATAGAATAATAGCATTACGACTGACAATGAATAATAACATAAGAGAGGATAAGTCTCAAATCACAATAAATAAAGTCCTGATATAAATATACAAACTCTTAAATATGGCTTGGCAAAAGTGTAAATAATAATTACTGTGAGGTCAATAGCATAGCACTGATAAGTATGGACAATAGGACAGTATTTGATTTCTAAGCGAACAATAAGTCTAAGCAACCTGAACAGATAATTAAATGGAATAAACTCAAAGAGTCATAAATATGAATTAGAAACTCATAAACTTGTAATGAATATAATAGTCAGATAATACGTGACTGAGGAGCATATTACTCATGACTTGAACTAATTACTATTGGACTTGTACCCTGAGGATACATAGCGTATAAACTAAGATCTGAGTAAGCGTTCAAGGTTACGTGTAAGATGTATGTATTTATTCCCTAGATAACCTTTGTATATTTCTTCATTAACAAATACAGGAGCCAGTATTCGTAGAATTATATAAACGTTTTCCGCCTGATAGAAGTGTATAGTGTTCTCCCTAAGCAGAGCAACAGATAAAATAAAGGAGGGAAGAATGGACAATCTTTCGATTATTACGTTAATTACTAGTGAACCTTCTCATACCTTGGTCTAGACCCTCACAACGATCCTTGTTACCATTACAAACAAAAGGAACACCTAAATTATTTATGTAGAGAGAGAAAGCACTGGTAAAGCGACTTAAGAGCACTAGGTGTAGCTGTAGTTGTCTCGGCACTTTGACTACAGGGGCTAGGATTTCACACATCCTAGGTAGGCTTGGGCCCAAATAGCTGCAGGGCGCGGTTGTCTCTCTCTCTCTCTATCCTTGGCTCGACACCACGCACTTTGTCACAATCCACGTTGAGTGCGGCGGAAAATAATAAAGGATCCCCTACACTTGGAATACTGAGGGTATTAAAAGGCATAGGCGGACAAGACAAAAGCAAACTATCTGGAATCGGGAATGGGTACAGTGATGCAAACAAAGTCTGGATAGTGTTATCTAAGTTTGCATCGAAAGTACTAGTCACCTAATATGCTCTGATCAAAGGGTGTCTCAACCAATAAGTCAATCTCATTCCCGTAGTGCAATACTGAGTCTTGAGAAAGACTTGAGTGGCTGGTCTGCGCAAAGTCTAGGGTTTCAATTGCATGCTCGCATAGAACGGGGCTTGCAGTCGAACTGCTTACTGGGCTCCTTATTAACCCTTTCACGCACATATAACGCAGAGGTTGCCAGATTAGCAATAAGAAATAGAGTTCTCTCACTCTTATAATTACCTCTCCAAAATTAGTTTTCTGCCCACAGCTAACTGAAAGACAACTGCAAAGGTTGAAGTAACTAAACTAAAGGTTTCTAAATACCCCTGATGTTAACAAAGGCTTTAAAGTATCTCTAATAGGCTCAAAATTGCATCATATGTCGGAGAGAGTTAACGGATGCTGACCAGTAGACAAGGAATGAAGTTCCTCACCAAGACTTTTACCTTTGGTTCTTAATTCCAAACCCAAAGTGGTAGATGAAGTTAGGGGCTGAAGGCTTACTTTTCCTATGCTCAACGCGCATAGTGACTCTGATTTGGTCGGCACCAGGGGGGCCGGGCTCTGGGGCAAAAGGGACATGGGGGAGCCCCTGATTTTGTTTGTTCTCTTAGAGCTGGTTGCATTAAGTTTGTTTTTCATATTTATATTGCATGTGGATGAGGTCGGAAGCATTTGAATGTGAATTTGGGGTTGTTGGTGACTTGGAGGGGAAGTTAGACCTGATGGGTGATGAGAGTCAATTATGACTTTACTTCGCTTATGTTTATTTTTACTGTGGTTACTGGAGTGGTTTATTTGGGAGGAATAGTTAGTATGCTTCTTCACTTTATCACTGTTTGAGTCATTATAACGCACAGGGGCACACTGAAGGGGTTGGTACTGAATTTTCAGACACTCGTTGTGTTCCATGTGCGCATTAGGGCGGCTAGGGCAGTCCCTTCTTAAGCTGTGGTTTTCTATGGTCACTGGGATATTGTGGCTTTCTATGGTCACTGGGGTTTTAGCATAGTTGACCGTCTTCACTGGAGCCTGGTTTTCTTAATGGTGAGGGCATGATGGGGGGGGGGGGCGCTGCTTCACGTTGCATTTCGCATGTATGGAAGCAATGCGTAGTGGTGTTGCTGAGGTGTCGTTTGGTGGTGGAGGGGAATACTCGGAATAATTTCATCCCGTCGCATCTCATTATCATTTTTATTATTATTATTATTATTTTGATAATAATTATTATTAGCATTAACCCACAGAACCCCAGTGACGCACGTGATGCGTTGGCAATGTATGTAACGGTAAACCTCAGCGCCGCAGCACCTGCTTCAGCAATTTCGACCTAAAATACTCCTGTCCTATGGTAGCTAGAGGCTTGAGGATGGTATGGGATATACCTTATGATGTTGCCGAACAGTGACGATACTCGGCAACTCACTAGTCCAGCCGCCGGGTAGATACGGGCGGATGGAGAAAGCCAGTTTACCCACTTATCCTACCGCCACCTTCGATCTTATTTATTCTTGTCCTATGATAGCTAGAGGGTTCAAATTTGTATGGGATATACCTTTTAATGTTGCCCAACAGTGGCAATACTTGGTAATACCCAAGTCCAACCATGCTGGGGAGTGAGGAGACAGAGCGCGGGAGGAGGGAGGAAGTGGAGGACTGGGCCACCAGGCTCGCCAGTTGTCTTGTGTAGTTCATGGGTGTTGGACGTACCTCGTTGCCTCGTGATGTGTATCACCCTCCTATTGCTCCCCAATGTCCCATGACATAGTTGACTCCCCAATAAGTGAGGAAGAGGAGGAGGAGGATGACCCAGACCCCATGGTATTCCTCTAAATTCCTCCAGGCCATCGTAGGTGTCAGAAGAGAGGAGAGGAGAGAGCTTAGGAAAGGTTATCATGTTGCTATGTACAAGTCTTCCCCCACACCCACACTCTCCCATACTCTCCCTACTAAAAATACAATGTCAAAACTCATATTTCTAAGTCAAAAGTGCCCAAAACAATGTGTAAAAACTCATATTCTAACTATAAAACATACAGTAAAGTATAAAATCAATAAACAGTGCATGAGGGAGGCATTGAATGAAAGGGAAAGTTATGGGGGAGTGGGATATCTGTCAGCTGGCCTTGTGTGTACGTGCGTGAATCCATGACCAAGATGGACGCCAGCCCGCTAGTCGCCATGGTAACCAGGACGCCCGCGGGGCTTGCCACTCCCATGGCACTTATAAAAATTGAATCTATGCACTTATCAAACTGTAACTTCACTTACAATGACATTATGTGATACATGTTGCTAATATATGAACTATGAAGGCACACATGCTGCTCGGGTGGTGTAAATAACTGTCACTCGAAAACTGGACGCATCGTACATCTACCATGCTGCCGCGGTCAGCTGTTTTGTTGTGCTATTCATCATTTCTCACCTATTTCAGCTATTTAAGATTTTTTTTTTTTTTTACCAAATCGGCTGGTCTTACAGCGTACTTTTATTATTAATTAGCTGGTGCTCAATGGGTTAATAATAATAGTAATATTATTATTATTTGTAGTAGTAGTAGTAGTAGTAGTAGTGGTAGCAGTAGTTGACCTAAAGTTAATAGTTTCTATTGTAGTACCATATGAAGGTACTGACGAAGTTTCATTTAAATAATATTTGTCAATCAGTCGGTAAGGGGAGATTATTATATGTTTTAGTTTGTTCCCTAGACCTCCATCAAGCCTTAGAAAAATACCCCCAAGACCGTCCTATGAGATCAATTTGTGCATATTTTGGTAGCGTCCTTCAAAAAAGAAGAACAGGCTGATTTTGGCAGTCTTAATATTTCGTTTTTAATATTCCACAAGCATATACATTTCCAGGAATTATCACATTACATAGTACGAATCTAAATATTGCAATAAATTCAAATGTATAAAAGTGTTCATAAATGAGACAAAACATGAACCAAAATTGTGTTCATGCGATCGACAACTCGTCGATACAGAACACTTCACAAATGACTTATGATGTAATTATGGATTTACTATACGGAAATATAATATGCACAAATACAAAAATAACCATAGATCGCTGTCTGATCACGATAACACTGACGAACTTTAGATTTAGGCTGCTCTGATTAGATACATAACAAAATGCAGCTCACAGCTCTTGTCAGCGTTGCTGCATTCGCTTGTAAACAACATTTAGAGGTTTCGTACCTCTGTATAAATGTAGAAAATATATATTTATTTATTTCCTTTGCCCAAATATTGATTGTGAGAACCATCGTAGAATATGTTACTTAATTATAATGAATTTGCACATTCCCAATTAGATTTGTCAGTGGCGTGAGTTACCAGAGAAACAGGGACATAATTAGCTTTAGACCGTGATTCTCCAGTGGGTTCCATCACACACCGGGATAATGAAATTGTGGATGGTGCACCATCCATAGTGTACAGGGCAGAAACAATGGAATGGTTAGTACCAGATCTCTCTATGGTGGCGACACAGATAAAACGGGCTTGCAGAGCGCAATGGGACATGGAGCATCGAATGGTCCTGCCGGGCACGACACTGGGGAATTACCGCACAGACTTTTCACCGCAGCATTGGGCGAGGCACAAACTATGGCGTCTTGATGTAGCCCTGACTCGATTCCGTATTGGTCACTCTTCCCTTACGGCGCATCTGTATTCTATACGTATGACAGAGAGCCCTGCCTGTCAGTGGTGTGGACAAGATGAGACGGTACGACATGTGCTCTTGGACTGCCCCCGTCACTACTCTGCTAGGATCTATATGAAGGCGTGCCTCTCAGCTTTGGGTTACAACAATATTTCCCTTCCCCTGCTACTAGAGGGCGTGGTGGGGAGGACCATCTGCGTGTGAGGGTGATTCGGATCGTCTGTGCCTTCCTCCTCTCTTCGGGATGCCTGTCTCGCATCTAGCACCCTGAGACACCTAGCAGCTGCTGTGGTAGGGCGAAAAGCGGATGACCCTCATCTGCATCGCCCTTCAAATCCTCAAGACTCAAGATTCAAGACCTTTAGACCGTAATCTCCTAAATTTTTGTTTGTACCATTCTACTTAGTACCGCCAAGGATTCCAAATGGCGTTAGATGTAATTTGAATATGTTCTTTTAGGCTCGCTATCGCTCGCCAGGAAAAATTGACACTTAAATGGAACGAAAGGTCTTAAAATCACGAAACTAATGGGGCGAACGTCTTAACATCTCAAAACTAACGGGGCTAAACATGAGGAAGAAGGGGAACGCGAAAGTGGTCCCGTACCCTAAGAATTGGAACTTTGAAGGTTTCTGTTTGGGCTCTGTCTCGAGTCAGCCACCCCCAGCAATGGGGTATGTGCCTGAATATGCTGTATATTAACATACATACATACAAGAAATCCTGTTGACAGACAGAAATGATCACATAAACTTCACACGCTTCATTTAGCAGTGATAGATATAATGTTAACAAAGCTACCCTACAGAATATATAATTATGAACGCTACATAAACCACTTTTTATGACTGGTTGGTTTGACATATGAGGAAAGTCATTAGAACATTTCACGCCACACCAATCACTCGTCCACAAACAACATAAATCCATCAAACAGGTCCTCATTACTTTAATTAAGGTTTATAGCTACCGGTATCTTGACAAATGTATATGTAACATTTTTCCTCTACAGTTTTCCTATATACAACATTGTTTTAATAGGGTAGTTATATGGAACGACCGTGCTCGTCTACATATGAGAAACGTGTTGCATAACCCCATACTAAATAAAAATGTAGGATATATTATATATATATATACAGTATAATTATATATATATATATATATATATATATATATAAAAGTAAAAATATTTCCACACCAAAAGAAGTATATATAGAAAAAGGTAGGTTCACTGTACAAATTTTAAAGATATATAAATGCGGTCAATTATTATTACATTTCAGAACATGCTAGAAAATATCGTAGGAGTATTTACAAAAACAAGTACATCCGAGTATCCTTTTAGATGGCTCGAATTGTACGGTTTAAAATACAGATGTTGATATCGTTTAAAATATAACATGCTTAAGGTTATTTTATTTTTTTTAAATAACACAGACGTTAAATGCCAGTGAAAGAAAAAGGGAAGTCCGAGTATCTTGTTAGACGGCTTGAACTGTAGGATTAAAATATAATAGCGTTTAATGCTAAATTTAAAAAAAATCACGGACGTTTATTGTCAGTTAGAATATGAATAAATGCATTTCTCTACGTTCGTAGAACTTCAGTATTAAACTAGGAGTGGCTGGTTCCAAAGTTAGGGATGTATGTCCTCACTCATGCGTGGATTACCAGGCACTGGTTCTTACGGCAATAGTTTTGTTTTAAGTTACCTGTGTTTTTTTAACTATCGTAAATTATTACAACATTAAGTCTTCGTTCAGTGTTTCGAGCCAGTGTATTAATCTCTATTCAACTGACGTTTGAATTTATTTATGAAGTAACTCTCTTTGTTTTTTCTCAGAGCAATGTTATCTTTTTCGACCTTATAAAATGGCATTATGTTAAAATTAGGAGATATATTTTTAGCACAGTCAGAGATGTGTTGGCTTACATAAAGCCCTTTATTGTGTCTTACGTGGTCTCTGTGAAGGTTTGTTCCAAGTCTAAGATTCGAAGTTTCGCCAATATAGATGGAATTGCAGCCATTGCAACGAATCACATAAATACAATTGAGTGTCGAACAATCCATATTATGATTAATCTTAAATGTGTAGTTCGTATCAACAAATTTGAATTGACTGCCCTCTATAATCTGTGTGCATAATAAGCATCTTGAGTTACCACACTTTGTCACTCCTGGGTTCACTACGGTATCGAATCTTGCTTTTGTTAGTAAGTCTTTTAGATTGCTGGGTTGTTTTTTAGATTTAATTAAGGAAACCTCTTTAAAAATATGTTCAGTTTCCTGTGACGTTAGTAATACATTAAAGGCTAATTTTACGTCATTAAAATTGTCATTGTAGTTTGGATTGTATGTAGTTATGTATGGTATTTGATTGCACGTATCATCAATTGTTTTGTCTGTAGTTCGTAGTTCGCTTATGGGGATCTGTTTAGCACGATTTATACCACCCTCTATTAGGCCTTTAGGATATTTACGGTCTAAAAGAAAGCCTTGTAATTCACCTAATCTTTTATCTCTTAGTTTAGTTTCTGAAACAATGGTACAGATTCTGCGTGCTAGGTTGAAAGGGATATTATTTGTTACATGCCTTGGGTGGTTTGCATTATATTCTAGATACTGCTTTGTGTCCGTAGCTTTATAGTGAATGTCTGTTATGATTTCATTTGCTTGCTTCATAAGTTTTATATCTAGAAAGGTTACCGTATCGCCAATTCTATCACAAGTGAAGCTAATTTTAGGGTCTAAATTATTCATTAGATCTATCACTGTATGAATACTACTATCACTTTCATCCCATATCATGAATACATCATCCAAGTATCTCATATAATTGTTCTTGACTTTATTAGTAATAGTTTCACCGAATAATGAAGACATTTTATAAAACAGATTATTTTCTAAATATCCAAGAACTAGATTGGCGTAATTTGGAGCAAACTTAGTCCCCATCGCTGTTCCAGATATTTGTAGGTAGTTTGATCCATTAAATTCAAAAGAGTTGTTTTCCAGGATCAACTTGCAACCTTCTAAAATAAGGTTAGAAGGTATACGGTTTGTGCTTTCATAATGGTTATTCAGCCAATAATGTATTGCTTCATATCTTAATTCATGGCGTATGTTGCTGTAAAGATTGATTACATCGAGCGTTACAAGAACTTCAGAAGTGTTAACCCGGGCAGGGATTTTATTTAGAAAATCAAGATTATTTTTTATGTAAGCAGGGATGCATTTTAGAAAAGGTTGGAGGAGAATATCAAGGAGGTGACTATGTCTGTGTAGGACAAGCAGGACCAGCAACAATGGGTCTCATTTTTAAGTCTGACGGATTTGGAATAGAAATGTATTCAGAGTTACCTTCTTCAATGGATTTAATTATAGACATAGATTTATGTATCTTTGGGAGGCCATAAAATAAACTTGTTTTTTATTCAAAATTTGTAAGATACTTTATTTCATCTTCTGTTAGGCAGCTTGCATATTTCTTTAATGCATTTTTTTTTTTTTTATTTATCGTGGTTTTATCAATATTATTTGGAATAATTTTGTAAGTCTCGTGATCGTTTAAAATCTCCATGATTATTTGTTCATAGTAACAACTGTCCTACGATCCTATCTTTAAAATTTGTACAGTGAACCTACCTTTGTCTATACTTCTTTTGGTGTGGAAATATTTTTACTTATATTCGTACCACAAGAATCTCTGTTTTGCATAATTATTTGATATATATATATATATATATATATATATATATATATATATATATATATATATATACTGTATATATATATACAGTATATATATATATATATATATATATATATATATATATATATATATATATACAGTATATATATATATATATTATTATATTGTAGTACTTATTTTCTAATTCTCAGTATACTACTAAGGTGGGAATAATTCGACAATTGTTCAGAAGTTCGTATCCTTTATTTAACAAACTCCCTAATAGTTTTATGTTCCCCTAGCAATTGATTCTCGGGCCGAAATGAGTTCAACACTCAGACTGAATATTATCGTCGACCCACAATATATTGTATGTTGGAACTCGCAAGTTTCCGTTACCACCTATTTGGATACCCGCTATTCAGGTATTGACTCACTCCGACTTCGATCCAAAGGCACATTACTAGTCTCCAAAATAATATATCAACTTTACTGGGCCTCAATATGTCTAATCCAAAGACCAAGGCTTTAATGAATTTGACCTCTATTTCCCTATCTTTAACACTCTTACATTATATATATTCTTATCCTTAACACAAATGAATCCGTACCCGTAGGCACCTACATTAATATAACCCTTTGTTTGGAATATCTCCACTCTGACAAATAGATAAACTCAATAATACTGATACCACTTACTCAAATAATATATCTCATTGCATTGTCCGTGAAGTAACGGGGGTTCCGCAAGGGGATCTGGAGGCTAACCCTGTCAAGGCCTCTGACAGGGTAAAGATAGCCACCATAAGAAGCCACAGAAATAATAGGCCACATCAACCACAAAAGGAGAGAGATATTCTACAGAACTTCAAGCAATATACCCATCAAGGGAGCCAACTCCGTGCTCCACGTTCAAAAGGGGTACCAGCATCTGCCCCCCTATTGACGTTATGCCCAGGGCAAGGACCTCCCCTTCCCCTGCCCCAATCACAGACCTTCCACGGCAGCCACTCACAGCCACCACAGACAACAACATCAAGAAGCATGGCAGTCCAGCTTCCCATGCTCGATATCACATATACCGAGGAAAAATTTATGCAACTTCCCCATCAAGAACCGATGCAATATCGATATAGGTGGGATACCGAACACCCTTACCACAGCACCTACCCCGATGAATGGGCGTAATTCGACCAACACCATCTACAACCACAGCACCACCAAAAAGAGGAAAGGAGGCCAAGATGAAGAAATACACCTAATTAATTATTGTACAAACATGTAAAGAGAAAACCTAAGATTAAGACTTTTTATTAATAAAGAATAACCATGCCCATGTATTAATAAAGTATGTATAATTTTAAGTCAGATATTACCTTCACAATTAAACAAATACGAATTCCCTATGCCCCTACTAGCCTAGTAGAACTTGAACTGAAGTTCTAAAATAATCCAAATATTACCTACCAAAATCCTAAGGGAAGTAGAGAAGAAACAGGGAAGACAACCTTTGACATTGGTCATCTGGGACTCTTACCTCCAACAAGCGCCAGGTCGACATTGGTCGACATTGGTCGAAAGGGGGACCCAACTCTGGTGTACGACGGCGCCAGAACCCATCTGATTCTGCAGTGTGTGAGAGGCAGTTCCCATCGACGTCCAGCGAGTCTCTACGTCGACCAGAATCTCTTTCTTGGACCTTCCTCTCTCCACCCCATACCCTAAGTGTCTCTGAGCTCTATAAGTTGGGAAATTGATTGTGAAGGTAACATAAGATATGTGAGTGTTTTACTTTTAATTCATTTAGAGAGTTTGTGATCATGACTCTCCTCTTTTCATTCGAATAACCTGTGTTAATTTATTAACTATTCAATCAGTACAGGACCTTATTAATTCCCCTGTCTATGAAGTCGTGTATTAAGTAATTGCTATACATGTGCCGCAACTCTCTCTGAGTTCAGTGTCAATTATTAATCACCTTTAATTCATTTCTAATTTACCTAAGTCGCATACGTTACATAGTCGTGATTTAAATGATTACCAAGTGAATACTCGCAGATCTGTGTCTTATTTCTTATTATCGCATTGAGTGTCCAAGTTGAAGTGAAGTGTATAACGAAGGCTTTGTTCCCTTTTTAAAGTATCTATACTCAGATCCTTATGTTAAATACGATATACTAAATAATCAAAAGAACCCATTTACACGTAACGCAATTTCCTACCCAAGACTTGTTATGTCTTATTTGTTCTTGTGAATAATCTACATCCATACGTACCCACCCGGGTGAATTAATTCTTGCATCACCGAGCTAGGAATTCAGATTTTATTCCCAACGTCATCAAGCCTATATTTTGGCTTTTGATATATTACTACTTGTTCTATAATCCTTTCAGTATAACATGTGTTAAAGTTATATTAAAACGCTATGTTTAGTTCTGCGTTATTTGAATTAAGGTGTTAACTTATTCATACACCCTTTTGTCACTACGCGTGACCTATTATTAACGTTACTTATTATTATGTAACAATATTCAATATAGTATCGATTTGTCTCTATATTAAAGCGCTACTCTGTTCTGCGTTTCTTCGAGTACTTTGCTATTTAACTCTGTATTGATTTATTTTTATCAGCATTGACTATAATTCAGTCACTTAATTTATTGTAAATCTGAATTGCTTCCCCGTGTATTTGAACTCAATATCGATCGAATTTATTTTTTGTGTATCGCCTGAGGAATTATTCACAAAGATCCCTTCGATAGTTAATTTCAGAATTAAATTATCTACCTCCTCGTACTACCTTGAATTCTCTATCTCGATAATCAAGTCGATTATTGTATAAACTGATTTTATCTTTAACTTAAACTCAGTCGACTTGAGTTAGACTGCTATTTGTGGTACCTTTGATCTACCTACCTTGACACGGTTCAAGAACTACCGGTAAATATATATATATATATATATATATATATATACAATATATATATATATACAATATATATATATATATATGTATTTTTAATACCTATGGTAGTAAAATCGGGTTCCGCACCCATCCCTCGTTTTTATGTTGTGGTGAGCCTGTAGGATTTCTAATAACTCCAGATACTGCCGCATTAAGGCCAATTCACGCTAGTCATCACGGCACCATCTCATCACGTCACGTCACCGTTCCATCAACCGTGCCGTTTATTCACACCATTCATCACGATACCGCCCAGTCCGTGATCAACCGCCAAGCAGGTATGGTGCCTCATAGGTTATCCCATAAAAAGCACCATCACGTCACGTCAAAATATTCTTCCCGAGAAACCGTTATGTGATGAAACGGATATGTGCCGTGTCTGTGATGGTAATGTGACGTTTGATGTGAACAGGTCCATATGATTACATGTAAGACATTTTGACGGAACGGTGACGTGACGTGATGTGATGGTGCCGTGATGACTAGTGTGAGTCAGCCTTTATTCTCCGGGGCTACGTCACCCACCTACAAGCTTGATAGAATGTTGTCGTCTACTGGGAGAGTATATACGGCCCTCCTGACTACTCACAGCGGACACTAGACTAGAACCTCTCACACCGTCAGCATCGCTGCTCCTTGCTTGCTTTTACTTTTTTATTATTCTATCTATCAAAGCCTCCTAATAGACACGCAGGTTACAAGATACACCTGTCTTGAGTATAGTTTATTATCATATATGTAAGACTGTCTATATTTATTCTTTGTGGTAATGTGCACAATTATATAAAAGTCAGTCTTAAAAAGTAGTGATCATGTAACAGTCTCGATATTTCAAGTTAACCACACATAACTTACAACTATGTTTGCTGACTTTACAACTATTTTGACATGACAATTGACAATTTAACCAACACACTTAATCTTCGTTAGATGCGGAAATCGCCCCCGAAATGTTTTTGTGAGGCTGCCACCAGGCCGAGCCAGGATTCTAACTCGGTCCCCACTCTCAGGAGGTGAACACTCTCACCACTAGACCAAGAGCAATACTTCACTTGGGCTTCTAGGCTCAAGAGTTTTTGCGCATCCAGTTCCATTTAAGGGCAGATGTACCGGTTTTCTAGACCCCCTTCTCCCTCATGTTTAGCCCCATTAGTTTTCAGATTTTATGATGTTTGCCCCATTATTTTGTCGATTTTAAGACCTCCCGCCCCATTTTGTTGTCAATATTAAGACCTTTCGTGCTATTTAGGTGTCGATTTATTTTCCTGGTGAACGATAGTGAGCGTGTAATTTTGGAAGAATCGGCCTTTGGCCGGGACATTTTTCAACCGAAAAATGTACAAATTAATCTAGAAGGGGGATTTAATGGATTTTTTTGTTTGGAGGTCTAGGGAGGAAACTAGAATAATATTTAATACATGAACAAATCGACCAAAACGTGAACCAAGGAAGTCCGACTACACACCCCCCCAGTCCAAATTTTCATGATATTTTTGTTTTGTCTAAAATGCTTTTTTCAACATAGGAGAATAGCTTAGGAGGGCATAAACAAATTTATGACATTCCCCCCCCCCCCCCCCCCACGACACACGCAACCAAAATGTCATGATTTTTTTTGGGGGGGTCTAAAATGCTTCTTTCAACAATGGAGAATAACATAAGAGGGCAGAAACACCTATATGACATCACTATGACATCAATACCCCCCCTAAAAAAAATAAAAAACACTGACATACACCTATGATACGTATTATAAGAGGTTACATATAGAAAAATCCTAGTTTACCCTAAATTACTGGCTAGTTTACGTTTTCTTCTAATACCTAAATCATAAAACTTAGTTTTTATGAGTAACTTTGCCATTTGTTCATGACACACCACCAAATAATTGAGATGTTATATATATTTTACTTTCGTCTGTGATTTCCCACAATCATATATTGGCAACTTCCAAGTGTAACTACTCCATTGTATTGTATGGAGCTGCTTGTAAACGCTCATGTTAACACATATTGGTTGTGCCTTCATCATGCATTATTTTTTCTCGATAAAGTGAAAAGCTTGAGTATCAGGGGGAATTTTATTAAACAAAATCGCGATCGTCACGACGTCGTGCACGACGTACATTTTATGACCTCATGATGTATTGGAAATTTTAAGAAAACGAAATTACACGCTCTTCATATGGTATTCGAATATTTACATGTAACAGCAGGTGTCTCTAGGACAAGTAATAAGACCGCAGAAAGTTGTGACATCATCATGACGTCGTGACGTCATGATGTCATGACGTACCACATTCTCATGTTCCCACAAAGTCGGCATTGATAATTTGATTATACCCTAAAAGTATCGAGATGAAAGATATAATATTTGTCTTTTTATTAATTTGTTTGTGTCGGAGGGTGTGTAGTCCCCTTAAGTACACTGCCACAACTGCTGGCGTTATACTCATATTATACGGTAACCAGTTGTTATTAGGTTTGTGTCGGAGGGTGTGTAGGCCCCTTAAGTACACTGCCACAACTGCTGGCGTTATACTCATATTATACGGTAACCAGTTGTTATTAGGTTTGTGTCGGAGGGTGTGTAGTCCCCTTAAGTACACTGCCACAACTGCTGGCGTTATACTCATATTATACGGTAACCAGTTGTTATTAGGTTTGTGTCGGAGGGTGTGTAGTCTTAAGTACACTGCCATAACTGCTGGCGTTATACTCATATTATACGGTAACCAGTTGTTATTAGGTTTTGTGAATTCATTATTATTTCAATGTCATTATTGTTAATTGCCATTGTAAAAGGTATTTCCTTCAATCTTGGTAAGTTTTCATAGACTTAGTATTGAATTACTTTGTATGAGTTAGCCCTTAAAATGTTGTCACCCGATATTTTCTGCTCAATAATAATCCAGAGTGTTAATTTATCTCAAGATATCTGTGCAGCTTAACTGAACAACTTTAAATACCATGTGCTTTTCTATGACTTAATAGCTCTATAATAATTATTTTTGTGCTTGTAAGAAAATATTTGTTTTAGGTATATTTGTTTACTTAAGTATGTATGCATGTATGTATATACTCAGGCCCAATCCCCATTTTTCCTATTTTTTTTTTTTGGGGGGGGGGGGCCCGACTCAAGACAGAGCCCGAATAGGGACAACACAACAGAAAACAATTAACAAACAAACTCAAAATACAAATTCACACACATCTAGGTCATCCAGGAGAAGACCCAGAGACCAGGGTCACCAAGGTCCCTCCAGCACTCCCCTGGTCCCCAACCATCCGGAGAGGTTCCAATCTCAGCAGGCAGACATGCAGTGGAGCCGAAACCACAAGCCTGCCCACCACACTTCCAGGCGCACCCTTCATATAAGCCGTCTCCCCGGGCCAGGCGCCTGATGGACTATTATCTAGTCCAACTTGCGCCTGACCCCTTCCCCCAAATGACCACGTGTTCACTCATCTATTCACAAGCATTCTCCATTCATTCCTGTTTATTACCACTTCCCTTGCCTGTTCTATAGTAATTCCTCTATCATCCAAAGTTTGTCTTACACAGTCTCTCCATCTCAATGGGGGTGGGGTCTTCCTGCCCCTCTATCTCCCCTTGTATCTGATCTACATATTCTCTTTGTAAGCCTTTCATCTTTCATTCGTTCAACATGACCATACCAGCTCAGCACTCTTCTGTCCACTCTGGCCGACAAATGTTCCTGCTGCCCCACACTCCTACGTATCTCTTCATTCCTCAATCTGTCTCTACGAGTAACTCCACACATACTCCTCAAGCAGCTCATCTCCAGCACATCCAGCTTTCTTCTCTCCTTTTCCTTCAGAGCCCATGTCTCAACCCCATACATCACTGTTGGTACAACAATTCCTTGATACATTGCACGTTTTACTTTCATTCCGAGATTTCTCACCTTCCACATACTTCCCATTGCTCTGAAAGCCTTCCTTCTTTCATACACTCTCTGTTTTACCTCCATTTCCATACCTCCACTCCTGCTTATCGTTCCTCCTAGATATTTAAAACACTCTACTTGTTCCAATATTTCCCCATCCAGCCCAACATCTAGATTCACCCTACGATCACTTCTATTACACATCATTACTTTACTTTTATTGACGTTCACCTTCAGTTTCCTCTTTCCACAAACCACACCAAATTCTTGGACTACCCGCTGCAGTTTCTCCTCCAAATCCGCCACCAACGCTGTGTCATCAGCAAACAGCAACTGATTCAACTCCCAATCTCTACCATTCTTTCCTACTAAACCCGATCCTCTTCCCATAGTTTTCATTTTCACCTCCCTCACCACGCCATCCATAAATATATTAAACAGCCATGGTGACATTACACAACACTGTCGCAAACCTACATTTACCTCAAACCATTCACTCAACTCACTATGTCCTACTCTAACACATGCTCTGCTTCCTTTATGAAAACTCTTAACTGCTTTTAACAAATTTCCTCCAATATCATAAACCCTTAACACCTTCCACTTATATATCTATATATCTATTGGGGATATTGTAGACATCAATCAAGCAGGGCAATACCCAGGGGAGTCCTCATAGGCATGTGATAAAGAGTTGCCGGAACTCATGTTGTATTTGTTTGGCTTCTCTTACTGTTTCTGTTTGTGTCTCACCTACACAGAGAGTAAGCCAGCTGGCTCTCACAAACACGTCCTCTTCTTATTTGTTTCAATATACTAAAACACACCACTCTTCTTGCCAATAAAAAAAAAACAAAAAAAACAAAAAAAAACAAAAATGGTGACTGTCGCTCTTTCGGGGGAGACACTTGTTGCAGGCAGCTTTGTTTTTTGTCTCATTCATATACATAGAACAAGAAAAAAAAATGTAATTATCTGCATTGCATTAACAAGTCCAAGTGGACTATAGGTCTATGCAGTCGGTCGTGTTAACTTCGAGGTATCTGTACGTGGCGCGATGGGCAGGATGAAATGTAAAAAGTAAAAAGTAAAATATGGTGGTGGGCTGACCCTTTGTCAGAGTGAGGGTTGGTGTCCTCTACTTCCCATAGCCCCTTCTATCTTTTTCTCCTTCTGCATCTCTAATTTTTTCAAATGGCGTAGGGATGCGGCGACCCCAACGCCCGCCACTTTCTGGTGCAGGTAGCCTCCTCTGTGGTGGGGGGGTGAGAAATTTCCACCACCGCTTTTCTCCGGTGAGACGTAGAAGTCGGCTAAAGGGGATCGGGGGCGGGGGCCTGGTATCCTTCTCCCCTTAAATAAATCTACCAAAAAAACGAGACAGAGATAGGGGCGAGGGAACGCGTTCGTGGTCCCGGACCCTAAGAATAGGAGCTTTGAATGTGCGTGGATGTAGTATGAATGAGAAGCGAGAGGATATTGGAAGGTTATTTGAAAGAAGGATGTATGATGTCCTAGCACTGAATGAAACAAAGATGAAAGGAGAGGGAGAAGTGGATTTTGGAAACGTGATAGGTAGAAAGTCTGGAGTAGACGAGGGAGTCAGGGGGAAAGAAGGAGTGGCTATTATTGTGAAGGAGGAGTTGAGAGAGTTTATAAAAGAGAGGAAAGAGGTGTCATCAAGGCTAATGTGGGTGAGAATGCGGTTTAAGGGTGAAAGGTGGGTTTTTGTAAGTGCGTATGGACCAGGAAGTGAAAGAGAGTTAGACGAGGTAGAGGGTTTCTGGGAGGATTTGAGAGATTGTCTACAAGGGTTTGATGAAAATGAAAATGTTATAGTTTTAGGGGACCTAAATGCTAGGGTAGGAAATGAGCCTGTTGAGGGAGTCATCGGTAGTTTTGGTGTGGATGGTGTAAACGAGAGTGGAGAAAGACTGAAAAATGTATGTGAAGAGTGTAGATTGAGTGTAGGTAATACGTTCTTCAAAAAAAGGCGTATACACAAGTACACCTGGCATAGACTTGTGAGGGGAGAGATTGTAGAGAGGGCATTGATGGATTATGTGCTGGTGACAAGGGAAAGATTGTGTAGACTGCTGGATGTGAATGTGATGAGAGGTGAGGCGGAGGGTATGTCAGATCATTACCTGGTGGAGGGAAAGCTAAGAGTTAAGAGTTACAGGAGAATAAGAGACAAGCGTGAAGTAAGAGAGGTAATAAAAGTTAGTGAGTTAGAGAAGAGTGAAAAAGAGAGGGAGTACAAGGAAAGACTAAATGAAAAGTGGATGGAAGTGAGAGAGATGGAAGAGAGAGAAGTAGAGGTTGAATGGCAACAGTTTAAGGAAGGAGTGAAAGCAAGTGCAGAGGTACAGTAGTATGCGGCAAAAGGAAAGTAGGAGGCAGAGGTATCAGGAAGGGAAGCGAGTGGTGGAATGATACGGTGCGAAAGGCAGTTGAGGAGAAGAGACAGTGTTTTGAGAGGGTTTTACAGGATGGTAGTGTTGAGGTATGGGAGAGGTACAAGGAGAAAAGGAGAGAGGCAAAACGGAAAATTAGAGAAGCGAAAAAAGATGCAAACGAAAGGTGGGGCCAAAGGCTGAGTGAGAATTTTGAAGAACGAAAGAAGATGTTCTGGAAGGAGGTAAATAAAGTAAGGAAAGGAGGACAAAAGAGGGAAGAGTCAGTGAAAGATGAAAATGGAGAATTACTAGTGGAACCAGTTGAAGTGAGGAAAAGATATGCCGAGTATTTTGAATCTTTGTTAAATACAAGAGATGGAAGAGAAGCAGTGATTGAAGCAGAGGTGGATGGAGATAGGTTACCCAGGCCACCCAGGTGGCAGGGAATGAATGAAAGGATTGAGGAAAATGAGGTGAAAGAAGCAGTGAAACAAATGAGAGCGGGAAAAGCAGAAGGTTTGGATGGTATTGCTGTGGAGTGTATAAAGAAGGGTGGAGATGTGATAATAGATTGGTTGGTGAGACTTTTCAATGTGTGCTTTGCTGTGTCAATGGTACCAATAGACTGGAAGAGTGCATGTATTGTGCCGTTGTACAAGGGGAAGGGAGATCGGCAGGAGTGTTCAAGTTATAGAGGCATTAGTTTATTGTCAGTGGTTGGAAAGCTGTATGGCAGGGTGTTGATAGAGAGGATAATAAAGTGTACAGAAGTTGCAATAGGAGAAGAACAGTGCGGTTTTAGGAGGGGAAGAGGGTGCGTGGATCAGATGTTTGCAGTAAGACAGTTATGCGAGAAGTATTTAGAGAAGCATAAGGAGATATTTTGGGCTTTTATGGACTTGGAAAAAGCGTATGATCGTGTGGACCGTGAAGCAATGTGGAAGGTGTTAAGGATTTATGAAATAGGAGGAAATTTGTTAGAAGCAGTTAAGAGTTTTTATGAAGGGAGCAGAGCATGTGTGAGAGTAGGAAATGGTGAGTTGAGTGAATGGTTTGAGGTAAAGGTAGGTTTGCGACAGGGTTGTGTAATGTCACCATGGCTGTTTAATATGTTTATGGATGGTGTGGTGAGGGAGGTGAAAAGGAGAACTATGGGAAGAGGATTGGGTTTAGTAGGAAAGAATGGTAGAGATTGGGAGTTGAATCAGTTGCTGTTCGCTGATGACACAGCATTGGTGGCGGATTCTGATGAGAAACTGCAGCGGGTAGTCAAAGAGTTTGGTGTGGTTTGTGGAAGGAGGAAACTGAAGGTGAACGTCAATAAAAGTAAAGTAATGGTGTGTAATAGGGGAGAGCATAGGGTGAATCTAGATGTGAGGCTGGATGGGGATATATTGGAACAAGTAGAATGTTTTAAATATCTAGGAGGAACGATAAGCAGGAGTGGAGGTATGGAAGTGGAGGTAAAACAGAGAGTGTGTGAAGGAAGGAAGGTTTTCGGAGCAATGGGAAGTATGTGGAAGACGAGAAATCTCGGAGTGATAGTAAAAAGTGCACTGTATCAAGGAATTGTTGTGCCAACAGTGATGTATGGGGCTGAAAAATGGGCTCTGAAGAAAAAGGAGAAAAGAGGGCTGGATGTGATGGAGATGAGCTGCTTGAGGAGTATGTGTGGAGTTACTCGTAGAGACAGATTGAGGAATGAAGAGATACGTAGGAGAGTGGGGCAGCAAGAACATTTGTCAGCCAGAGTGGACAGAAGGGTGCTGAGCTGGTATGGTCATGTTGAACGAATGGGAGATGAAAGGCTTACAAAGAGAATATGTGAGTCAGGTACAAGGGGAGATAAAAGGGCAGGAAGACCCCCATTGAGATGGAGAGACTGTGTAAGAAAGGCTTTGGATGATAGAGGAATGACTATAGATCAGGCAGGGGAAGTGGTGGTGGACAGGAGTGAATGGAGAATGCTTGTGAATAGTTGAGTGAACACGTGGTCATTTGGAGTAAGGGATCGGGCGCAAGTTGGACTAGATAATAGTCCATCAGGCGCCTGGCCCGGGGAGACGATTAATATGAAGGGTGTGCCTGGAAGTGTGGTGGGAGGGCTTGTGGCTTTGGCTCCGCTGCATGTCTGCCTGCCGAGATCGGAACCTCTCCGGGTGGTCAGGGGCCGGGGGAGTGCTGGAGCGACCTTGGTAACCCTGGTCTCTGGGTCTTCTCCTGGGTGACCTGGATGTGTGAGAGTTTGTGTTTTTTATCTGTGTTTATTTTTTGTTTTATGTTGTTTTTGTGTTTTCCCTGTTCTTGCTCTGTCTTGAGTCGGCTACCCCCAAAATGGGGATTGGGCCTGAGCATATAGATAGATAGATAGAAAAGGCTCTGTTACGGCCTAAAGGATATATTATAGTATATGCATGTGGAAGATCATAACATTTCGTTCAATAATAACCACCAAATTCCGTGAAAATCGTTTCATAGCTTCGCTGACGAAGGTATGCCTCCAAAATGTAATCACTTCTTACTTGGAGCATATATTATCTGCTCACCAAATTTTGTGGTCATCGATTTATAACTTTTTGAGATATCTTTTTTTACAGACAATCAGACAAATGGAGGCAAAAACACAACCTCATAACTTCATTGGCAGAGGTAACTAGAGGGGTACTCGGGAAAGCACGTACCTCCGCCTATACTGGCGGAGGAATGCGCTCTACCGATCGCCTCCTAAACTGAAATACTTCTTCTCTGGTTCATATCCTATCTGCACACCAATTTTCGTGAACATCGGTTCATAACTTTGTGAGCCGTCTACGCTGGCTGAGGTATGCGCTCTACCAATTACCTCCTCAATTACATGACATTTTCCTTGGTGGATATCCTCTCTGCCCTACATCTATCGTGAAAATCTGTTCATAACTTTTTGATAGGCTATATTATATTTACAGTCAAACAAAACAATAAATAGACAAACAAACAAACAAACGGAGGCAAGAGAAGAGAGAGATCAAGGAATAGATATAGAGGAAAAATATGGATAAATAGCGAGGAAACGGGGTGATAAAGGGATAGATAGGGGGGAAGAAAGTGATAAAGGGATAAAGGGAGGGATTAAATAATGGACAGGGAGGAAAGAGAGGGATATAGGGAGTGAAGGGATAGATAAAGGATACGGAGGAAAGGGAGGAATACATGGATAGAGACGGAATGATTCCGGTTATAGCTAAGGGATAGGGAGGACGAAAAGGTAAGGAAACGGGATAGATAGGGAGGAAAAGGACGGATAAAGGGATAGATAGGGAGGAAAAGGACGGATAAAGGGATAGATAGGGAGGAAAAGGACGGATAAAGGGATAGATAGGGATGAAAGTCATGGAGAAAGGGATACATAGGTAGGCAAGAGGCGGATAAAGGGATAAATAGGAAGGACAAATATTTATACAAGGATAGATAGGGAGGACACTAAAGCAAAAGGGATAGATAGAGTGGAAAGAGAGATATGAAGGGATAAATGGGGAGAAAAGGGAGAGGTAAAGAGATACCTAGGGAGTAGGACAAATATGTATAAATGGATAGATAAGGAGGAACGTTATATACAAAGTGACAGATAAAGGCAGAGATAAATAAGGAAGAAATGTACTGATAAAAAAGTAAATAGGGAGGAAAGAGATACATAAAGGGATAACTAGGGACACAAGAGGGAGATAAAGGGATAGACAGGGAGGAATACGAGAAACAAT
>CM064505.1:27729753-27789753 GCA_032716605.1 Paralithodes platypus | reverse complement strand
GTGAGACGGCGTGATAAACGATTTTGTGTCATACCAACGTAGGTTTGAGGTCCACAGTCCACATTATTGCAATTGTGTTGGTATATCACATGGTCGTCTATTTTCGGAGTCTTGGGAGAGATAGGTCGGTTACGGAGGATGAGGTTGGAGGTTTTGGAGGATTTGTAGTAGATGATAAGTTTTATTTTGTGGTCGGGGTTGGTGGGGAGGACGTTTTTGGTAATGATTTCTTTCATGATGGATTCGTCGGTATTGTGATCAGATGACATGTAGTTGCGGTAGAAGATAGTGATGTCGTTGGTTGGGTTGGTAGTAGTGGGGGGGCTTGGTTGTACCATTTATCAAGGTGTTTTCTTATGGTGTTGGTGACATCTGTGTTAGAGTATCCGTTGTTAACGAGTACCTGGGTAAGGCGTTCTAGTTCCTTATGGGTATCGCTCCACGCGGTGCAATGGGTGAGGGCTCTCCTGATGTAGGCTGCGATGGTGGACGGCAGGTATCGTTGGGGGCATTCACTTTCCCCGTTGAGGCATTGGCCATTGTTCGTGGGTTTGGTGTAGACGGTAGTTTTGAATTCTTGATTATTAAACGAAACAAGGAGGTCGAGGAAGGGAAGCTGTCCATTGGTGGCCTCTTCATAGGTGAAGTTGAGTCCTGAGGCGGCCTTAAAGCGATGCTGGAGGTCCCTGAGTTCGTTGAGGTCCTTTACTAGTACGAATATGTCGTCCACATATCTGCAGTAGACCGAGGGGCGGTGGGCTTCAAGGAGCTCCTCTTCTATAGTTCCCATGAAAAAATTAGCGAACAGGACCCCCAGGGGGCTACCCATCGCTATCCCGTCTATTTGCTGGCACATGTTTCCACGGGGGCAGAGGAAAGGTGCCTCCTTGGTGCAGAGCTCCAACAGCGTCTTCAGTGCCTTCTACGGTATGTCAAGATTGGGTGTGTCAGGGCAATGGTAAACTTTTTGCAGGATTAAGTTGATGGTCCTGTCCACAGGTACGTTGGTGAATAGGCTCTCCACGTCGAGAGAGGCGGTGATGTGGTCTTTAGTTCGGGGGGCGTCTCGTAAAATTTCTAGGAAATCATTAGCGGAGTTGAGGTTATATTGACGAGGTATGTAGGGGGTGAGGAGGTTGTTGAGGGTCTTGGCGATCTAGTAGGTGGCCGTAGGTATCTGGGAGATGATGGGGCGGAGGGGGTTTCCTGGTTTGTGTGTATTTACAGTACCATAGGCGTAACCAGGGGAAAATTCCCCGATGAGTTTTTTCATGTGTACCCCTTCAGTTTTAGCGTTGATGGCAGTGATGGTGGTGTTGGCTTTCCTTTTTATTTCATCTGTGGGGTTGAGAGTGATCCTTTTGAATTTATTTTTATCACTTAAGATGGTGTCCATTTTCTGCAGGTACTCCTCCTTTCCATGGATCACCAGACAGGAGGCTTTGTCAGCTCGTCGTATGATGATGTTAGGGTTCTCCCTGAGTTGTTTGGCTGCTTGGAAGTGATGTTTTTTGAGGATTTTACTTTGATGAGATCCTCTGGTCTTGGCCGCTTCTGCTAGTAGGGTTGGTTGTAAGGCTGGGGTGGTGGTGACTTTGCCAACTTTCTGGAGCCGTAGGATGTCGTCAAGAAGGACTTCGATTTCTAGACGTTTTCTGTGGGGTCCAGGTTTAGAGGTGTAGTGGCAATTTTCTCTCGTTTTTCTTCTATCTCCTCTCGTACCAGTTCTTCACGAAACTGACGAGTATTATTCCGGTGTCTGGCATTCTCGTGTAGTTTTATGTTGGTGTAGCCAGGTAATACATTTTCTTTAAGGCAGGCGAGGTTGAAGGAAATACATGTATCAGCATTAATTATTTTATTATCAAGGCTTTCAATAGAACAAGCAGCAATTCTCAGGTGTTCTGGGAGATTGTGCAAAAGGTGAGCAAAATTCATGATGATCCGACGCGTTTCGATAGACAACTATCATCTTCAGGGAATGGAAGGTAAGTGAATAGGAACTGGAACTGGTGGGGGGATAGACAGGTTGGGGAGGTGAGAGGTCTCTAAGGATTAGAGAGAAGTAAAGATGGAAATGAAGAGCAAAGTTGAAGAGTAAAAGGTGGAGGGCCGTCCTCCTTGCAATTCTTTGGTGATTCTTGGATGTGATAAGTAAGAGTAGTCGACGAGTATCATTGCTTCTTGTGGAGTGCTAGGTGGTGCTGGTGGTGTGGAAAGGCCGTTGATGTTGGTGAAGGTGGGAGATGGTGTTGTTTATGAAGCGGATGGTGAAGCTGAAGATTCTTGGTGGATTTCTAGTTATTTATTAAGCTTTTTTTTCATATGATTCTTAACCTTCGATACGCGTGCTCTGCCCTCCGGTGTTAGTCTCGACTCATGAAGCCAGGTAGAGGGGTATTTTTGTTTCATTTCAGCCAGAGTACAAGTTTCAAGGTCTTCTGCAAAACTTATAAATTGTTCATTTGTCACATAAGCAAAGTTTGGGCCATAATCTGGCTGCTTCTCCCTCACAACTTGTGGTGTTAGAACAGGAGGGAGAGGAGTTGTCATGATGGTCGGTACTGGTGTAGAGCTGGCTGACTGAAGTGGTGTAGAAGGGGTCTTGTCATCTTCTTCTGGATCTTCAGCATCAGATAGTTCCACATCCACTTCTTCTTCCTCAGAATCTTCCTCTTCATAAGAGTCATCTTGGTGAGTGTCGAGGTCCATGGAGTCGTCTTCTGTAGGAATGATGATAGGAGGTGCTGGAGATGTGATTCCCTGTGTTGCCTGTGGAGTTGGGTCTTCAGGATGCTCAGCTTGTTGGGATTGTGGCGCTGACGTGTTGATCCTGTTAACCACTCGAGGTACAAGGGAGATCTTCTTCTTTGGCGTCTTTCTGGGTTTCTTCTGGGTCTTGTCGACTGATGGTGGTTGCTGGAGAAGATTAGGAGGAATCACAATCGTTGGGATATAACATAACAGCTTATTTATACATTTTAGGTAGATCACAGTAAGGTTTATTGGGTGTTGGCTAGCATATGATTGGCTAGTTGGCGACCAATGAGGCGCGCGCTTTTCCTGCCTCCTGGTTGGCTGGGCGGGTTCGTAGATGCTAGATGTTGTCGTAGGGGGTCTGGTGGGCGAGGGGAGGGGGGGCGTGGGGGGGCCTGCCTTAAAGAAAATTTATTACCTGGCTACACCAACATAAAACTACACGAGAATGCCAGACACCGGAATAATACTCGTCAGTTTCGTGAAGAACTGGTACGAGAGGAGATAGAAGAAAAACGAGAGATCGCCAAAAACCTACGGAATAAGCGGGATGCCCTCCTACAGAAATGGGAAGATGGACCTACCCCAGACGACCTCAAAAACGAAATTGACCAAAAACTCCAACAACTCTGTGAACAACATAAGAGAAAAACAGAGAGCACGACCATCAATAAACTATCACGACTGTATGGCGGAAATATAAAACTCCCCAAGCCGACGAAAGGGTATATAAACCTCACCGACAATACCCTGACCCCTGATCAAGAAGACCTCCTCAACAAAGGCCTAAATTGCCACTACACCTCTAAACCTGGACCCCACAGAAAACGTCTAGAAATCGAAGTCCTTCTTGACGACGTCCTACGTCTCCAGAAAGTTGGCAAAGTCACCACCACCCCAGCCTTACAACCCACCCTACTAGCAGAAGCGGCCAAGACCAGAGGATCTCATCAAAGTAAAATCCTCAAAAAACATCACTTCCAAGCAGCCAAACAACTCAGGGAGAACCCTATCATCATCATACGACGAGCTGACAAAGCCTCCTGTCTGGTGATCCATGGAAAGGAGGAGTACCTGCAGAAAATGGACACCATCTTAAGTGATAAAAATAAATTCAAAAGGATCACTCGCAACCCCACAGATGAAATAAAAAGGAAAGCCAACACCACCATCACCGCCATCAACGCTAAAACTGAAGGGGTACACATGAAAAAACTCATCGGGGAATTTTCCCCTGGTTACGCCTATGGTACTGTAAAAACACACAAACCAGGAAACCCCCTCCGCCCCATCATCTCCCAGATACCTACGGCCACCTACCAGATCGCCAAGACCCTCAACAACCTCCTCACCCCCTACATACCTCGTCAATATAACCTCAACTCCGCTAATGATTTCCTAGAAATTTTACGAGACGCCCCCCGAACTAACGACCACATCACCGCCTCTCTCGACGTGGAGAGCCTATTCACCAACGTACCTGTGGACAGGACCATCAACTTAATCCTGCAAAAAGTTTACCATTGCCCTGACACACCCAATCTTGACATACCGGAGAAGGCACTGAAGACGCTGTTGGAGCTCTGCACCAAGGAGGCACCTTTCCTCTGCCCCCGTGGAAACATGAACCAGCAAATAGATGGGATAGCGATGGGTACCCCCTGGGGGTCCTGTTCGCTAATTTTCTCATGGGAACTATAGAAGAGGAGCTCCTTGAAGCCCACCGCCCCTCGGTCTACTGCAGATATGTGGACGACATATTCGTACTAGTAAAGGACCTCAACGAACTCAGGGACCTCCAGCATCGCTTTATGGCCGCCTCAGGACTCAACTTCACCTATGAAGAGGCCACCAATGGACAGCTTCCCTTCCTCAACCTCCTTGTTTCGTTTAATAATCAAGAATTCAAAACTACCGTCTACACCAACCCACGAACAATGGCCAATGCCTCAACGGGGAAAGTGAATGCCCCCAACGATACCTGCTGTCCACCATCGCAGCCTACATCAGGAGAGCCCTCACCCATTGCACCGCGTGGAGCGACACCCATAAGGAACTAGAACGCCTTACCCAGGTACTCGTTAACAATGGATACTCTAACACAGATGTCAACAACACCATAAGAAAACACCTTGATAAATGGTACAACCAAGCCCCCCCTACTACTAACCCAACCAACGACATCACTATCTTCTACCGCAACTACATATCATCTGATCACAATACCGACGAATCCATCATGAAAGAAGTCATTACCAAAAACGTCCTCCCCTCCAACCCCGACCACAAAATAAAACTTATCATCTACTACAAATCCTCCAAAACCTCAAACCTCATCCTCCGTAACAGACCTATCTCTCCCAAGACTCCGAAAATAGACGACCATGTGATATACCAACACAATTGCAATAATGTGGACTGTGGACCTCAAACCTACGTTGGTATGACACAAAATCGTTTATCACGCCGTCTCACCCTCCATCTCCAATCTGGAGCTATCAAAGACCACTATAAAGCCCCCCACCACCAAGCCCTTACTCGCTCTGACCTAGATAAAAACACCTCCGTGATTGATAGAGAGACAGAACCCAGAAGACTTGCTATACTTGAAGCCCTATATATTCAAACTCTTAATCCTTCCATAAATAATCAAACTCTTGACCTCCAAATACTCCCATCAGCTAAACGTTACTCTCAAACACCCCCTAACATTACTCCCCTTGCCACCCCGACTCTGCCCTTACCCCCTCTCTCCTACCCTCCCCTTCCCCCCCTTACCGTCCCCCCCCACTACTTCATTTAACCAACGCGTGCCGCCCCTCAACCCTACGCTTCAAACTGGACCAGAAAACCGAGATACAACTGGCCCGCCGCCCCTCACAAGGGCCCCGCCCCTCCCTCGTCCAGCAGACCCCCTACGACAACATCTAGCATTTACAAACCCGCCCAGCCAACAAGGAGGCTGGAAAAGTGCGCGCCTCATTGGTCGCCAACTAGCCAATCATATGCTAGCCAACACCCAATAAACCTTACTGTGATCTACCTAAAATGTATAAATAAGCTGTTATGTTATATCCTATTCACTTATCTTCCATTCCCTGAAGATGATAGTTGTCTATCGAAACGCGTCGGATCATCATGAATTTTACTCACCTTTTGCACAATCTCCCAGAACACCTGAGAATTGCTGTTCGTTCTATTGAAAGCCTTAATAATAAAATAATTAATGCTGATACATGTATTTCCTTCAACCTCGCCTGCCTTAAAGAAAATTGATTACCTGGCTACACCAACATAAAACTACACGAGAATGCCAGACACCGGAATAATACTCGTCAGTTTCGTGAAGAACTGGTACGAGAGGAGATAGAAGAAAAACGAGAGATCGCCAAAAACCTACAGAATAAGCGGGATGCCCTCCTACAGAAATGGGAAGATGGACCTACCCCAGACGACCTCAAAAACGAAATTGACCAAAAACTCCAACAACTCTATGAACAACATAAGAGAAAAACAGTGAGCACGACCATCAATAAACTATCACGACTGTATGGCGGAAATATAAAACTCCCCAAGCCAACGAAAGGGTATATAAACCTCACCGACACTACCCTGACCCCTGATCAAGAAGACCTCCTCAACAAAGGCCTACATTGCCAATACACCTCTAAACCTGGACCCCACAGAAAACGTCTAGAAATCAAAGTCCTTCTTGACGACGTCCTACGGCTCCAGAAAGTTGGCAAAGTCACCACCACCCCAGCCTTACAACCAACCCTACTAGCAGAAGCGGCCAAGACCAGAGGATCTCATCAAAGTAAAATCCTCAAAAAACATCACTTCCAAGCAGCCAAACAACTCAGGCAGAACCCTAACATCATCATACGACGAGCTGACAAAGCCTCCTGTCTGGTGATCCATGGAAAGGAGGAGTACCTGCAGAAAATGAACACCATCTTAAGTGATAAAAATAAATTCAAAAGGATCACTCGCAACCCCACAGATGAAATAAAAAGGAAAGCCATCACCACCATCACCGCCATCAACGCTAAAACTGAAGGGGTACACATGAAAAAACTCATCGGGGAATTTTCCCCTGGTTACGCCTATGGTACTGTAAAAACACACAAACCAGGAAACCCCCTCCGCCCCATCATCTCCCAGATACCTACGGCCACCTACCAGATCGCCAAGACCCTCAACAACCTCCTCACCCCCTACATACCTCGTCAATATAACCTCAACTCCGCTAATGATTTCCTAGACATTTTACGAGACGCCCCCCGAACTAACGACCACATCACCGCCTCTCTCGATGTGGAGAGCCTATTCACCAACGTACCTGTGGACAGGACCATCAACTTAATCCTGCAAAAAGTTTACCATTGCCCTGACACACCCAATCTTGACATACCGGAGAAGGCACTGAAGACGCTGTTGGAGCTCTGCACCAAGGAGGCACCTTTCCTCTGCCCCTGTGGAAACATGTACCAGCAAATGGACGGGATAGCGATTGGTAGCCCCCTGGGGGTCCTGTTCGCTAATTTTTTCATGGGAACTATAGAAGAGGAGCTCCTTGAAGCCCACCGCCCCTCGGTCTACTGCAGATATGTGGACGACATATTCGTACTAGTAAAGGACCTCAACGAACTCAGGGACCTCCAGCATCGCTTTATGGCCGCCTCAGGACTCAACTTCACCTATGAAGAGGCCACCAATGGACAGCTTCCCTTCCTCGACCTCCTTGTTTCGTTTAATAATCAAGAATTCAAAACTACCGTCTACACCAAACCCACGAACAATGGCCAATGCCTCAACGGGGAAAGTGAATGCCCCCAACGATACCTGCTGTCCACACTCGCAGCCTACATCAGGAGAGCCCTCACCCATTGCACCGCGTGGAGCGACACCCATACGGAACTAGAACGCCTTACCCAGGTACTCGTTAACAATGGATACTCTAACACAGATGTCACCAACACCATAAGAAAACACCTTGATAAATGGTACAACCAAGCCCCCCCTACTACCAACCCAACCAACGACATCACTATCTTCTACCGCAACTACATGTCATCTGATCACAATACTGTCGAATCCATCATGAATGAAATCATTACCAAAAACGTCCTCCCCACCAACCCCGACCACAAAATAAAACTTATCATCTACTACAAATCCTCCAAAACCTCCAACCTCATCCTCCGTAACAGACCTATCTCTCCCAAGACTCCGAAAATAGACGACCATGTGATATACCAACACAATTGCAATAATGTGGACTGTGGACCTCAAACCTACGTTGGTATGCCACAAAATCGTTTATCACGCCGTCTCACCCTCCATCTCCAATCTGGAGCTATCAAAGACCACTATAAAGCCCACCACCACCAAGCCCTTACTCGCTCTGACCTAGATAAAAACACCTCCGTGATTGTTAAAGAGACAGAACCCAGAAGACTTGCTATACTTGAAGCCCTATATATTCAAACTCTTAATCCTTCCATAAATAATCAAACTCTCGACCTCCAAATACTCCCATCAGCTAAACGTTACTCTCAAACACCCCCTAACATTACTCCCCTTACCACCCCGACTCTGCCCTTACCCCCTCTCTCCTCCACTCCCCTTCCCCCCCTTACTGTCCTCCCCACTACTTCATTTAACCAACGCGTGCTGCCCCTCAACCCTACGCTTCAAACTGGACCAGAAACCCGAGATACAACTGGCCCGCCGCCCCTCACAAGGGCCCCGCCCCCCCCCTCGCCCAGCAGACCCCCTACGACAACATCTAGCATCTACGAACCCGCCCAGCCAACAAGGAGGCAGGAAAAGCGCACGCCTCATTGGTCGCCAACTAGCCAATCATATGCTAGCCAACACCCAATAAACCTTACTGTGATCTACCTAAAATGTATAAATAAGCTGTTATGTTATATCCTATTCACTTACCTTCCATTCCCTGAAGATGATAGTTGTCTATCGAAACGCGTCGGATCATCATGAATTTTGCTCACCTTTTGCACAATCTCCCAGAACACCTGAGAATTGCTGTTCGTTCTATTGAAAGCCTTAATAATAAACTAATTAATGCTGATACATGTATTTCCTTCAACCTCGCCTGCCTTTAAGAACATTTATTACCTGGCTACACCAACATAAAACTACACGAGAATGCCAGACACCGGAATAATACTCGTCAGTTTCGTGAAGAACTGGTACGAGAGGAGATAGAAGAAAAACGAGAGATCGCCAAAAAACCTACGGAATAAGCGGGATGCCCTCCTACAGAAATGGGAAGATGGACCTACCCCAGACGACCTCAAAAACGAAATTGACCAAAAACTCCAACAACTCTATGAACAACATAAGAGAAAAACAGAGAGCACGACCATCAATAAACTATCACGACTGTATGGCGGAAATATAAAACTCCCCAAGCCGACGAAAGGGTATATACACCTCACCGACACTACCCTGACCCCTGATCAAGAAGGCCTCCTCAACAAAGGCCTAAATTGCCACTACACCTCTAAATCTGGACCCCACAGAAAACGTCTAGAAATCGAAGTCCTTCTTGACGACGTCCTACGGCTCCCGAAAGTTGGCAAAGTCACCACCACCCTTACTAGCAGTAAGGTTGTCACCTTACAACCCAGCCTACTAGCAGAAGCGGCCAAGACCAGAGGATCTCATCAAAGTAAAATCCTCAAAAAACATCACTTCCAAGCAGCCAAACAACTCAGGGAGAACCCTAACATCATCATACGACGAGCTGACAAAGCCTCCTGTCTGGTGATCCATGGAAAGGAGGAGTACCTGCAGAAAATGGACACCATCTTAAGTGATAAAAAAAAATTCAAAAGGATCACTCGCAACCCCACAGATGAAATAAAAAGGAAAGCCAACACCACCATCACCGCCATCAACGCTAAAACTGAAGGGGTACACATGAAAAAACTCATCGGGGAATTTTCCCCTGGTTACGCCTATGGTACTGTAAAAACACACACACCAGGAAACCCCCTCCGCCCCATCATCTCCCAGATACCTACGGCCACCTACCAGATCGCCAAGACCCTCAACAACCTCCTCACCCCCTACATACCTCGTCAATATAACCTCAACTCCGCTAATGATTTCCTAGAAATTTTACGAGACGCCCCACGAACTAACGACCACATCACCGCCTCTCTCGACGTGGAGAGCCTATTCACCAACGTACCTGTGGACAGGACCATCAACTTAATCCTGCAAAACGTTTACCATTGCCCTGACACACCCAATCTTGACATACCGGAGAAGGCACTGAAGACGCTGTTGGAGCTCTGCACCAAGGAGGCACCTTTCCTCTGCCCCCGTGGAAACATGTACCAGCAAATAGACGGGATAGCGATGGGTAGCCACCTGGGGATCCTGTTCGCTAATATTTTCATGGGAACTATAGAAGAGGAGCTCCTTGAAGTCCACCGCCCCTCGGTCTACTGCAGATATGTGGACGACATATTCGTACTAGTAAAGGACCTCAACGAACTCAGGGACCTCCAGCATCGCTTTATGGCCGCCTCAGGACTCAACTTCACCTATGAAGAGGCCACCAATGGACAGCTTCCCTTCCTCAACCTCCTTGTTTCGTTTAATAATCAAGAATTCAAAACTACCGTCTACACCAAACCCACGAACAATGGCCAATGCCTCAACGGGGAAAGTGAATGCCCCCAACGATACCTGCTGTCCACCATCGCAGCCTACATCATGAGAGCCTTCACCCATTGCACTGTGTGGAGCGACACCCATAAGGAACTAGAACGCCTTACCCAGGTACTCGTTAACAACGGATACTCTGACACAGATGTCACCAACACCATAAGAAAACACCTTGATAAATGGTACAACCAAGCCCCCCCTACTACCAACCCAACCAACAACATCACTATCTTCTACCGCAACTACATGTCATCTGATCACAATACCGACGAATCCATCATGAAAGAAATCATTACCAAAAACGTCCTCCCCACCAACCCCGACCACAAAATAAAACTTATCATCTACTACAAATCCTCCAAAACCTCCAACCTCATCCTCCGTAACAGACCTATCTCTCCCAAGACTCCGAAAATAGACGACCATGTGATATACCAACACAATTGCAATAATGTGGACTGTGGACCTCAAACCTACGTTGGTATGACACAAAATCGTTTATCACGCCGTCTCACCCTCCATCTCCAATCTGGAGCTATCAAAGACCACTATAAAGCCCCCCACCACCAAGCCCTTACTCGCTCTGACCTAGAGAAAAACACATCCGTGATTGATAAAGAGACAGAACCCAGAAGACTTGCTATACTTGAAGCCCTATATATTCAAACTCTTAATTCTTCCATAAATAATCAAACTCTCGACCTCCAAATACTCCCATCAGCTAAACGTTACTCTCAAACACCCCCTAACATTACTCCCCTTGCCACCCCGACTCTGCCCTTACCCCCTCTCTCCTCCCTTCCCCTTCCCCCCCACTAGTTCATTTAACCAACGCGCGCCGCCTCTCAACCCTACGCTTCAAACTGGACCAGAAAACCGAGATACAACTGGCCCGCCGCCCCTCACAAGGGCCCCGCCCCCCCCCTCGCCCAGCAGACCCCCTACGACAACATCTAGCATCTACGAACCCGCCCAGCCAACAAGGAGGCAGGAAAAGCGCGCGCCTCATTGGTCGCCAACTAGCCAATCATATGCTAGCCAACACCCAATAAACCTTACTGTGATCTACCTAAAATGTATAAATAAGCTGTTATGTTATATCCTATTCACTTATTCCCACTCATTCCCACTCCACTCCAGCATGCCTGCCGAGACCTCCAGCACCACAACCACCCTTACTTGCCACGTTAAGTGGTTTAACACCAAGAAGGGGTATGGTTTTATCACTCACAATGGAGGGGACATCTTTATCCACTCTACAGGCATTGAAAAGCCCAACCCTCGTCATCCTGTGCCCTCTCTTTCCAACAATGAGAGGGTGTCCTTCAGGATTAAAAAGACGAAAAAAGGAGAGGAGGCCACCAACGTCATGGGCCCTGAAGGAGAAGTCCTGAAGGGCTCTAGACATGGAAGAATCAGGAGGGAGGAACACCATGCCACAGCAGTCATCAATGATAACCGCCTGGAGCTAATCCTGGTGGTTGTCACAACTGCTACGGCCCTTTGCCAAGGGAACCATCATCTCCTGCAGGAATACCTACCATCACTCCTGAAGGCAAACAACCTCCCAACCATCATCATCCCGCCTCTTCCAACACCATCTCCATCATCTAGCCTCCATCTCAGGCTGTGAGACAAAAATGTCACCAGAGGAGGCGTCTGGATCTCCAGAAGCCTCTCTCAAGGCCCACGCCACCACCTCCTGCTGCAGCAGTCTCTGACTCTCCACCACCATCACCAGCCAACTGTGAAGGACCTGCAGCAGCCTCCACTCCATCACCAACCACCACTGACCATCCGGTAGCAGCCTCCTCCCCTGCGTCGACAGAGTACACCGAGTCCACCATCGGAGAAGAAATCGACGTGGAGGAGATCGAGGAAGATGACGGAGATATCGACGTGGGGCCCACGGCCGACGAGCTCCAGAAGACCTTCGCCGAGCTGTCGAAGAAGATCAAGGCAGCTACGGCAGCAGGAAAACGTCCCTCACCAGAGATCCGGAGCCAGTTCTCGAAATGTCTGCACTAGAGAAGTCTTCTACAGTGAAATGACACTCAACTAAAATAAAAAAACAGCAATGCAGATCGCCTGCAAGCTTTTACCTCTCCAACTCTTCATCCTTCACCACTTTACCTTCAACTTCCAACTCTACTTTCATCACTCGTGAGGCCTCTCCCCACATCATTCATTCATTCATTCATTCATTCCTATTCACTTACCTTCCATTCCCTGAAGATGATAGTTGTCTATCGAAACGCGTCGGATCATCATGAATTTTGCTCACCTTTTGCACAATCTCCCAGAACACCTGAGAATTGCTGTTCGTTCTATTGAAAGCCTTAATAATAAAATAATTAAAGCTGATACATGTATTTCCTTCAACCTCACCTGCCTTAAAGAAAATTGATTACCTGGCTACACCAACATAAAACTACACGAGAATGCCAGACACCGGAATAATACTCGTCAGTTTCGTGAAGAACTGGTACGAGAGGAGATAGAAGAAAAACGAGAGATCGCCAAAAACCTAAGGAATAAGCGGGATGCCCTCCTACAGAAATGGGAAGATGGACCTACCCCAGACGACCACAAAAACGAAATTGACCAAAAACTCCAACAACTCTATGAACAACATAAGAGAAAAACAGAGAGCACGACCATCAATAAACTATCACGACTGTATGGCGGAAATATAAAACTCCCCAAGCCGACGAAAGGGTATATAAACCTCACTGACACTACCCTGACCCCTGATCAAGAAGGCCTCCTCAACAAAGGCCTAAATTGCCACTACACCTCTAAACCTGGACCCCACAGAAAACGTCTAGAAATCGAAGTCCTTCTTGACGACGTCCTACGGCTCCAGAAAGTTGGCAATGTCACCACCACCCCAGCCTTACAACCCCCCCTACTAGCAGAAGCGGCCAAGACCAGAGGATCTCATCAAAGTAAAATCCTCAAAAAACATCACTTCCAAGCAGCCAAACAACTCAGGGAGAACCCTATCATCATCATACGACGAGCTGACAAAGCCTCCTGTCTGGTGATCCATGGAAAGGAGGAGTACCTGCAGAAAATGAACACCATCTTAAGTGATAAAAATAAATTCAAAAGGATCACTCGCAACCCCACAGATGAAATAAAAAGGAAAGCCAACACCACCATCACCGCCATCAACGCTAAAACTGAAGGGGTACACATGAAAAAACTCATCGGGGAATTTTCCCCTGGTTACGCCTATGGTACTGTAAAAACACACAAACCAGGAAACCCCCTCCGCTCCATCATCTCCCAGATACCTACGGCCACCTACCAGATCGCCAAGACCCTCAACAACCTCCTCACCCCCTACATACCTCGTCAATATAACCTCAACTCCGCTAATGATTTCCTAGAAATTTTACGAGACCCCCCCCGAACTAAAGACCACATCACCACCTCTCTCGACGTGGAGAGCCTATTCACCAACGTACCTGTGGACAGGACCATCAACTTAATCCTGCAAAAAGTTTACCATTGCCCCGACACACCCAATCTTGACATACCGGAGAAGGCACTGAAGACGCTGTTGGAGCTCTGCACCAAGGAGGCACCTTTCCTCTGCCCCCGTGGAAACATGTACCAGCAAATAGACGGGATAGCGATGGGTAGCCACCTGGGGATCCTGTTCGCTAATATTTTCATGGGAACTATAGAAGAGGAGCTCCTTGAAGTCCACCGCCCCTCGGTCTACTGCAGATATGTGGACGACATATTCGTACTAGTAAAGGACCTCAACGAACTCAGGGACCTCCAGCATCGCTTTATGGCCGCCTCAGGACTCAACTTCACCTATGAAGAGGCCACCAATGGACAGCTTCCCTTCCTCAACCTCCTTGTTTCGTTTAATAATCAAGAATTCAAAACTACCGTCTACACCAAACCCACGAACAATGGCCAATGCCTCAACGGGGAAAGTGAATGCCCCCAACGATACCTGCTGTCCACCATCGCAGCCTACATCAGGAGAGCCCTCACCCATTGCACTGCGTGGAGCGACACCCATAAGGAACTAGAACGCCTTACCCAGGTACTCGTTAACAACGGATACTCTGACACAGATGTCACCAACACCATAAGAAAACACCTTGATAAATGGTACAACCAAGCCCCCCTACTACCAACCCAACCAACGACATCACTATCTTCTACCGCAACTACATGTCATCTGATCACAATACCGACGAATCCATCATGAAAGAAATCATTACCAAAAACGTCCTCCCCACCAACCCCGACCACAAAATAAAACTTATCATCTACTACAAATCCTCCAAAACCTCCAACCTCATCCTCCGTAACAGACCTATCTCTCCCAAGACTCCGAAAATAGACGACCATGTGATATACCAACACAATTGCAATAATGTGGACTGTGGACCTCAAACCTACGTTGGTATGACACAAAATCGTTTATCACGCCGTCTCACCCTCCATCTCCAATCTGGAGCTATCAAAGACCACTATAAAGCCCCCCACCACCAAGCCCTTACTCGCTCTGACCTAGAGAAAAACACATCCGTGATTGATAAAGAGACAGAACCCAGAAGACTTGCTATACTTGAAGCCCTATATATTCAAACTCTTAATCCTTCCATAAATAATCAAACTCTCGACCTCCAAATACTCCCATCAGCTAAACGTTACTCTCAAACACCCCCTAACATTACTCCCCTTGCCACCCCGACTCTGCCCTTACCCCCTCTCTCCTCCCTTCCCCTTCCCCCCCACTAGTTCATTTAACCAACGCGCGCCGCCTCTCAACCCTACGCTTCAAACTGGACCAGAAAACCGAGATACAACTGGCCCGCCGCCCCTCACAAGGGCCCCGCCCCCCCCCTCGCCCAGCAGACCCCCTACGACAACATCTAGCATCTACGAACCCGCCCAGCCAACAAGGAGGCAGGAAAAGCGCGCGCCTCATTGGTCGCCAACTAGCCAATCATATGCTAGCCAACACCCAATAAACCTTACTGTGATCTAGCTAAAATGTATAAATAAGCTGTTATGTTATATCCTATTCACTTATTCCCACTCATTCCCACTCCACTCCAGCATGCCTGCCGAGACCTCCAGCACCACAACCACCCTTACTTGCCACGTTAAGTGGTTTAACACCAAGAAGGGGTATGGTTTTATCACTCACAATGGAGGGGACATCTTTATCCACTCTACAGGCATTGAAAAGCCCAATCCTCGTCATCCTGTGCCCTCTCTTTCCAACAATGAGAGGGTGTCCTTCAGGATTAAAAAGACGAAAAAAGGAGAGGAGGCCACCAACGTCATGGGCCCTGAAGGAGAAGTCCTGAAGGGCTCTAGACATGGAGAATCAGGAGGGAGGAACACCATGCCACAGCAGTCATCAATGATAACCGCCTGGAGCTAATCCTGGTGGTTGTCACAACTGCTACGGCCCTTTGCCAAGGGAACCATCATCTCCTGCAGGAATACCTACCATCACTCCTGAAGGCAAACAACCTCCCAACCATCATCATCCCGCCTCTTCCAACACCATCTCCATCATCTAGCCTCCATCTCAGGCTGTGAGACAAAAATGTCACCAGAGGAGGCGTCTGGATCTCCAGAAGCCTCTCTCAAGGCCCACGCCACCACCTCCTGCTGCAGCAGTCTCTGACTCTCCACCACCATCACCAGCCAACTGTGCAGGACCTGCAGCAGCCTCCACTCCATCACCAACCACCACTGACCATCCGGTAGCAGCCTCCTCCCCTGCGTCGACAGAGTACACCGAGTCCACCATCGGAGAAGAAATCGACGTGGAGGAGATCGAGGAAGATGACGGAGATATCGACGTGGGGCCCACGGCCGACGAGCTCCAGAAGACCTTCGCCGAGCTGTCGAAGAAGATCAAGGCAGCTACGGCAGCAGGAAAACGTCCCTCACCAGAGATCTGGAGCCAGTTCTCGAAATGTCTGCACTAGAGAAGTCTTCTACAGTGAAATGACACTCAACTAAAATAAAAAAACAGCAATGCAGATCGCCTGCAAGCTTTTACCTCTCCAACTCTTCATCCTTCACCACTTTACCTTCAACTTCCAACTCTACTTTCATCACTCGTGAGGCCTCTCCCCACATCATTCATTCATTCATTCATTCATTCCTATTCACTTACCTTCCATTCCCTGAAGATGATAGTTGTCTATCGAAACGCGTCGGATCATCATGAATTTTGCTCACCTTTTGCACAATCTCCCAGAACACCTGAGAATTGCTGTTCGTTCTATTGAAAGCCTTAATAATAAAATAATTAAAGCAGATACATGTATTTCCTTCAACCTCACCTGCCTTAAAGAAAATTTATTACCTGGCTACACCAACATAAAACTACACGAGAATGCCAGACACCGGAATAATACTCGTCAGTTTCGTGAAGAACTGGTACGAGAGGAGATAGAAGAAAAACGAGAGATCGCCAAAAACCTACGGAATAAGCGGGATGCCCTCCTACAGAAATGGGAAGATGGACCTACCCCAGATGACCACAAAAACGAAATTGACCAAAAACTCCAACAACTCTATGAACAACATAAGAGAAAAACAGAGAGCACGACCATCAATAAACTATCACGACTGTATGGCGGAAATATAAAACTCCCCAAGCCGACGAAAGGGTATATAAACCTCACTGACACTACCCTGACCCCTGATCAAGAAGGCCTCCTCAACAAAGGCCTAAATTGCCACTACACCTTTAAACCTGGACCCCACAGAAAACGTCTAGAAATCGAAGTCCTTCTTGACGACGTCCTACGGCTCCAGAAAGTTGGCAATGTCACCACCACCCCAGCCTTACAACCCACCCTACTAGCAGAAGCGGCCAAGACCAGAGGATCTCATCAAAGTAAAATCCTCAAAAAACATCACTTCCAAGCAGCCAAACAACTCAGGGAGAACCCTATCATCATCATACGACGAGCTGACAAAGCCTCCTGTCTGGTGATCCATGGAAAGGAGGAGTACCTGCAGAAAATGAACACCATCTTAAGTGATAAAAATAAATTCAAAAGGATCACTCGCAACCCCACAGATGAAATAAAAAGGAAAGCCAACACCACCATCACCGCCATCAACGCTAAAACTGAAGGGGTACACATGAAAAAACTCATCGGGGAATTTTCCCCTGGTTACACCTATGGTACTGTAAAAACACACAAACCAGGAAACCCCCTCCGCCCCATCATCTCCCAGATACCTACGGCCACCTACCAGATCGCCAAGACCCTCAACAACCTCCTCACCCCCTACATACCTCGTCAATATAACCTCAACTCCGCTAATGATTTCCTAGACATTTTACGAGACCCCCCCCGAACTAAAGACCACATCACCACCTCTCTCGACGTGGAGAGCCTATTCACCAACGTACCTGTGGACAGGACCATCAACTTAATCCTGCAAAAAGTTTACCATTGCCCCGACACACCCAATCTTGACATACCGGAGAAGGCACTGAAGACGCTGTTGGAGCTCTGCACCAAGGAGGCACCTTTCCTCTGCCCCCGTGGAAACATGTACCAGCAAATAGACGGGATAGCAATGGGTAGCCCCCTGGGGGTCCTGTTCGCTAATTTTTACATGGGAACTATAGAAGAGGAGCTCCTTGAAGCCCACCGCCCCTCGGTCTACTGCAGATATGTGGACGACATATTCGTACTAGTAAAGGACCTCAACGAACTCAGGGACCTCCAGCATCGCTTTATGGCCGCCTCAGGACTCAACTTCACCTATGAAGAGGCCACCAATGGACAGCTTCCCTTCCTCGACCTCCTTGTTTCGTTTAGTAATCAAGAATTCAAAACTACCGTCTACACCAAACCCACGAACAATGGTCAATGCCTCAACGGGGAAAGTGAATGCCCCCAACGATACCTGCTGTCCACCATCGCAGCCTACATCAGGAGAGCCCTCACCCATTGCACCGCGTGGAGCGACACCCATAAGGAACTAGAACGCCTTACCCAGGTACTCGTTAACAACGGATACTCTAACACAGATGTCACCAACACCATAAGAAAACACCTTGATAAATGGTACAACCAAGCCCCCCCTACTACCAACCCAACCAACGACATCACTATCTTCTACCGCAACTACATGTCATCTGATCACAATACCGACGAATCCATCATGAAAGAAATCATTACCAAAAACGTCCTCCCCACCAACCCCGACCACAAAATAAAACTTATCATCTACTACAAATCCTCCAAAACCTCCAACCTCATCCTCCGTAACAGACCTATCTCTCCCAAGACTCCGAAAATAGACGACCATGTGATATACCAACACAATTGCAATAATGTGGACTGTGGACCTCAAACCTACGTTGGTATGACACAAAATCGTTTATCACGCCATCTCACCCTCCATCTCCAATCTGGAGCTATCAAAGACCACTATAAAGCCCCCCACCACCAAGCCCTTACTCGCTCTGACCTAGATAAAAACACCTCCGTGATTGATAAAGAGACAGAACCCAGAAGACTTGCTATACTTGAAGCCCTATATATTCAAACTCTTAATCCTTCCATAAATAATCAAACTCTCGACCTCCAAATACTCCCATCAGCTAAACGTTACTCTCAAACACCCCCTATCATTACTCCCCTTACCACCCCGACTCTGCCCTTACCCCCTCTCTCCTCCCCTCCCCTTCCCCCCCACTACTTCATTTAACCAACGCGCGCCGCCCCTCAACCCTACGCTTCAAACTGGACCAGAAACCCGAGATACAACTGGCCCGCCGCCCCTCACAAGGGCCACGCCCCTCCCTCGCCCAGCAGACCCCCTACGACAACATCTAGCATCTACGAACCCGCCCAGCCAACAAGGAGGCAGGAAAAGCGCGCGCCTCATTGGTCGCCAACTAGCCAATCATATGCTAGCCAACACCCAATAAACCTTACTGTGATCTAGCTAAAATGTATAAATAAGCTGTTATGTTATATCCTATTCAGGGGGAACCCTGCCTAACGCTTGCAACCCTGATAATAGATCAGAAGGTTAAGCAACGTAGGGTCTGGTCAGTAGTTGGATGGGTGACCGCGCCAGCACAGCAGTTGCTGGGTGGGTTTGGCATGTCCTGCTCCAGCAAAGGCAGTAGCTGGTTGGGTAATTGCACCCGGTACCGACATTGACCAGATGTTGCCCTAGGGGTGGGTGAAATTTCCCTGGCTTGCCACCAGGGTTCAAGTAGCCCAGGAGTGTTGAACAAACTCCATTCCCTGTCAGTTCCGTCTCACTCAGACGAAAATGAGTACCTGGATTCATGGTGGCTAAAATGAATTCAGGGGCCTGATTGGTGGCTTCCTACAACCAATCAACACACGAGACTGAGAACTTGGTTAGCCACCAGGATTGCTCAGTGGCCATTGGGCAGGCATTCTCTCGTGTTCGCCTCGTCCCACCCATACGTTAAACTGGGTACCTGGAGTGTAAAATCGGCCTTGGCGTAGGTCGTATCACTAGGGTAAATTTGATTACTTGCTTCACCTTTCCTATATACTTCCATTCCCTATGTGTTGTCCGTCCTGTCCCCTCTCGAAAAGTATCCTCAAACTGTCTCTCCAACAAAAACCAGCTCACGCAAGTTGGGTCAAGCCCCGACGCCTTCATCTCCTACTAAAATTCACTTCCTCACCCCCTACTACTTCCTCTGTACCAACTCTAGTATTCGAAGCATAAGAGTGATCAAAATTACTTGCTTCACCTTTCCTATATACTTCCATTCCATTCCATTATCCTATTCACTTACCTTCCATTCCCTGAAGATGATAGTTGTCTATCGAAACGCGTCGGATCATCATGAATTTTACTCACCTTTTGCACAATCTCCCAGAACACTTGAGAATTGCTGTTCGTTCTATTGAAAGCCTTAATAATAAAATAATTAATGCTGATACATGTATTTCCTTCAACCTCGCCTGCCTTAAAGACAATTTATTACCTGGCTACACCAACATAAAACTACACGAGAATGCCAGACACCGGAATAATACTCGTCAGTTTCGTGAAGAACTGGTACGAGAGGAGATAGAAGAAAAACGAGAGATCGCCAAAAAACCTACGGAATAAGCGGGATGCCCTCCTACAGAAATAGGAAGATGGACCTACCCCAGACGACCTCAAAAACGAAATTGACCAAAAACTCCAACAACTCTATGAACAACATAAGAGAAAAACAGAGAGCACGACCATCAATAAACTATCACGACTGTATGGCGGAAATATTAAACTCCCCAAGCCGACGAAAGGGTATATAAACCTCACAACACTACCCTGATCCCTGATCAAGAAGGCCTCCTCAACAAAGGCCTAAATTGCCACTACACCTCTAAACCTGGACCCCACAGAAAACGTCTAGAAATCGAAGTCCTTCTTGACGACGTCCTACGGCTCCAGAAAGTTGGCAAAGTCACCACCACCCCAGCCTTACAACTCACCCTACTAGCAGAAGCGGCCAAGACCAGAGGATCTCATCAAAGTAAAATCCTCAAAAAACATCACTTCCAAGCAGCCAAACAACTCAGGGAGAACCCTAACATCATCATACGACGAGCTGACAAAGCCTCCTGTCTGGTGATCCATGGAAAGGAGGAGTACCTGCAGAAAATGGACACCATCTTAAGTGATAAAAATAAATTCAAAAGGATCACTCGCAACCCCACAGATGAAATAAAAAGGAAAGCCAACACCACCATCACCGCCATCAACGCTAAAACTGAAGGGGTACACATGAAAAAACTCATCGGGGAATTTTCCCCTGGTTACGCCTATGGTACTGTAAAAACATACAAACCAGGAAACCCCCTCCGCCCCATCATCTCCCAGATACCTACGGCCACCTACCAGATAGCCAAGACCCTCAACAACCTCCTCACCCCCTACATACCTCGTCAATATAACCTCAACTCCGCTAATGATTTCCTAGACATTTTACGAGACGCCCCCCGAACTAAAGACCACATCACCGCCTCTCTCGACGTGGAGAGCCTATTCACCAACGTACCTGTGGACAAGACCATCAACTTAATCCTGCAAAAAGTTTACCATTGCCCTGACACACCCAATCTTGACATACCGGAGAAGGCACTGAAGACGCTGTTGGAGCTCTGCACCAAGGAGGCACCTTTCCTCTGCCCCCGTGGAAACATGTACCAGCAAATAGACGGGATAGCGATGGGTAGCCCCCTGGGGGTCCTGTTCGCTAATTTTTTCATGGGAACTATAGAAGAGGAGCTCCTTGAAGCCCACAGCCCCTCGGTCTACTGCAGATATGTGGACGACATATTCGTACTAGTAAAGGACCTCAACGAACTCAGGGACCTCCAGCATCGCTTTATGGCCGCCTTAGGACTCAACTTCACCTATGAAGAGGCCACCAATGGACAGCTTCCCTTCCTCGACCTCCTTGTTTCGTTTAATAATCAAGAATTCAAAACTACCGTCTACACCAAACCCACGAATAATGGCCAATGCCTCAACGGGGAAAGTGAATGCCCCCAACGATACCTGCTGTCCACCATCGCAGCCTACATCAGGAGAGCCCTCACCCATTGCACCGCGTGGAGCGACACCCATAAGGAACTAGAACGCCTTACCCAGGTACTCGTTAACAACGGATACTCTAACACAGATGTCACCAACACCATAAGAAAACACCTTGATAAATGGTACAACCAAGCCCCCCCTATTACCAACCCAACCAACGACATCACTATCTTCTACCGCAACTACATGTCATCTGATCACAATACCGACGAATCCATCATGAAAGAAATCATTACCAAAAACGTCCTCCCCACCAACCCCGACCACAAAATAAAACTTATCATCTACTACAAATCCTCCAAAACCTCCAACCTCATCCTCCGTAACAGACCTATCTCTCCCAAGACTCCGAAAATAGACGACCATGTGATATACCAACACAATTGCAATACTGTGGACTGTGGACCTCAAACCTACGTTGGTATGACACAAAATCGTTTATCACGCCGTCTCACCCTCCATCTCCAATCTGGAGCTATCAAAGACCACTATAAAGCCCCCCACCACCAAGCCCTTACTCGCTCTGACCTAGATAAAAACACCTCCGTGATTGATAAAGAGACAGAACCCAGAAGACTTGCTATACTTAAAGCCCTATATATTCAAACTCTTAATCCTTCCATAAATAATCAAACTCTCGACCTCCAAATACTTCCATCAGCTAAACGTTACTCTCAAACACCCCCTAACATTACTCCCCTTACCACCCCGACTCTGCCCTTACCCCCTCTCTCCTCCCCTCCCCTTCCCCCCCTTACCGTCCTCCCCCACTACTTCATTTAACCAACGCGCGCCGCCCCTCAACCCTACGCTTCAAACTGGACCAGAAACCCAAGATACAACGGGCCCGCCGCCCCTCACAAGGACCCCCCCCCCCCCCCCCTCGCCCAGCAGACCCCCTACGACAACATCTAGCATCTACGAACCCGCCCAGCCAACAAGGAGGCAGGAAAAGCGCGCGCCTCATTGGTCGTCAACTAGCCAATCATATGCTAGCCAACACCCAATAAACCTTACTGTGATCTACCTAAAATGTATAAATAAGCTGTTATGTTATAAAACGCGTCGGATCATCATGAATTTTGCTCACCTTTTGCACAATCTCCCAGAACACCTGAGAATTGCTGTTCGTTCTATTGAAAGCCTTAATAATAAAATAATTAATGCTGATACATGTATTTCCTTCAACCTCGCCTGCCTTAAAGAAAAAGAAAAAAAAATATATATACTGTATATATACAGTATATATATATATATATATATATATATATATATATATATATATATATATATATATATATATATACAGTATTTATATATATATATATATGTATATATATATTATTATTATGTTTTTTACACAAACCAACTTCATATATTGAAGAATCCTAAGTAATTTATTCACACCTCTGGTTTCTATGGCATGATTGATCAGTTCAAACCCTGCATAAAGTGGATGTATATTGGTTAATGATTTATATACAAATAATCATGATTGAAGTTCAATAATGTATCTGTCTTTGAAGTTGGCGGTAAAGGGGGTTGGTATGTTGATAGTATTGGCTGTTGGTTATTATCTGTACTAATTTTTTTTAAATAAAAGAGTTTAGATAAGATTTGTGAGCTCCACCCCAAATTGCTGAACAGTATAATATGTGGGGATATGCTAAGGAGAGATATATCTGTCTAAGACTAGCTTCGTTCAAACTCCCACGAATCCTGTATAATATGCCAATTAGTTTAGATAGTTTCAGATTTACCTCTGAGAGAAGGTAGAGAGTGAAGATAGGAAGAGAATAAAGAGAGGGGGGACAACAAAGGGAGTGTAGAAGATAAATAGCGAGGAAAAAGAGAATAGGGATAAAAGAGTAACAAAGGAATATATAAAGGATAGATAGAAAGGCAAGGGAGTAAAAAGGAAAAGAGATAATAAGAAGAAAGGGACAAGAAAGATAGACTGGAGGATAGATAGAGAGGAAAGAACAGGAATACAAGAGTAATCAAGGGAGGGACATGAAGGAAAACGAGAGAGAACTAGGAGCGACACTAAGGAGAAGGGGTAACTGAGGGAGAGATAAAGGGATAAATAATGACAGAAGAAATAGAGGAAAGGAATAAACAATTACGAGAAGGGGATAACAAAGGGAGAGATAAAGGATCTGTAGGGAGAAAGGAGAGAGAATAGGGAGATGCAATACAGAAAAGAGGATAAAGGAGATACTAAGGATATATAGGAAGAAAAGAGGGAAATAGAATGACAAGAAGGAGAGATAGGGAGGGCAAAGGGAGATGGGAAGGAAAAGGGAGAGATAGGGAGGAAAAGGGAGAGATATGGAGGACAAGGGGAGATGGGAAGGAAAAGGGAGAGATAGGGAGGATAAGGGGGAGATAGGGAGGAAAAGGGAGTAAAAGTGAGAGATAGGGAGGAAAAGGGAGATATAGGGAGGAAAAGTGAGAGATAGGGAGGAAAAGTGAGAGATAGGGAGTAAAAGGGAGAGATAATAATAATAATAATAATAATAATAATTAATTGTTTATTGTCCAAGAAAGTCATATATTACATAATTATGATACCGACATTATAACATTGTGTCTTGGCCTACAAATCCGTTATTAAAAGAATTATTTTATTTCGAAATATATTAGACCCTATATACTATGATATACAGTAATTTCAAACAAATATTATTATAAACTAGATTTGATTGAAAATAATTGTCAATATCATTCATAACGTCATATACAGTAATTCATTTCATAATTCATTTGGCAACAAGTTTAATTGGGATACTATGGTATATTGGAAATGTTGTACCTTTCAGTCCTATAACGTACAGCCTGTAACAATTGTCTACCTCTTCTAGTGTCTCTACCATGTATATTGTACATATTCTGTGGCAAGAGATGTCTATGCTTGTCTGATTTTAATACGTTTTGTCCAAATCTAACAGTTAGTTCTTATCTCCTGAGATACAAGGATTGTGAATTTAAAGTTATTAATGCTGCGTCGTAACTTACATATTGGTTGCCAAGAATGACCCTAAAACACCCTTCTGTATTTTCTCTATTTGGTTGTGTTGTGCCTGGGTTAAACCAGGATGCTAAACAGGTGCAGCATATTCTAACGAAGTTCTAATAAACCAATTATACACTACTAAACTTGTGTTTACACTGAATCTAAACTGACGTGCCATATATAAGATGAACATACATTTGTTTACTGTTGATGACATATAATTGACATAGTCTGTCCAAGTTAGGTTTGAGTTTATGCGTAATCCTAACAATTTACAAATGTACACAATGAGTATATTACTTTCATTCAACTGCAACTGAGGGTACACAATGGGCCTTTTAGGGAGCGATTTTTTGTCTATGTCCATTGAGGAGACAAAAGGCAGGTTGCCTGTAACGAGTGTCTCCCCTCCAAGTTAAAACAGTGACAGAGCCAAATTCAAGGGACGTTGGAGTCAAAATGCCTGAACACACAAAGTTTAAAGCAGTCTAAGTCATAGGATGAAGGAAAGACTGATTGAGGGAGAGAGTTCCAGAGTTCAATAGTTGAGTAGAAGAAAGACTGAGAAAATGTGCCAATTCTTGGGTTGGAGAGCTGGACAGAATAGGAGTGGGATTGTGTTGAAAGGTGGGTGCCTCACACTCGCTGCAAGGGAAGGGGTATACACTGAGAGAGCTCTGAAGAACACTGATTGTTGTAATAACGATAGAAGAGTGAAATAGATGCAGCATTGCGGCGTGTAAAAAAGAGATTCTAGGGAACTAGTAAAAGGAAGTGAATTGATGAGGCGAAATGCTTTTGATTCTACTCGTTCGAGAAGTACGGTATGGGTGGAGCCTCCCCACACATGCGAACAATACTCAATACAGGGGTGCACAGTGCCCCTATACTGAGCAAGAAGCTGTGCGGGGGTGAAGAACCCACGGAGACGGTTGAGCACACCCAACTTTTGGGAAGCTGTTTTAGCAAGAGTGGTAATATGATCTTTCCAAGAAAGGTTAGATGAAAAAGATACACCTAGAATGTTGAGAGAAGATGAAGGGATGAGTTGTATATTGTTGAAGAATAGTTAATAGTCTTGTGGAAGATTGTGATGGAGAGATAGAGGGAGAAACTGGTTCTTGGAGGCAATGAAAGTAACAAGATTTTCTCTGCCCCAATCAGAAATAATTGAAAAATCAGAATATAGGCATTCTATGGCCTCGCCACATTATTTTTTTGGAGTGCTTGCATGCTGGGTTGTTGCGAAAAATTAGTTGAATAGTGTAAGGTAGAGTCATCAGCATATGAGAGGATAGGACTAGAGGTACAGTTGAGGAGATCATTGATAAATATTAGAAAGAGAATTGGAGACAGAACCCTGAGGAACACCGGAGTTGATAGGTTGAGGAAGTGAACGATGGCCGTCCACAACTGCAGCTATGGAGCTGTCTGAAAGGAAATTAGAGACAAAGGCACAGATGGAGAGATAGAATGCGAAGGAGGGTAGTTTGAAAAATAAAGACTTGTGCCAGACTCTATCGAAGGCTTTCGATATGTCTAGAGCAATACAAAAGTCTCACCGAAGTCCCGAAAGGAGGATGACCAAGAGTTAGTAAAATAAGCAAGGAGACCATCAGTAGAGCGGCCCTTAAGGAAACCGTACTGGCGCTCTGAAAGTAGATTATGGGAAGATAAATGCTTAACCCCTTCTGTACCGGCGACGTCTTCTTAATTAACTGTGGCAACTACCAATCGATTATATTCAATTTAGGAAGGATCTCTGGCAATTAAAAGGCTTTGAAGTATCTCACTAAACCCTATTAACAACCATAGATCCTTCTTAAACTGCACAAAATTAAATCTAAATGTACATAGAACAAAACTGAAAAGACATAGCCGGTACAAAAAGGGATTAGAAACTTTTAGTTAAAAATAGTTTCAAAAACCTTAGAGATGCAAGAAATGAGATCAATTGAACGATAGTTAGAAGGTTGAGAATGGTCACCCTTCTTTGGGACAGGTTGAATAAGAGCAAACTTCCAGCAAGAAGGAAAGACGTTAGAGGATAGACAGAGACGAAAGAGTTTGCCTAGGCAGGGAGTCGGCACGGAAGAATAGTTTTTGAGTGCAACAGGAGGAACACCATCAGGTTCGTACGCCTTCTTAGTATTAAGCCCAGAGAGAGCCGAGAGTACATCCTTAGAAGAGATTATGATATTAGGCATAAGTAAGTGAGAGGTGGGTGGAGAGGGAGGAATAGCACCGGAATCATCCAAGGTGGAGTTTTTAGCGAAAGTTTGAGCGAAGAGTTCAGCTTTGTCAGAGGAAGAGGAAGATACAATCATAACTTCACATATAACAGGATTAGGTGACATCTTAACTGCAATGCATTAGTGTGAAAGTTCATCTAACGTGTCTTGCATCTTGAATGTGTCGACTATTTCGGCTAAAGTGAGGTCGTCAACATACTTCATACGGATATTTACGTTACGGGATATACAATTAACTATAGCTAAAAATATTATAGTCCCCAGCCAGGTCCCTTGTGGTACCCCACATGTGATTTCATCGTATGGGGATATCGTGTCCCGATAGCGTACCCTGTGCTGGCGATCTGATAGGAAGATATGAATGATAAAAGTGATGGACGGCAACCCAAGAGAAAGAGCTCACGGATTGCTACTGTGTGGTCTATAATATTATAGTCAAAGTTTATTTTTTAATATCAACCAGAACGATTTGTTCAATTTGTTTGGGTTTATCTATCCCTTTCAATATTGTGTATAATATAATTATGGATCATGTAATGTGTGGTCGAGCTCCCTTTGGGTTAATCCCTTTCAATATTGTGTATAATATAATTATGGATCATGTAATGTGTGGTCGAGCTCCCTTTCAAATTTCCATATTGGCATGGGTCGCTACAAAGCCCTCGATGATTTTTCCTAGATCAGGTGTGAGTGATAAAGGTCGCAATTCACGTAACTGTGTAACTACTTTGACTTTCTACAGGGCTGTAATCGTTGCACGTGTCCACAACAAGGGTAAAAAGGGAAAAACAGGAGAGATAAGAAGGAAAAGCCAAAGATAGGGAGGAAATGGGAGAGCTAGGGAGGAAAATAGAGATATAGGGAGGAAAATTGAGACATAGAGAGAGATTAGGAGGATAAGTGAGAGATAGGGAGGAAAAGCGAGAGATAGGAAGGAAAAGTGAGATATAAGGTGAAAAGTGGAGAGATCGGGAGGAAAAGGGAAGAGATAGGGAGGAAAAGAGAAGAGATAGAGAGGAAAAGGGAGAGATAGGAAGGAAAAGGAAGAGATAGGGAGGAAAAGGAAGAGATAGGAAGGAAAAGGGAGAGATAGGGAGGAAAGGGAAATAAGGAACAAGAGCAAGAGATAGGGAGGAAAAGGGAAAATAGAGAATACACATGAGATAGGGAGGAAAAGGAAAATAGAGAATGACAGTAAGAGATAGGAGGGCAAAGGAGAGATAGGGAGATACATGGAAGAAATAAAGGATACATAGGGAGGAAAGTAAGAGACACTATAGGAGAAAGGGGCTAGGATGGGGGAGGGGGTGGGGGAGGGGGTAGTCATTACATTACCATCCTGACTGCGATCTTCCTATGCACGGTTCTAACTAGGGCACTCTCACTCTCACATTATTATCTCACTGTTTTATTTTATTTCTTCTTCTACTTTGTCATCATCAACATAATTTTAATTGTTTTCTTATATATACTTCTCGTCTTTATATTCACTTCTGTAGATCTGCTCCTGCTTGGAAAAAGTAGTAGTAGTAGTAGTAGTAGTAGCCTGTTTCTCCCTCTCCTTTTAATCCTTCCTACTTTTCTTCTGTATCTCTTGTTTTCCTTCCTTTCCTCTTCTCACTTATCATTTATGTCCTTTCCCTTCCTCCCAATATATCTCACGTTCCCTGAACCCCCTTTTATCTTATATATGATGTTATGTCTTATCCATTCGTGTTCTACAAAAATATATGATGTTATGCCTTATCCATTCGTGTTCTACAAAAATATATGATGTTATGCCTTATCCATTCGTGTTCTACAAAAATATATGATGTTATGCCTTATCCATTCGTGTTCTACAAAAATACTGTCGTTAGGATGTATATTTTTTTGTACATATTGTTTTATTTTTCAATCTCCCTCACTACGTCAATCATTCCTTACTTTCATCATTCATTCGGTAAATATTTCCTCCCTCCTTTCTTCCCTTAATTCATCACTCCCCTTTCATTTTCATTTATCTAGATTTTCTCCCTCCATTTAAAATTCCACTCCTCCCTCTACTGCTTCAATTATTCATAGCTCCCTAATTTATTCCTTCATTCCTCCCTATTCTTAATTAATTATTTCGACCCTCCTTCCATTGATTAATTTAATTCTCCCTCGCTTCGTTCGCTCATTCGTTTATCTCTCCCTTCTTTCGTTCATTCATTGATTAATTCTTCCTTGCCTTCTTTCATTCCACCCTTTCATTTATCCCTCCCTTCCTTCTTTCTTTCATTCATTCCTCCTTTGCTTCCTTCCTTCCTTCCTTCTTTCTTTCATTAATTTCTCCTTTTTTTCTTTCCTTCCTCCTTTCCTTCATTCATTTTTTCCTTCCTTATTTAATTAATTCCTCCCTTCTTTCATCCATTCCTCCCTCCCTTCCCTTTTTCACTCATTCCTCCCTTTCTAGAATCAGTCCTTCCTTCCTTCAGTAATGTATTCATCTACGTCCCTTCCTTTCTTCTTTCACTAATTCATTATTCTATCCTAACTCCCTCCCTTCTTTCATTATATATTTCTTTCATTAATTTCTGCCACTCTCTCTCCCTTTCATAGTCCATTCATTTATATCACTCTTTCTCCCTCCCTTCTTCCTTTAATTTCTCTCTCTCTCTCTCTCCCTTTCTTCTTCATATACTCATTAGTTCATCTCTCCCTTCCTTCTTTCATCCATTCATTATTTTCCTTACCCTCTGGCTCTTCCTTCTTCCATTAAACCATTTATCCCTCTCTCTCCCATTACTTCTTTCATTCATTCATTTCTCCCACCATTTTCCCCTTCCATATTTATGTTACTAATGTTGCGTTCTTTCCCTCCCTCCTTCTCTCTCTCACTTCATTCTTTTATTAATTTTTCTCTCCTTTCCATTCATTTATTTCTCCCTCTCGCTCTTCCTTTCTTATCACTTCCTTCCACTCATCCATTCTCCCACCCTCTCTTCCTTCCTTCTTCCACTCATTCATTCTCCCACCCTCTCTTCCTTCCTTCTTACACTCAATCATTCTCCCACCTCTCTTCCTTCCTTCCACTCATTCATTCTCCTACCCTCTCTTCCTTCCTTCTTCCACTCATTCATTCTCCTACCCTCTCTTCCTTCCTTCTTCCACTCTTTCATCTCCTTTCCTTCCTTCTTCCACTCTTTCATCTCCTTTCCTTCCTTCTTCCACTCTTTCATCTCCTTTCCTTCCTTCTTCCACTCATTCATTCTCCCACTCTCTTTTCCTTCCTTCTTCCACTCATTCATTCTCCCACCCTTCTTCCACTCATTCATTCTCCCACTCTCTCTTCCTTCCTTCTTCCACTCATTCATTCTCCCACCCTCTTGTCCTTCCTTCTTCCACTCATTCATTCTCCCACCCTTCTTCCACTCATCCATTCTCCCACCCTCTCTTCCTTCCTTCTTCCACTCATTCATTCTCCCACTCTCTCTTCCGTCCTTCTTCCACTCATTCATTCTCCCACCCTCTCTTCCTTCCTTCTTCCATTCATGCATTCGTTTTTCCCTCCTTCTCTGCCTTCCTTCACTATTTCCCTCCTTTTCCTCTCCCCTTCCCTCCATCTTTTATTATCCACTTCTCTTCCTTCATGCAACCCTCTATTCCTTCCTTCGTCTCTGCCTTCCCTCCTTTCCTAAATCCCTGTTTCACCCCCCCCCCCATACCCTGCCCAGTCCAATCTTTTACCTTCCAACTTCCTTTCTCTCTTCCTTCCTTCGTTCCTTCCTCTCTTCATTCATTAGTTTCTCCCTTTCCTCCTCCCCCCCCCACCCCCCTGTTCCACCTTCTCCCATCCCCTACCGTCCTCCCCCATCACTGCCACTTTTATGTACAATGTTTCCAACTTCCTCTTCTCATCCTTTCTTCTTTCATCCTTCCACATCTTCGTTCGTTTCTTCCATCCCTCATCTTTCCCTCTGTTCCACCTGCGCCCTCCTCTTCTGTGACCACCATTTTGTATTTTGTTTCTCCCTTCCTGTCTGTCTTCCTCTATACACCCCTTCCTCGTTATTTCGTGTCTTCCTTCCCTTCTTCTCTACTATCTCCCCCTCTTCCACCAGGGCTACCACAAGCTTTTATATTTCTCCTACTTTATTTTCATTCTTCATTCATATATCTCTCCCTTCCTTCTTTCGTGTGTTTCTTCCCTCCTTCCCTCCCCTTACCGCCCTTCACCATCACTACCACCATCTTTTATTTCCTTCCTTCCTTCCTCCCTGCATTTACTCGCCAATATTTCAACGCTCCTCTCTCATTTTTCAATTCAATATCTTCCTCTTCCCTTCTTGGATCTGGCTTATCGTGTTCTATCATATAATGTATATACACAGTATATATATATACCGGTATATATATATATATATATATATATATATATATATATATATAGGGGAGGTGTGGTGGAGTGGTCTTGCCACTGGCCTGGTAATCCAAAGGTCCCGGGTTCAAATCCCGATGTATCAATGGGAAGATATTATTGGGATGGAATTTGTGCTGTACCTAGTATCAGTGCATTACCACAAGCCCACCGAAACGTCAATAAAATACCCTCATTGTTCCCTGATTAAATAGCAGTGTATGAATATTTCCATATTCAAAATATGCTATAGGGGTGCAATGCCTGGTGAGTTATCTGCTCAACAGGTGGCGTTGTGTGTGTGTAAGTGTGAGAGTCCGAGTGTAGGGGATGAGACAGTGAAGCACGGGAACGAGATGGCTTCAGAGATGGGGTCGTTTCGGGCCATGAGTGAGCTCCGTGCCTCATGTGAAGGCAAGATGGCAGGTGCTCGTTGTACTCTATGTGCTTCACATGTCTCACTCCCTAGACTGGAACAAGACCTCACGGGCTTCACTGTTCATTGTAAAGCGGTGAATGTTAAGGCTCTCAGCCTATGTCCGAGAGGAAGTAAGTTGGAATATATAAAAAAAAAAAAAAAAAAAAAAAAATATATCTATATATATCTATATATATATATATATATATATATATATATATATATTATGTCGGGCTATAATATTTACAGCTCGTGATATAGTCTTTACTAAAATCCAGATCTGGACTTATAGACCGTAAATAACTCAACAGGGTCAAATCTAACACAGTCTTACTCTCACAAATAAGTATTCAATTAGGTACTACAGTACTCAATAACAACACACATAACAATTATAACACCTGTTTATTCAATTAAATCTAATACCTGAAAATCAGAATGTAGCTTCACCTAGATAATTATTGGAACTATCAGGCAAGGATTACCAGGCATATAAATGGTAGATCATGAATGGGGAGCAATAGCTCTTCAACTGAGGTTATAACAAGGTGAATAATCTGCAACTAAATAATACACGTAACTTATAGAATCAACCCTTAATAATAATAGTGATGTGAGTCGAGTGTCTTCGGTGCATAAAACAACAGTGAAAGCACTAGAACACAATCTCAAACAAGAGAGGCTGGGAAAGTTGAGAGAGTAAACAATAACTCAGGTGGGGAGGCTGAGTCACACGACTGGTAGTGGCGAGCCGGCTAGGTAGTCGCGGTATTCTCAAGTGACCTTCCTACTTAAACTGTGGAGGTCAGGTCACCTACTGGACTGTGGTGGCTGAAATTAATCTCAAAGTTAATGCAACTAGAATTATAATTTAAATAATGTTACTCTGAAATTGGAGGCAAAAGAGGATTTAATTTATTTTACAAAAGATTAAGTGGGTGGACTAAATTATGTCATTTCTAATGAATATCTTATATTCACGTCAACGATCGATCGTATGTAAGAATAACGAAACGAAGCCGAGGAATTCAGATATAAATTGAATATGTAATTAGGGATGGAATATAGAAGAATATCTATTAATGGTATTTAAGAACAGATTATAATTGACTAAATGAGCTTAGACAATGAACGCTCTGGGTCTATCAATGAATGACAGTGTAATTATTAATTAATTTAATATTAATTATAAATAGAAGGGGGCGCACACAACGAAGTTGTGCTAAGGTAACACTCAAAATAGTATTACCCAGACGTCTGAACGAGTTAACAGAGTCTGACAATGAACATACACTAGAATTAAAGGTGTATGGTAAGTGATGTGGAATTAAGTAACAGACTATGCAATGCTGGAATTCCTAAGCATGAAGAATCAGAATTACTTACATCAGTAATCAAATGAACGTAAATACTAGTTCATTAAATAATTACAATGGAGTTTAAGTAAGAGAGTAAAAATAGGGGAACTCTGGAAATAAATGTGTTGTTGATAAAGTAACAACACTTCTCAACGAGGATACTGTGGTAAATTAATTATAAAATTGGGCGTAGGTTCTAGGTAATCAGTGATGACTCAAGAAGGGTAATTACACACGAAATACATGTCGACCTTAACTTGCAAAATACACAACAGAATTCATATATTAGGCAAATATGTGAGTGTGGCAAGGTGAGTTAATTAAAACAAATGTATACAACGTATGCGTAGGACATTGTAGAGCAAATAAATTAATTTTGAACACTAGGTCTTAAACACAGACCTTAGCTAAGTCTTTATATAACGATTCTGAAGGATGAAAACAAAACGTAATTAAAAGATCTTGGGCACAGATCTCAGAATTAATTAACACAACACGATTCACATATTTTAACCTATACCTCAACAACAATAACACAACGAAAAGACACAGAACCTTAGGGAATGTTTGGAGGGCTGGTGAAGAGAGAGCAGGGCTGGCCAACGTAGGTCGTAGATCCTAGGGGCAGCACCTCCGGGGGCAGGGCGTCCTCGAGCCACACTTCTGGGGGCAGGGCATCCTCGGGCAGCACTTCCGGGGTGTAAGGTGTCCTCGGGCAGCACTTCAGGCTTCAGACTTCAGGAAGGTGGGGCGTCCCTCCGCCAGGACTCCAGGGAGGCACTTCAGGATCTCACACTCTCCAGGCAGGGCAGGGGCAGGCTGGTGCAGGCTGGTGCCAGCTACACAGTTACTGCTACTCGGTTCCTAGGTAGGGGTTGAATAGTACGGTCGTGTGGCTTGCATACATTTCCACAATTTACCTGAGATAATGTGCGGCGTTTTCCTTGACTCCAGTTTACAGGTGTTCAACATCAGAGGGATATTGTGAAATGGTTGTGATGAAGTTGTGAGGTAATTACTTATCGTAGGTATACCTAGTCGTAGTTTACATGGATACATATGTGCTAGGTAGCTCATTAATTACTTAAGACCTAGTTACTTAGTCTAATAAGGGAGAAATGGGATATGTATGGACTCGTCACTGAACGATATTCTTAAACAAACATTGATATAGCTCACTTAATAGTTGGTCTTGGTCGAGGTTTATTGGATCTCCCGGTCGGCCACAATGTGTCCTCTCGTTTATATCCACTCCTTCCAGGATTCCAGGCCGTTGATGTTCTATTTGCATAACTACTTCTTCCGTGTCCTCCATATCTGGGAGCTGAGTAAATGTAGCCCGTGCCGGTATCGGGCTGCGAGGGGGTGTTATCCGAGCTGGTGGCTAATGAGTTTGGGTGACCTCCCATACCTTTGTCTCGTCGTAGAAAACGGTGAAACAGGGGTTGCTTGGGTATTTGTCCAGGGGCTAGAGCATGGGAGAATTGGGGTGTCTCTGCTATTTTCTCTCGTCTTCTATAGGGTCTGGGAGTTGCAGACTGGCTACTCTGCAACTTCTTTTTGGATGGCTTGTCTTCAGACCCGTCACTTCAATATATATATATATATATATATATATATATATATATATATATATATATATATATATACTGTATATATATATATATATAATTATATTATACATAAATATACTGTATACAGAATATATATATATATATATATATATATATATATATATATATATATATATAATTTTCAAAAGAAAAAGGGTATCCAAAACAAGGAAGATCCCCATCTTCATATTTATTGCAATATTTCGGACTCTGCGTCCATCATCAGGTCAGTACACGATCCTATAAAATGAAATTACCATACATAAAATTTCGTAAATAGAAGGACCCGTAAAATAGTTTAAATACAAAGTAAATAAGGGTATAAAATACCTAAATGAAATTATTTCGTTAACAAAACACCAGTACCGCATGAATAAAAGGAAAACTAATGCGATATGATTAAATAATAAAGACCAATCCCTACCAACCTAGATCCAACCCCAAGCTCACCTCGAGTACAACTGAAGACCATTATTTGATCATTTGACACTAACACCGACAACCCCAAAGACACAAAACAAAAGAACATCTGAAAATGATATATTCTGACTGGGCGTACAAAGAAAAATACTCCTAATGAATTTGAAATTAAACAAAACAAATATGAAACAATTAAAACTAAACTATTTGAAAACTGACTAAACAATTGAATCAGTTCATAGTATTTAGTTCCGGCTTGAGTTGTTGAATTAATATCTTTTCCCCTAAAAAGTATCTTGTTCATTATTGAATTGACCTATTATTTCAAAATCATTCTAGGAGAAAAGATGGTCATTCTCATGTGAATGATTTCTTATGGCCGAAAAGGGCATTTTATTAAGATATTGACCCGTTCTATAGCTCCTACCCAAATGTTCAGATATTCTAATTTTGAAATGTCTGGAAGTACATCCGACATACCTAGCATTACAGCTGGGACACGAACATTTATATACAATATTTGAACACATCAGGTTAGGAATACGGTCTTTAAAATTGAAAAATGAACCTATAGTGAAATCATTCTTGAATATTATTCGAAAGTTGACGGCAGAAAATTCAATTTTGAGAAAGGCTAGCAACTTCTTCCTGAACAAGAAACTTGATGGAGAATCAAGTTTCTTGTATTTCTCATATTTGTTTTGTTTAATTTCAAATTCATTAGGAGTATTTTTCTTTGTACGCCCAGTCAGAATATATCATTTTCAGATGTTCTTTTGTTTTGTGTCTTTGGGGTTGTCGGTGTTAGTGTCAAATGATCAAATAATGGTCTTCAGTTGTACTCGAGGTGGGCTTGGGGTTGGATCTAGGTTGGTAGGGATTGGTCTTTATTATTTAGTCATATCGCATTAGTTTTCCTTTTATTCATGCGGTACTGGTGTTTTGTTAACGAATTAATTTCATTTAGGTATTTTATACCCTTATTTACTTTGTATTTAAACTATTTTACGGATCCTTCTATTTACAAAATTTTATGTATGGTAATTTCATTTTATAGGATCGTGTACTGACCTGATGATGGACGCAGAGTCCGAAATATTGCAATAAATATGAAGATGGGGATCTTCCTTGTTTTGGCTACCCTTTTCCTTTTGAAAATACGTTATCCTGGAGGACAACTCACTGATATCATCATTAATATATATATATATTATTATGTTCTATCCAACAACCAACTCTACTCCTAAAATCGATTAATGAAATATTACAAACACATGTGGCAGTCCGTGGATTCGAACCCAAGACGCTCACACCGAATATCAACACCTTATGCATTACACCACGAAGGCATATACATATATATATATATATATATATTCTGACATACGGAGCCCCGTATGTTAATTTAAGAGTTAGAATTAGAGTTCAAGGAGCCAAACTACCCAAGCGGTGAAGCAGACTAGCGAACGAGCGAGTGGGCAAACCATCTCGCCCCATACCAGCATGCTAGCCTTCACACCTCTATGACCGATGCTATGACGTATGATCGACGCCAGGAGCTGTGAGTGGACCATGCACCTGTTATGTGATTCGAGGAGATATGATTGGAGCCGGCACCACCCGCCGCCTCCTGATTCGTTCCTACACCATCATTGTTTGGTATATAAGACCCGAGTTGTGGGCATTCAAATCAGTCTCATTTGGAGTTGGGGAAGGTGAACTTGCAGCTGGAGGAAGACGGGGTGAAGTATTATAATGGGATTGTGACTGTCAGTCAGATTATATAAATGTGTGTTAAGTGTGTTCGGTGTAAACACTTACGTTATGTTGGTTAGTGAGATATGTGATTGGGAATTAACGTGATGTTTAATGTGTGTAATGTGTTTAACTATTTAATTGGGAATTAACGTGAACACTACTATTATGTGTTTAACGATTTAATTGGAATTAACGTGAACGCTACTATTATGTGTTTAACGATTTAATTGGGAATTAACGTGAACGCTACTATTATGTGTTTAACTATTTAATTGGGAATTAACGTGAACACTATTATTATGTGTTTAACTATTTAATTGGGAATTAACGTGAACACTATTATTATGTGTTTAACTATTTAATTGGGAATTAACGTGAACGAACGCTACTATTATGTGTTTAACTATTTGATTGGGAATTAACGTTAACGCTATTATTATGTACTTAACTATTTTAGTTGACTAACTTGTGGACTAAAGCAACTCTTTAAGTAATTGGGTTATGATGAAAGTAATACTATTGTTTTATATTAATACTTACGAGTTCTTTCATTTTCTTTGAATTAAGCTTACATTGCTTAATGGTGCTTAGTACGGTGATGCTATTGTCTCGTATTAGTAATATCGCCTTAGACTAACATGGCTGTGTTAATATTACTTCTAGTGATTTCCTAAGCTGAAGAAAATTCTTTTGCTTCAAAATATTATATTTTGCTTTTCATATTATTTGAGTGAGACCTGAATCGAATCTATGAAACGATCCTGTAACTTTATTTACTCATAATCAAACCTCAATGTTACGTGGTTAAGAAATACATTTAACTAATTATTAAATATATATCTAACTTTTTGTGTGACTTTGATATTACTCCTGATGATAATAATAATATAATACTATTAACGTAAGACAAGAACCAAGAATAATTACATTAAATATAAATAAAAGGACATAGAAGAAAACTATCTATTCATTTCAAAAAGGGTAAGAGACAGAAATATTCTTACTTTAATATTTATCTTTCAAGACTTTTTTAAAAATTAATAGTCCTTCTTTAGCTATAACTTATTCGGTTCATAACCATAGCCTACTAAGCTTCGGTTAAATAATATTCTTTATAAATACTACATGACTTTAATTAGTTTCAGTATTTTCATAATTAAAGAGTATCAGTCAATAAAGGATACCAAGTCCTAAGATCCAAAAGGAAAGGAAGCAACAACAGGAAATAATTTTATTAGATTTTACTTTTGTTTTGCCTTCAGCTGACTGATACCTTAATATATATCTCTGTGCTATCTAGATTCATCAAGTTAACCACTTGAGGATCAAGATACGTAACAGAAGAGTGGCGACCTCGCCAGGATTCGTTTCATACAGTTTCACTCAGTTTCATTAACGTTTCACTACTTAACAATCAAATATTAATCATGCCTCAACTAATTAATAACGAAGATGCTCGAGTTTTCATAGAATCAGAACCCACATCCCCTGATATTGACTGTCTGTCAAATTCCGAACTGAAAGTGCTTGCCTCACATCTCCAATTAACTGTCTCAAACATGTCCAAAGTAGAGGTGGCTCAGACCATAAAAACCCACTTGTTCCCTGTAGAAGGCGGGGAGGGTGACGGAGCAGTTGGTGGGATCCCTAGTAAACCTAGCCAACTTAATGTACAATTGCCACCTGGTTTAACCGGTGATCAAATATACGAACTAGAACTAGCCAGAATGAAAATAAATGCCGAAGCAAAGACCGAACAAGCCAGACTAAGTATAGAACTAGCCAGAATAAATGCCAGTGCAACGACCGAACAATGTGAATATCAATATCGTACGGCTCAACTAAATGTCAATACAAATGCTCCCGTAATTGCTCCCCCTCTGGGATTGACTATGACTAGTGTCATTCCACCCTTCACTGAGGATAATGTGCAGGATTTCTTTGTTTTGTTTGAGGAAGTTGCTGGAGGTATGAAGTGGACAAGAGATCAATGGCCTTTTATGTTACAAACTGTTTTGACAGGGCAGGCTCGAGCCACGTATTTGTCAGAAGTAGCAGAAGTTAGGCAAGATTATGACAATCTCAAAGAAGCTATCTTAAAAACCTATCAATTGCAGCCTGAGGCTTACAGGCAATCTTTCCGTAAAAACCAGAAGAAAGTAGAAGAAACCCATAAGGTATTTGCCAGGACCATGACTAAAACTTTCAATCATTGGGTCAAGAGTAAGAAAGTCACAAGCTACAACGATCTGAAGGAGTTGGTCCTGTTAGAAAATTTCCTATGGAAAATTGATTCTTCTGTATCCTATCATTTAAAGGGGAAAAAGGTAGATTGTCTTGCCGACGCCGCTGACATGGCTGACACATACGTGCTCAACAACAAATTTCGTGGAAAGAAGCCCTACGATAATTCTAGCTCTAATTTTAAGTATCCCAATCACAAATCTGACCGACCCAGTCACAAGCCTATAACGTCTTCCCCAGCTAGCCAAAATAGAAATGTTCCCCCAACTAAAAATGCGACTCAGGGCAATGGTAACAGAGGTGGGCCCCAAACTAATAGTAATGCTCAAAGAGGGAACGTTCCCGTATCCCCTAAAGTATGTACTTTTTGTGGCAAGAGAGGCCACCTAGCTTATCAGTGCTGGGCCAAGGAAAAAACCGAGAGATCGGGGCAGACAGTTGCCACCGTATCTCAAATTCCATGTGTGCCTTTAATGCAGGACTCCCGACAGGAGTACCTAGCACCAAATGTTCCTTTAATGCAGGACTCCCGACAGAAGGAGTACCTAGCACCAAAAGTTCCTTTAATGCAGGACTCTCGACAGAAGGAGTACCTAGCAGCTAACGTAAATCATCTAGACAGGGGTGTAGTAGCATGTGTGGTGCAACCCACAAGGGTTAAACCAATAATAATTTCACCATCAGTGCAGGACAGTTACCGTCCCTTTATTTCATCTGGCAACGTGAGATTAAATGGTTGCATGCATGAGGTAAAAATTCTGAGAGACACAGGTTCTACTAGCACCCTCATGGTGAATCCTTACACTGAGTGCCCACCTGGCGAACCAGTTGTAATGAGAGGTGCTGGGGGCCAGTTTTATGCATACTTGGTAAAAGGCGAAATTGAATGTGAGTTACTACAGGGTGAGGCCACCATAGCTTTGTGTAGGTCCCAAGATATCCCTGTGCCTGGGGTAACACTCCTTTTGGGGAATGATGTAGCAGGTGAGAAGGTCCGACCAGACCCCATTTTGTCACTTTCCCCTGTTAACGAGCCACTAACCGGTGAGCTCGACAAGGAGTTGCCAACTGTTTTCCCTGTGTGTGCTGACAAACTTTCAATGTCTCAAGTAGCAGTTCCCTCAGACAGAAATGTACCGAATGTAAGAGTTGATGAAAGGGATGATGAGAGTGTGAATGATGCTCCAACTGTGCCTGATGATGTGACTGAGGTGGATTTATCTGACACCTTTATGGCTCATCTTGACCCTAACGATGACCATGAAACTCCTCCAAATTGTCCTAGTGGCCTGGTAGAGCTACAGAGAGATGATCGTGAATGCAAGGAGTTAGCTGCCAGGTCCGTGAGTGAAGAGGAATGTGAGAAGGAGGGTGGTGAATGTTTCTACCTCAAAGGAGGAGTATTGTGGCGAAGATGGAGACTGCCACACAGACCAATCGATGACGGGGCTTGGGACGTCCATCAAGTAGTAGTCCCCAAACCTTGTCGTAAAGATATCATGGAAATGGCACATTGTATACCATTGGCAGGACACCTAGGTGTGAGAAAAACTCTAGACAGAATCAGATCCCACTTTTACTGGCCAGGAATGCGTGCAGATGTAGTGGAGTGTTGTAGAGTGTGTCACACTTGCCAGATGACAGGAAAACCCAATCAGAAGGTGCCTGTACATCCTCTGGTGCCCTTGCCCGTTTTCGAGAATCCTTTTACTCGGGTGGTAGTGGACATTGTAGGCCCATTGCCTAAGACTTCCCAAGGTAACATTTATTTATTAACTATCATGGACATGGCAACTCGCTACCCAGAGGCTATACCCTTAAGGACTACCTCTGCTCCAACTGTAATCAAGGAACTGCTCAAATTTTTCACCAGAATGGGTTTCCCCCATGAGGTGCAAAGTGATCAAGGAACTAATTTTACCTCTAACATTTTCCAGCAGTCCCTGAAGGAGTTGGGTATCGAGCATGTAAAGTCTAGCACCTACCACCCAGAGAGTCAAGGGGTTCTCGAACGATATCATCAGACATTAAAGGGAATGTTACGTAAGTATTGTACAGAGACCGGAGTTGAGTGGGATAAGGGGGTACCTTTTCTTTTATTTGCTACTCGTGAGGTTCCAACTGAATCCCTGGGTTTTTCCCCTAATGAGCTAGTTTTCGGTCACCAGGTAAGAGGTCCTTTGCAACTATTGCAGGATAGCCTAGTTGGCCAGGAGGGGAACCAAAACCTCCTCAAGTATGTTTCAGATTTCAAAACCCGGCTGAGATCCTCATGTGAGTTTGCCGCTCAAAACTTGACAGTGGCTAAAAGCTCCATGAAGAAATGGTATGACAGAAAAGCCCGTGAGAGGGAGTTTAAGCCCGGTGATGAGGTTTTGGTCCTGCTCCCCCTTTTTGGCCAACCTTTATCTGCCAAGTTCAGGGGCCCATATAAGATCATTCGGAGGGTGAGCATTACCGATTATCTAGTCACTACCCCAGACAGGAGAAAGCCCACGCAAGTATTCCATATAAATATGTTGAAGCCCTACCATAGGTCCCCTGATTCCTCTCCTCCAGATTCTCCCACTGTGGCAGTGAATGTCAGGACCTGTGAGCAGCCTGGTGCGGACAAAGTCTTCAGTTCTCTTACTGACCCGCAACAGACTGTTCCAGAGCCTGAAGGTATCCATGCAGACTTTGACTTGTCATGTAGCCTATCCAACTTTCAGTATAATTCAGTGGCTTTGAGGGAATTACCATCTAAACTATGTCATCTTCCCTCTGATCAAGCGAACCAACTAATCTCTGTTTTATCTCAGTCTCCCAATGTGTTCCGTGATACTCCAGGGCTCACTTCTTTGGCCGTGCACGACATCGACGTAGGGGATGCAACTCCCATTAAACTATCCCCCTACCGTGTCTCGCCACAACGCAGGAGTATACTGCAGGTCGAGCTTGACTTAATTCTTTCAAATCAGCTGATCACAAGGGCCTTAAGCCAGTGGAGTAGTCCGGTCATACTTGTGCCAAAGCCAGAAGGGAGCCATAGGTTTTGTAGGGACTATAGGCAAGTCAATGCTGTCACAAAGAACGATACCTACCCACTGCCACGGATCAAAGATTGCTTTTACCAGGTTGGCCTCATGCAGCAGTAAGTATAATTCAATGAGAGGATTTTGGCAATTAGCTCTCCCTTGTAGCGAGGTAAATATCATGCTTTTGTAGTGCGCTTTTAAGCCTTCAGCTGTGAGATGCCTTGCAGTTCGATTAACGCTCCAGCTACGTTCCGGCTATGTTCTGATGTGGTACCTGGAGACGTTGCCTACTTTGGGTGATATCCTTATTATATCCTCATTATAATCTTGCTGTTGCCAATCTGGTGGTGAATCTATTTATGTATTATGTTTAATATTATGTACTATACTCCTTAAACTCTTTTCTAGGGGGGAGGTCTGACATACGGAGCCCCGTATGTTAATTTAAGAGTTAGAATTAGAGTTCAAGGAGCCAAATTACCCAAGCAGTGAAGCAGACTAGCGAACGAGCGAGTGGGCAAACCATCTCGCCCCATACCAGCATGCTAGCCTTCACACCTCTATGACCGATGCTATGACGTATGATCGACGCCAGGAGCTGTGAGTGGACCATGCACCTGTTATGTGATTCGAGGAGCTATGATTGGAGCCGGCACCACCCGCCGCCTCCTGATTCGTTCCTACACCATCATTGTTTGATATATAAGACCCGAGTTGTGGGCATTCAAATCAGTCTCATTTGGAGTTGGGGAAGGTGAACTTGCAGCTGGAGGAAGACGGGGTGAAGTATTATAATGGGATTGTGACTGTCAGTCAGATTATATAAATGTGTGTTAAGTGTGTTCGGTGTAAACACTTACGTTATGTTGGTTAGTGAGATATGTGATTGGGAATTAACGTGATGTGTTTAATGTGTGTAATGTGTTTAACTATTTAATTGGGAATTAACGTGAACGCTACTATTATGTGTTTAACGATTTAATTGGGAATTAACGTGAACGCTACTATTATGTGTTTAACTATTTAATTGGGAATTAACGTGAACACTATTATTATGTGTTTAACTATTTAATTGGGAATTAACGTGAACACTATTATTATGTGTTTAACTATTTAATTGGGAATTAACGTGAACGAACGCTACTATTATGTGTTTAACTATTTGATTGGGAATTAACGTTAACGCTATTATTATGTACTTAACTATTTTAGTTGACTAACTTGTGGACTAAAGCAACTCTTTAAGTAATTGGGTTATGATGAAAGTAATACTATTGTTTTATATTAATACTTACGAGTTCTTTCATTTTCTTTGAATTAAGCTTACATTGCTTAATGGTGCTTAGTACGGTGATGCTATTGTCTCGTATTAGTAATATCGCCTTAGACTAACATGGCTGTGTTAATATTACTTCTAGTGATTTCCTAAGCTGAAGAAAATTCTTTTGCTTCAAAATATTATATTTTGCTTTTCATATTATTTGAGTGAGACCTGAATCGAATCTATGAAACGATCCTGTAACTTTATTTACTCATAATCAAACCTCAATGTTACGTGGTTAAGAAATACATTTAACTAATTATTAAATATATATCTAACTTTTTGTGTGACTTTGATATTACTCCTGATGATAATAATAATATAATACTATTAACGTAAGACAAGAACCAAGAATAATTACATTAAATATAAATAAAAGGACATAGAAGAAAACTATCTATTCATTTCAAAAAGGGTAAGAGACAGAAATATTCTTACTTTAATATTTATCTTTCAAGACTTTTTATAAAATTAATAGTCCTTCTTTAGCTATAACTTATTCGGTTCATAACCATAGCCTACTAAGCTTCGGTTAAATAATATTCTTTATAAATACTACATGACTTTAATTAGTTTCAGTATTTTCATAATTAAAGAGTATCAGTCAATAAAGGATACCAAGTCCTAAGATCCAAAAGGAAAGGAAGCAACAACAGGAAATAATTTTATTAGATTTTACTTTTGTTTTGCCTTCAGCTGACTGATACCTAAATATATATCTCTGTGCTATCTAGATTCATCAAGTTAACCACTTGAGGATCAAGATACGTAACAATATATACATATATATATATATATATATGTATATTTTCTTTAATACATACGAGGTTGAAAGAAATGGCAATTTCTGCGTTGGAATATTAGTCAAAGTTTCCAGGTCTCTGATGAGTTTTCGCTGGGTGGCAGGAACTACAGTAGATGAATGAGGTGAGCAAAATTCATGGTGGTACAGGGTTACATTAATGTACATGATGATACAGGATATACGCGTTTCACTGGACAACCAGCATTATCAAGTAAGGATAGAATGATATAAAAGGTTCAATCAAGATAAAAAATAGTAGTGAAAGGGGGTTAGAGGGAAGTGGGGATAGGGGAAGAATAAGTTGGATTGAAGTCAATTTTAGTCAGAGAGAAAGGTTTCCAGGCTTGACTGGAACTGCCTGAGGGTTTTCCTGATTTAGCTGCTAAAGAGACTGGCCAGGGCAAGGGGCAAGGTCGACAGAGGGGGGGGGGGGGTTGTGAGCCTCATGGACTTGATATGTTTTCGTCATGTGATATATAAAAGGTAAACAGGAAGGGTATATATAGAGGGTGGAGGATCAGAGGAGGCGAAAATCAGGGGGCAAAAGTCTGCTATTGGTGGAGGGGTATTCTAGGAGTAAGAAAGAGAGAACCGGTTTACGGTTTACGCATGCGCACTGGATGCGGGAAGGTGGTGGTCGGTTGGCGGGGTCGAAGCTGATTGGCTGCGTGTCGAGGGGCGTGGCCTAAGTTGCGTAGTACGTGTGGCGCCGGCAGAAGACGAAGCTAAAGGAGGTAGCGCGGGAGGCTGCGTCAAGGGCACCGGGGGGCGAGGGAGGGGCGTTAGGTCCTGTAGGAAAGTGCCTTTTGGCAGAAGGAAGGATCTGAAGGTCCAGAGTTTGGTTGTTGATGTTTGGATGTAAGGCTTGGATATATAATGCTTCGAGTATAGGTAATCTCCTTGGGTCACTTTCTTTATCGAGTATGGTGGTGTGTTTCTCTAACTCGTTGCGTGTAAGGTGGGGGTGGTTAGGGGTGAGATAGTGGTCTTTGATGGCTCCAGCCTGAAGGTGAAGAGTTAACCGACGTGAAAGACGAGTCTGCATCATACCCCTCCACCAATAGCAGACTTTTGCCCCCTGATTTTCGCCTCCTCTGATTCTCCACCCTCTATATATACTGTTACGTATCTTGATCCTCAAGTGGTTAACTTGATGAATCTAGATAGCACAGAGATATATATTAAGGTACCAGTCAGCTGAAGGCAAAACAAAAGTAAAATCTAATAAAATTATTTCCTGTTGTTGCTTCCTTTCCTTTTGGATCTTAGGACTTGGTATCCTTTATTGACTGATACTCTTTAATTATGAAAAAATACTGAAACTAATTAAAGTCATGTAGTATTTATAAAGAATTATTATTTAACCGAAGCTTAGTAGGCTATGGTTATGAACCGAATAAGTTATAGCTAAAGAAGGACTATTAATTCTATAAAAAGTCTTGAAAGATAAATATTAAAGTAAGAATATTTCTGTCTATTACCCTTTTTGAAATGAATAGATAGTTTTCTTATATGTCCTTTTATTTATATTTAATGTAGTTATTATTCTTTTGGTTCTTGTCTTACGTTAATAGTATTATATTATTATTATCATCAGGATTAATATCAAAGTCACATAAAAAGTTAGATATATATATTTAATAATTAGTTAAATGTATTTCTTAACCACGTAACATTGAGGTTTGATTATGAGTAAATTAAGTTACAGGATCGCTTCATAGATTCGATTCAGGTCTCACTCAAATAATATGAAAAGCAAATATAATATTTTTAAGCTAAAAGAATTTTCTTCAGCTTAGGAAATCACTAGAAGTAACATTAAAATAGCCATGTTAGTCTAAGGCGATATTACTAATAAGAGACAATAGTATCACCGTACTAAGCACCGTTAAGCAATGTAAGCTTAATTACAAGAAAATGAAAGAACTCGTAAGTATTAATATAAAACAATAGTATTACTTTCATCATAACCCAATTACTTAAAGAGTTGCTTTAGTCCACAAGTCAGTCAACTAAAATAGTTAAGTACATAATAGTAGCGTTAACGTTAATTCCCAATCAAATAGTTAAGTACATAATAGTAGCGTTTAACGTTAATTCCCAATCAAATAGTTAAGTACATAATAGTAGCGTTCAACGTTAATTCCCAATCAAATAGTTAAGTATATAATAGTAGCGTTAACGTTAATTCCCAATCACATATCTCACTAACCATCATAACGTAAGTGTTTACACCGAACACACTTAACACACACTTATATAAACTGACTGACAGTCACAATCCCATTATAATACTTCACCCCGTCTTCCTCCAGCTGCAAGTTCACCTTCCCCAACTCCAAATGAGACTGATTTGAATGCCCACTACTCGGGTCTTATATACTAAACAATGATGGTGTAGGAATGAATCAGGAGGCGGCGGGTAATGCGTGCCCCAATCACAGCTCCTCGAGTTGCGTAGCAGGTGCGTGGTCCAATGGAGTCTCCTGGCGTCGATCATACGTCATAGCGTCGGGTCATCGAAGTAGTTTGCAGGGTCTCCTATGACGCACGCAGGTGTGAAGGCTTGTTTGCTGGTATGCGGACGAGCTGGTTTCCCACTCGCTGGTTCGCTCGCTAGTCTGCTTCGCCGCCTGGGTAGTTTGGCACTCCTTCAACTCTTAATTCTAACTCTTAAATAAACATACAGGGCTCCGTATGTCAGAATACCCTTCCTGTTTACCTTTTATATCATTCTATCCTTACTTGATAATGCTGGTTGTCCAGTGAAACGCGTCGTATATCCTGTATCATCATGCACATTAATGTAACCCTGTACCACCATGAATTTTGCTCATCTCATTCATCTACTTCCTGCCACCCAGCGAAAACTCATCAGAGACCTGGAAACTTTGAATAATAAAACTTCCAACGCAGAAATTGCCATTTCTTTCAACCTCGTATGTATTAAAGAAAATTTATTACCTGGCTTTACTAACATATATATATATATATACCTGTATATATATATATATATATATATATATATATATATATATATATATATATATATATAGTGTATATATATGAGGGTGTCTGGGTGTACAATTATGTGTGTGTGAGTGTGTGCTTGCGTGCGTGAGTGCATGTATGTATGTGTGTGTTAGAGGGGAAGATAGGACTCACTTCACTTAATATAGATACAAACAGTAACATGACAGCAGAGAAAGCAACAGAAAGGCAGACAGAGGGTGTGCACTGTGTGTGTGTGTGCGTGTCTGCCTGTGTATACTGAGTGTGTATTGAGTGTGTGTGGTTGTTTGTGTGTACGTGTGTACTGAGTGTGTGTACTGAGTGTGTGTATGCGTGCTACGTGAGTGAGTGAGTGAATGTGTGTGTGTGTGTGTGTGTGTGTGTGTGCGTGTACTGTGTGTGTGTGGGGGGGGGAGGGGGGGGGGGTTGCAGGTACCAAGATAAAGGTAGAGGGGTGAGGTTGTTTCAATGGTTTACTGGCAACAGATACATTATATAGTCCGTTCTCCAAGGGGAGGGTAGTGGGGAGACATACATACATACATACTTACATACACTTACATACATAATCAGCGTTCATGCACACTCGTGACACCCACATACATACACACACATAGGAAGCTTATATACACACTTTGACACCCACTCACTTAGAAACACATACATACACAAACACACATACACAGCATATATATACACACTGTTACCCACATACAGAGACACACATACATACATAAACACATATACATAAGGTACATACACACTCTGACACCCACACTCTTAGACACACTTACATACACAAACAACTACACATACACAGATGATCAAAATCACACTGTAATACAGATGTATTCAAATGTAACCAAAAGGTCCCCATAATAAAGTATCGTTTGTTTACGTGTTCCAATTTAGTACTCATAAAGGATTGAAGCCCGTTTTCTATGCCGGCCTATCCCACTGTATACATAGGGACACATGAGTTTTAGGGTCAACGTCGTATAGCTTACCAATTTATTATGATCACAAATGGCCAAACCTAATTCAACTTTAAGGGGGGGGGTTATATTTTTTTTCTGGAACCCCCCCCCCTTTCTCCCTCATGCTTAGCCCCATTAGTTATGAGATTATAAGACGTTTCACCTTATTTCTTTGTCAATATTAAGAGCTTTCGTGCCATTTAGGTGTCTATTTTTTCCTGGCGAGAGATAGCGAGCCTGTGATATAGGAGGAACCTTTGGGCAGGAATTTTTTTGGTAGACAAATGTACAAATTTATCTCGAACGGGGATCTTGGGGATGTTTTTTGTTAAGCTTGATGGAGGTCTGGAAAGGAAACTAAAAGGATAAAATAATCATAAATAACTAAATAGACCGGAATATAATCCCTACCCCCCTTCGAAAATATTAGGTAACCCGAGGACATGTTTCTTACTTATTTTGACGATCTTTAACCCATTCAAGATAACGCATTTATTTTCTATTGTGGCTATTATTAGACAATTATATTCAGATTAGGAAGGATATGTGGAAGTCAGAGGGTTAATTGAGAGAGTCTTTACCTTTATAATTCCCACAGATCCTTCCTAAACTGTCTAAAATCCTCAAGTGGTAGCCAAAACAAACTGTCAAAATGCGTCATAATTATCAAAGGGCTAAACGTTGTTATGCAGTTTAGAAAGGAATTTCGAAAGTCAAAGGTTAATTTGGATATTTTTTACTCTCTCGATTCCTAGAGATCCTTCTTAAACTGCAAACAATCGTCTAATGATAATCAAAATAATACGCGTCATCATATCCTGAAGGGGCTAATGACAAACTAAGCATTAAAGGTTTGGCAAATTATACTCGATATTGTTTTGAAATTAGTTGATGTTTTACTCCTTTAACAGCTCCCTTCTCCATAACTAATTGATAAATAGGAAACTGCTACGTCTCTGCATCTTATTACTGCAAAGTTTTCGTAATCAACAGCATATTTGGTTATAAAAACGATGTATTAGCTGAGTAATTAATATGGGAACAAGCCAATCTCTCGCCAGCTTAAAAAATATATACTATAACCACTTGTGAGTTGCAGGCTTTAAGGAATTGAAACTGTAAACATCGATATTAAGCAGAATTACTGCTAAAATACGGTCGTACTACATTTATAAATATATAATTCCAAATTTATCATACTAAATATTCATTAGAAACCAAAATGAATTCCCCCCCTTGGTTAACTGATAACTCTAAACGATCCCTTTAATTTTTGGTTAGTACTGAATAACGACCTCCTTAACCTCCTCTCCTTTACCACCAAATATTATGGAAAGTTTTATCACCCTACAATCGACCACTTGCGAATTTGAGGCTGTAAGGAAGTTGGAGCCGTGACCATCGATACTGATCAGATATATAAACGTTATGCCAATTTGGGATGGATAGAAAAATGTCTAAATTTGGTATTATGTATATTTTGTACAAGCAATTATAGCTGGTAATTCGGTAAATATCGATGTAGAAAACAAAACAAAAACAAAAATCTTCCTTATAGGCTAGCCCAAAATGTGCAAGTGGTCAATTCTACCTCGTACCAACATCTGCACTTACAGTATATGTTGGAGATACAGTAGGTGCTCAACCTAAATAGCGCGGTAGTGTTAACTGTGCCCAGGCTTTGCATCCTCCTTGGATGTGTTTTCATATGCACTATACTACTATATATAACTCTGTATGTATATTATATCGTCTGCACTCCTTTGATTAGCGTAACAAATAGAAAACAACAAAAACACATATATTTCCTTTAGAGTGCGGAGCTTTACTATCTTGTGTAACTCTTTATTGTTGTATGTGTATGAAGGAGACAAAAGGCAAAGCTGCCTGCAACAAGTGTCTACCCCTATGTTGAAAGATTGAGAGAACCAATTTGCTTATTTATTTATGTTTTTATTTGTATTTTATATTTATTATGTTCTTTTATTTTATTTTGTGTACAGTATTATAAAGAAGAGTGGTGTGCTTGTTTAATGTAATGAAATGGATAGGAGATGGAGGTACTGGTGAGAGCAAGCTGTTTTACTCTCTGAGTCGGTGACACACACAGAAACAGTGCGAGAAGCCAGGCTAATGAAGCAGGAGTTCCAACAACTCTTTATCACATGCCTATGAGGCTTCCCATGGATATTGCCCTGCTTGATTGGTGTCTACAATCTCCCCATTTTAGATCCTCTGCACTCCATTGTTTAGCGTAACAAATTGAAACAACAAAACAAAACATATTCCTTTGTGAGTGTAGGGCTTTACTATGTTGTACATCACTGTATGTATTGTATATCCCCTGTACTCGTTTGTTTGTCCGTGTAACCTATATATCCCTTTGAGAGTGTGGGGCTGAAGGCGACAAACAGAATGGATCAAAAGAGTGTTGTTGTGTTATATGTCCAGGAACAACGACTACACCCTGTTCCAAATAAATAGTCCAAAACTCTTGAACATTGACCGTTATAACTCACAAACGACTAGAGTAATCGAGTTAATATTTCTACCACTTGGGAAAGGTCACCCAGGGAATAGGTGTGGACATATACAGCCCATTTGCTCTAGCCTTTTCTTAGTTACAGAGGTTAGGGTTCACGATATCTGGACTACTAATTTGGAACAAGGTATACCCGGTCCCAGGTTGTGAAGCGGTTGAGTCACTGTGTTCCCTTGTTGTACAGTCCCGGACAATAGTTATAACACATTCAACACTTGCATTCTATTCCTGGCTCCGGGATATAATGGATTGGGCGTTTAATTTGTCAGAACACAGTTTTCACCTGAGCTATGATAAATACATCGAAATATATAAATAATAACATAAACGTCTTTAGTAGTCCCGTAAATTCATCCAATTTTAGCTTGTGCGTGTTTTAAGGTAAATAGCGATCATACAGTGATGCTATGTTCTTACAATGCTCATAGGGCGGTATATCATGTTCATACAGGAATAAAGATAAACATTCATTAACTGATTGTTTTGGAATGTGTTTTATGGAGATGTGTTCTGTTAAGACTTGAGAGGTGGTTCGTAGTTATTTGTTTATTTATTTATCATTATTATTTTCAGTTACCTTCTTAGCCCTCCATCAAGCTCACGAAAATACCCCAAAGACCCTCCTTCGAGATAAATGTGTGCATGGCCCAGCCAAAGGCCCGTTCCTTCTAAATTGCAGGCTCGCTATCGTTCGTCAGAAGAAAAAAAATCGCCGCCTAAATGGCACGAAAGGTCTTAAAATTGTTAAAGTAATGGTGTGAACGTCATAAAATCTCAAAACTTATGGGGCTAAACATGAAAGAGAAGGGGTTCCAGAACACCCCCCTCCCACCTCCCTTAAGAGAAAAGTCGTAGCTGTGAAAACGTTATATGATTTGTATATCCTACAGATGCTACACAAACTTGACAAACCCTACCAGTCCAATCTCCATTTTTTTTTATAATACTCTCACCAGGCGATCCCATTCAGTGTAGAAAAACAAAATCAGCTCTCTGGGTCAAAAGGTAAATAAAAAAAACAGTTAAAAAAAGTCAATTGAACTATTCCCCCCTCCCCTCCCCCCGAACACTCACACATACAAACCTCTCTCACACACATTTTTGTTTTTAACACTATTTCTATGCGAGGGTGTGTTTTTTCCGACAAACCCTGTTCCGCACTATAACTAATGTTTTGTCCAGCTGAGGATCGATAATCGTAGATGTGGCATTGCGCGGTGACGTTGCGTGATTGGTAGAAAGGATGTAGGTTTAATTTACACTAATGCTATGTATGGACAATACGGTTAATATGCACAATACTTGTAGCCTGCTGTAGCCTACATAACCATGCTTGCAGCTACAGAATTATACACATACATACACAATAAAAAAAACAAAAAACAAAAACAAACAAATTGGGGGGGGGGGGGGGGGCCGACTCAAGACAGAGCCAGAATATGGACAACACAACAAAAAACAATGAACCCACAAAAACAAAACACAACATCACACAAATCAAGGTCATCCAGGAAAAGACCCAGAGACCAGGGTCACCAAGGTCCCTCCAGCACTCCCCCGGCCCTCGACCACTCGGAGAGTTTCCGATCTCAGCAGGCAGACATGCAGCGAAGCCCTACCACCATAAGCCCGCCCACTACACTTCCAGGCGCACCCTTCATATATACCGTCTCCTCGGGCCAGGCGCCTGATGGACTATTATCTAGTCCAACTTGCGCCTGACCCCTTCCCCCTAATGACCACATGTTCACTCTTCTATTCACAAGCATTCTCCATTCATTCCTGTTTATTACCACTTCCCTTGCCTGATCTATAGTCATTCCTCTATCATCCAAAGCTTGTCTTACACAGTCTCTCCATCTCAATGGGGGTCTTCCTGCCCTTCTATCTCCCCTTGTATCTGACTCACATATTCTCTTTATAAGCCTTCCATCTTCCATTCGTTCAACATGACCATACCATCTCAGCACCCTTCTGCCCACTCTGGCCGACAAATATTCTTGCTGTCTCACTCTCCTACTATCTCTTCATTCCTCAATCTGTCTCTACGAGTAACTCCACACATACTCCTTAACAACAAAGTCTGGTAAAAAATAAAAATTCCCGCCTCCGAGCGGCTGTTCCATCCGCAACCCCCCCACCACACCACATTTAAAACATTTCCTGAACATCTAGGCTACTATAAATGTAGTAAATAACTTATTTTATATGTACTTAGTGTTAAAAGACCTTTTATATGCGCTTAAACAGCCAAATGTCCTTATTTTTTTATTTTTTTTTTTTTTTTTAAGAGACAATGAACGGAGTAAGGAAAAACACAGATAAAACAAAAAGGTCCATGTGCCTAAAGGCATCCTCCATTCATAAAATGTTTGTAACAACTGGATTTAAACATTTGTAAATTGTAAGTTTGTGGAAAGCAATTCGAGGGAAGTGAATTCCAAAGAGTAGTAGCTCTGGGGATAAATGAATTCTGATAAGCAGAAGTTCTGCATTGTGGAGGAGAAAGTGTAAATTCATGGGCGCTCTCAGCTGCCCTAGTTCTACGGGGAAAGATGTGGAGAGGCGGCACAATTGAAGCAAGTTCCTCGGAACAATTGCTGTGAAAATATCTGTAGAATAATGCAAGGGATGCAACGTTTCTTCGTATGGATAATGTAGGAAGGTCCTGTGTGATTGCAGGGTTATTGATTAATCTAATAGCTTTATTTTGAATTTTGTCCAACTGCCTCAATGCAACCACTCCACTTCCACCCCACAGAGGTGAGCAGTAATCCATCTGAGAACGCACATGACTTTTATATATTACGGCCAACCGCTCGTCAGTGAAGAATTCTCGAACTCTGTACAGGAGTCCCAGTTTTTTAGAGGCATTCTTAGCAATGCTTCTAACATAATGTGTCCAGCTCAAGTTAGTAGTTAATGTTACACCGAGAATGTCAATACTAGGGGAAGTGGGAATATTTACATCATTAACAAATATATGGGAGTCAGTGAGATTCTGTCGGTTAGAAAATTGAATGTACTTGGTTTTCTGTGTATTAAAGGAAACTAGATTCTTTTGTCCCCATCCATTAATTCTAGAAAGGTCCTGGTTCAGAGAAATTGCAGTGTTTATTTTTGAATTTATAAGATCGGGTTGGGTGAAAGAATTGGTAAATGTGAAGGAACTGTGGAGTGTTGAGTCATCTGCGTAGGAATGTATTGGATTATGAGTGGTAGATATGAGATCATTGATATGAATGAGGAACAGAATTGGGGCCAAAACTGATCCCTGGGGAACACCAGCATTTATTGAGTGAAATTGAGAATAAAGGCCATCTACCATTACACATATTTTTCTGTTATGAAAATAAGAAGAAATTAGTGGAACTAATGATGCAAGGCCGTAGTGTGACATCTTCGACAATAAGGATTGATGCCAGACTCTATCAAATGCCTTTGATATATCCAGTGCTATTGTATGTGTTTCACCATGTTGGTCTGTAGCTTGGTTGATTTGATGCGTAAGAAGGCAAAGAATGTCTGCAGTTGATCGACATCGTCTAAAACCATATTGCCTATCACTGATTAATTTATTTTAAGAAAAAAATCCCTCAAGATGCTTAATTATGTGATTATTTAATATAATTTCAAAGACTTTACCAAGAGTGGAAGTTATAGCTATTGGTCTGTAGTTTGATGGATCTGAAGAGGCACCTTTTTTAGGAACTGGATGAATGTTTGCTTCTTTCCAGGGTACTGGGAAGCATGAGGTATGAGTACACAGACGGAAATTTTTTGCCAATACAGGAGCGAGCACCAAGGAGCAATTCTTAAGTACTATTGGAGGAATTTCATCTGGACCAGGAGCCTTATCTACTGAGAGATTCTGCAAAATAGTTTTGACATGTCTGGTGTGGATCTTAAGTGAGGGAATTTCAGGCGAATTAAAATTAAGTACAGGGACATCTTGATTTATTTCATCTAAGGTTGAGTTGGTGGAGAAAATATCCGCAAGAAGGTTAGCTTTACCTCTTGGGTCACTTACAAGATTGCCAGTCGGAGATTTTAATGGTGGAATGGATGAAGCAGTAGTGAAGTTGGATTTGAATGAGTTAAGAGTAGACCAAAATATTTTGTTATCATTTGGATTATTTAGAAGTTTATTTGCCTGCTTGTGGAGAAAGTTTGATTTAGCTAGGTTTAATACAGTTTTGGCATGATTTCTGATGTTTCTAAAGTAATTAAAGGCTTCATGTGTTTTTGATCTTGTGTATGCATTGTAGGCTATTGCTTTTTGTTCAGTTACTCTAGCACAATTATGGTCAAACCATTTAGGTGAATTAGATCTTTTACTGTACTTTTGATGAGGAATAAAAGTTTCCATTCCAATTTTTACAAAATCTTGTATGTGGCTCAAGGTGGAGTGTGCATCATTAGAAAAGAAAGAGGTCCAGGGAATATCAATAAAGAAACCTTGAAGACCCTCCCAGTCTGCCCTATCGTAATGCCATTTAGTCACCAAAACAGGTTCAGAGTGGGAAGGTGTGGTAAGTGATAGACAGGTGGCCTGTATCAGACAGTGATCAGAAGATCCAAGCGGGGACCTCACTGTAACATCATAATTTTCTGAATTGGTTGTTAAAAATAAGTCCAGTAGGTGGGAATTATGATTAGGATTATCTGGTACACGGGTGGGTTGGTTGACTAGTTGAGTGAGATTAAATGAGTCTGCAAATAGCTCACATTCAAGACCAGCATCATCAGTCCTGGCTGAATGAGTGAGCCATTCAACATTATGGACATTAAAATCACCCAACACAGTGATTTCAGAAGAAGCATTTAAGTTGAGGACACTGAGTTGTGAGGACAGAGAATCAAAAAGACTTTGCTCTGGAGGAGTATTTGGGGAACGGTAGATGCAACATATGTATTTAAATTTACCAGCAGAAATTAATTTGTATATAGAATAATCAAAATAGGGACAATTGAAACTAGTAACCTCCTCCAGGGCAATTTCAGATTTTGCGAAGCAACATACACCTCCTTTAGGTCTGAAATTTTGGAGCAGTTGATAACCTGGAAAATTAAATCTAGACGTGTCAGATGTGGATGTTACTTGAGTCTCTGTCAAAAAAAGGAGAGTAGGGGATTCTGCTTGAAGAAATTGGTGTACAGAATTGATGTTAGAGTGAAGTCCCCTTATATTACTAAAGAAAAAGCTGCACCGACGAGCAGCTCTTCAATTATAATGAGATGCAACAAATTTACTTTAATGAATTGTTCCTTTAGGCATCTTGGGTACATATGCATTTTCGGTTAACACCTGCTTGTATTGCAAAATATCAATGCTAAACGGCATTTACGAAATTTAGAATAGAAGACACTATTGTACTTTGTAGATATGATGATTCATATAATATCAATGAAACAGTTATTAGAATTTTTATCAAAAACCAACGAAATAAAACAGTAATTTCAAACAATCACACGACGACATCACCGCGCAGGTGCCACTTCTATATGATTCTGGATCATCTGCTGGAAAAACAATCAGGTATAATGTTGAACAAACCCCCAATCGTAGGGTGGGCTACTGTTGTTTATATAATTTACTCCTTTCTCCCTCTTGTTTAGCCCCATTATTATGACATTTTAAGCCGTTCGCTCCATGAGTTTCCATATTTAAAGTCCTTTTGCCCCATGTATGTCAATTTCAAGACTTTTCATGCCATTTAGATGTCGATTTCTTCCTGGCGAGCGAAAGCGATCCTGCAATTTCGAAGGAACAAGCCTTTGGCCGGGGCATTTTTCTACCGAAAAATGCACAAATTTATCTCAAAGGGGTCTCTTTATTTGTATTCTATTATTATTATTATTATTATTATTACTTTTTTTGGTTTTGGTTAATGGAGGTCTAGGTAGGAAACATGAAAACTACCACAATCTTCTACTTCACCTCTTGTACCTTGTCTCTGTCTAACCTCTGAAATGATTCCTCCTAACCTTCATCAACCATACCCTTATTACTACTACCACCATCCTCTGTTTCACCTCTTGTACCTCGTCTTTATCAAATCCCTAACATGATTCCTCCTAGTCTTCGTCAACCATACCACTGTTACTACTACCACTATCCTCTGTCACCTCCTGTACCTCGTCTCTATCCAATCCAAATAATTCCTCCTAGTCTACATTAACCATACCACCGTTACTACTACCATTATCTTCTATTTTCCTCCTTTAGCTTGTCTGTCAAACCTATGAAATTAAACATCCTCCACCGTTCTCTTTGGATATCTTACTTTATTTCTGGTATTAACACTATCTAGTCCGACGTCTGTGGGTTATTATAATATTATGTTTAATTAATTATTATTGAGTATTTTGCTTCCTCTTACCATTTTCGAGCCCTGTAATATAGTTCATTCCCTACACTAAAATAACGCCCTTTCAAGCTAAACAATGGTCACTCAGACCCCCTTCAAGCAAAATTTGTACATTTTTCGATATATAAATGTCCCGGCCAATATCCAATTTCTTCTAAGTTAAAGGCTCGCCATCGCTCGCCCAAATCAGGGCGGATCCCAAAAGACCCCCGTCGGACCAAATAAGTTTAAAGTAACCACTATTATTTATAATCATGGCTTAACCCCTTCTGTATCGGTGACGTCCTTTTTGTTATATGCTGGCAACTATTTGATCATTTTATTCAACTTGCGAAAGACCTCTAGCAATTAATAAGCTACAGACTATCAAAATCAATCCTTTTAGCTACCATATATCTTTCCTAAGCTTCATAAAATCGTCTAAATGTAGCTGAAATCAAAGAAAAAAGACACCGCCGGTACAGAAGGGGTTAATGTCCGGTGCATCCAACTCCTTCAGGATACCATGACTCGTTTTAGGCAGCTTAGGAAGAGTCTCTGGGAATGAAAGGGTAACAGCTATTCTAATTAACCTTCTGTCTTCCAAAATGTCTTCTTAAGGTGAATATAATCGTCTAATTATAGCCAAACTAAAGTGAAGACATGCGTCTTCGAATAATGCAAGAGATGGTTAAGGGGAAATTTATTTATTTATTTATTTATTTATTTATTTACTTTAGCTTCCTCCCTAGGCCTCCATCAAGCTTAAAAAATACCCGCAAAACCCCCCAATGACATAAATGTGTGCATATATCGGTAGAAAAATGTCCCGGCCGAAAGATGATTCCTCCTAAATTACAGGCTCGCTATCACTTGCCAGAAAAATATCGGTACCTAAATGGTACGAAAGGTCTTAAAATTGACAAAGAATTAGGGTGAAAGTTCTTATAATAGCCAAACTAATGGTGTGAACGTCTTAAATTATCAAAACTAATGGGGCAAAAGATGCGGGAGAAAGGGGTCCAGAAACCCCCCCCCCCATTAGTCATGGCAGCAAAATAAGATACATATATATATTTTTTTAAATCTACAACGGGTATTTTGAGTAATGGCAAAGTAAATATATTTTCTCAATGGTAATTTCCCAAGTAGATGCTCCCAATATGTTCAAATTCTACCTTATTATTTTCTCTCTCTCTCTCTCTCTCTCTCTCTCTCTCTCTCTTTCTGTAGACTTCACGACTCTTATGTTATTGAATACATTACTAACTCGTTCTGCTCTCTCTCTCTCTCCCCCTATCTCTCGAATTGATAAGGTTCAGCACTAGTATTTGTGGATACTTTTTCACATATTAGATCTGTTCTACCTGGAACAAACTTCTCTCAGAATTTGTATTTTGTTTTTAAGTAGAGCAGTTCAAGAAGAGAATGGATAGTATATTGCACACTCTGAAATTAGTGTAGTGTACTAAACAATCTCTTTCCTTCCACTTTGAGTATCTCCTCGGATTGGACCGCAAAGTCTTTGAGATACTAACTATCCCTTGTAACTCTCTCTCTGTGGTGATGGGCTGGTTTATCAGAATGAGAGTTGAGCGATCTCTGACATACCCATAGCTTACTTTGACTGTTCCTTTTACTTATATATTTTCTAGATCTCAAGTGACGGTGACTCTTCCGTGGATTGACCTCCCTACTGCCAACCTAGAAGTTGGCAGACTGGGAGCCAAAGCATCTCTAATTTCCCTTCATAATTGCTGATGGGCACATGGCCTTGGGTGGGGCTTTGGATTCCAGGGTGTTTCCGCACCCTCCTCAGCTCCTCGCCTTGGAGTGGCTTTGGTCACCTGTGCTTTAGTGGTAAGCAGGGAGGGTTCTGTGGGGGCGCTTGGTTATGGCCTTGCCCTTGCTCGGGTCCTTGGGGCTGCTCGGCCAGACAGCCTGGGGAACAGCAACAATAACAAACTCTCTCTCTCTCCCTCACACCACTCACTTTTTGTTGTCTCTCTCTCTCTAGCTTTCACCGATTCTCTCTGTCCCTCACACCCACTCACTATCTCTCTCTCAGCCTACCATTAGTCCCAGCCCCTGGGTGACTATTCCAGGAAATTAGCAGGTAATATGTTGATTACTGGGGGGGGGGGGGGGGGAGAGGGATGTGTCAGCCTTTTTTTCCTTTCCATTTTTCCCTTTCTTCTTTAATGTTTTCCTCTTTTCTTCCTCCTCCTTCCTCCCTTCCTTCCTGCATTTATTTTGTTTTCTTCTTCCTTCTTTTTCCCTCGCCTTCCTTGTTTTTCCATTTCCTTCCTTCCTTCACTCTTTTTCACCTTCCTTCATTTTTCCCTTTTCCTTCCTTCATTCTTTTCCCCGTTATTCTTTCCTTCCTAAATTAATTTTCCCGTTTTCCTTTATTCCCCTTTCCTTCCTTTATTTCTTCATTCT
>CM064505.1:27647253-27727253 GCA_032716605.1 Paralithodes platypus | reverse complement strand
CACCAACTCTCTGCAATCTCACTCTCTTCGCCGCAATGTTGCATCTCTCTCGCTATTCTATCGCTATTACAATAATCAGTGTTCCTCGGAGCTTTCACAGTATATACCACCTCCTCTACGTAGGGTACATAGTACCCGCCTTGCAACACAATCCCACCCCTACTCTGTGTAACTCTCCAACCCAAGAGTGAAATGCTATTCTGACTTTCTTCTATTCAACTGCTGAGCTCTGGAACGCTCTCCCAGATTCAGTCTTTCCCTCTTCCTATTATTTAAATTGCTTCAAACTCCGTGTTTCCAGGCATTTTAGCTCGAACGTCCCTTGATTTTGGCCCTGTCACTCTTTGAAATATGGGGGAGGCACTCGCTGCAGGCAGTTATGCCTTTTGTCTCCCTCATTCACATAGACAAAAAAAATATACAGTATATTATATATTGTATATATATATATATATATATATATATATATATATACAGTATACAGTATATATATATATATATATATATATATATATATATATGGCACAACCATCACTTCTTCCTCTGACAAAGCTAAACTCTTCGCTCAAACTTTTGCTAGAAACTCCACCTTGGATGATTCCGGTGCTATTCCTCCCTCTCCGCCCTCCTCTCTCTTACTTATGCCTAATATCCTAATCTCTTCTAAAGATGTACTTTCTACCCTCTCTGGGCTTAACACTAATAAGGCGTACGGTCCGGACGGTGTTCCTCCTGTTGTTCTCAAAAACTGTGCTTCCGTGCTGACTCCCTGCCTAGGCAAACTCTTTCGTCTCTGTCTATCCTCTAACGTCTTCCCTTCATGCTGGAAGTTTTCTCACATTCAAACTGTCCCAAAGAAGGGTGACCGCTCTCAACCCTCCAACTATCGTCCAATTGCTCTTATCTCTTGTCTTTCTAAAGTTTTTGAAACTATTCTTGCTTCCAAATTTCTTAAGCATTTCTCTTCTCATAATCTGCTCTCAGATCGCCAGTATGGCTTCCTTAAGGGTCGCTCTACTGGTGATCTTCTTTCATATCTTACCAACTCTTGGTCATCCTCCTTTCGGGACTTTGGTGAGACTTTTTCTATTGCACTAGACATATCGAAAGCCTTCGATAGAGTCTGGCATAAATCTTTAATTTCTAAACTACCCTCCTTCGGTTTCTATCCCTCCATCTGTGCCTTTGTCTCTAATTTCCTTTCCGGCCGTTCCATAGCCGCGGTTGTGGACGGCCATTGTTCACCTCCTCACTCTATAAACTCCGGTGTTCCTCAGGGCTCTGTCCTATCTCCTATTCTCTTTCTAATTTTTATAAATGATCTCCTTAACTGTACCTTATTTCCCATCCATTCATACGCAGACGACTCAACCTTACACTACTCCATTAGTTTTTCAGAACGCCCCAGCCAGCAATCCCTCAACGACAAACGTAATGAAGCCATAGAACTCTTAAATTCTGATCTAAATACTATTTCCAATTGGGGCAGAGAAAACCTTGTTAACTTTAATGCTTCCAAAACCCAATTTCTCCATCTATCTACCCGTCAGGATCTCCCAGCGGACTATCCCTTATTCTTCAGCAATACAAAAATCAACCCTTCATCTTCTCTCAATATTCTTGGTGTCTCTTTTTCTTCTGCTCTCATTTGGAAGGACCATATTACCAGTCTTGCTAAGGCAGCCTCCCAGAAGCTGGGTGTGCTCAACCGCCTTAGGGGGTTCTTTTCCCCTGCACAGCTTCTTGCTCTGTACAGGGGCATAGTGCGCCCTTGTATTGAGTATTGTTCACATGTGTGGGGAGGTTCCTCTCACACCGCTCTCCTAGACAAAGTTGATAGGAAGGCCTTTCGTATCATTAACTCCCGTCCACTCACCAACTCTCTGCAATCTCTCTCTCTCCGCCGCAATGTTGCATCTCTCTCGCTATTCTATCGCTACTATAATAATCAGTGTTCCTCAGAGCTATCCCAGTGCATACCACCTCCTTTACGTAGGGCACGTGGTACCCGTCTTGCAACTCAATCCCATCCCTACTCTGTGCAACTCTCCAACCCAAGAGTGAAACGTTACTCTCAAACTTTCTTCTACTCAACAGCTGAGCTCTGTAACTCTCTCCCAGAATCAGTCTTTCCCTCTTCCTATGACTTAAATTGCTTCAAACTCCGTGTGTCCAGGCATTTTGGCTCGAACGTCCCTTGATTTTGGCCCTGTCACTCTTTCAACTATGGGGGAGGCACTCGCTATAGGCAGTTATGCCTTTTGCCTCCCTCAATCACATAGAAAAAAAAAAAATATATACACAGTATATATATATATATTATCAATAGTAATAACAAATGATAAGTTATTAAGGTGCAAAACCATACACAGTGAGCAAACAGGAACTGGTCTTGTTAGCATAGGATGTGTATATTACTGATTTATTATTAATGCATTAATTTATGTATGTACTGTATATCTTAAGTGAGTAGAGAGTCTGGTTGGTATGGTCTGTGTAAACAATAGACCCTGGGAGTGTTGTGAAGAGGACGGCCATCACAACCTACTCTACGTATAAATTACCCACTGAAAATTAATGGCCCAGAGATTTTTTTTTTTTTTATTTTATTTTTTTTTTTTTTTTAGTGTTCCAAATATACCTTCCAGACCTCGGCCTTTAGATTCAATGGCTTAAAGCTCGGTTCACACATACCCGTCCTGAGCTCCCGTCCTTCCCCGACCACCAAAAACTTTTGGACGGCATCAAACGGATGACCTTCTGTCCCGAGTGGGCCCGAGTGGCCACGTGTGGCCCTGATGCCCGACCTCAACACGTCACCGCCCCGGAAGACGGCGCATGCACGGTTAGTGGACGAAGATCTCAACACGTGACCGCCCCGGCAGACGGATCATGGGCGGCGACTTGGTGCCACGACCAGTCCCTTTGGAAGGCGACCTAATAAGTCTAAATACGACCTGTCTGAGACGCACTGTGACGGCACTGCGACGACACTGCGACCACAATATGATGGATGCAGTGTCGTCGGCGATGGCCCCCATCATGCATATATATTGGGGCGTGGCACAGAGACACCTCAGTCTCAACCAGCCTGCTGAGTGCCAGCCAATTTTGACCGTGTGCTTCTGCCAGTGCCAGTGTTGTTGTTTTTTTTGTTTTTTTTTGGCTAAATCTATCAAGTTGGGAGAGAAAGGAAGGATAATGGTAAAAAACACTCCCCTTGTCCATTTTCGCCAGAAATCAGGTCCCCGATGGTCCCGAAAGTAGCTGAAAAGACACTATAGACTACAGAGACTTTTATGGTATCGGAATGTATGGGTAGGAGGGTCGTGGGAGGGTGGTTTGGGGGATGGTGGGGGGAAGGTAGAAGCGTAATTGACTCATGTTACAAATATGAAGCCGATTGGTGAGGTAGTTTCGCCACCACGGATTTTCCTTTTTTTCCTTATCTTCGTACGGATACGCTGGAAGTGGGTGGTTGGAGGCGGTTGGGGGTGTGGTGGGGGGAAGGCAGAAGGGTAAGGGACTTGTCACACAAATATGGAACCGATTGGTGCAGTCGTTTCGCCGCCACAGATTTTCATTTTATTTTTCTTCTGACGGGACCGACAGTCAGCGAGTGGGTGGGATGAGGGATTTGGGATTTTTGTGGTGGGTAGCCAAAAGGGTAAGGTACATGTCGTAAAAATATGAAAGCCATAGGTGCAGTCATTTCGCTGCTACGTTATTTTTTCGGCGAGGACGTCCCTGGCACTCAGCGGGTTAAAATTGAAATTTTTCTACCAACAAATGTACAAATTAAAAATTAAACCTACGAAGATGCAAGCCAACTGCATGCTACTATACAGTATTAATAAGGGCAGATTTCCACTTGAGGGATTTTTTATTTTGACGGCGGCTTGGGAACTGAAATAGGACCACACGCGGCTGGCTCTTTTATGGACGCTTGGTGGGCAGGGACTAGCGGGGAAGCGCGGGGTGATCACGTGAGGCGACGTTGGCACGTCGCAGTCTCAACTTTCAAATATTTTGGTTGAGGCATAGACTACGTCTGGTAGCGTCTAGGCGGCGCATAGACGCTTATACACGGCGCTTATGCGCTGACCAGTCACGTGGGTGACCCGCCCTTGAACCGATTTTGGCGGTTGGTCCGTCCTGATCCGTTTATTTTAGGTATGTCAATAATGTTCGGCTCCCTTGCCGCCGCGGCCCGTGTTGTGGCGTCACTGTACGTTCATGAACAGACCATACCCGTTTATGTCAGAGTCCTTGCACGATTGCATATGTTTTCAGTGGTCGGGAAGGACGGGAGCTCAGGACGGGTATGTGTGAACCGAGCTTAAGAGGAATTATTAGTTTTCTTCTGACCCCTCTTCTCTTTTATGTTTAGCCCCATTAGTTTTCAAATTATATGACGTTCGTCCATTTCTTTGTCAATATTTAGACCTTTCGTGCCACTTAGGTGTCAATTTTTTCCTGGCGAGAGATAGTGATCCTGTAATTTTGTTTTGTTTTTGTTTTTAAGCTTGATAGAGGTCTACTGAGCAAACAAAACAAATATATACAGTATACTGGTAATAATTATAAAAACTAAAAACTAACTAAACTAAAATAAAATTATGTCCACGATTAAGCCAGGATATCTTATTCTAGGTTACGAGTGAAGCAACAAGACAGGTGAGTGTTACAACCGGCTCGTTGTTTGTAGTCTGACCTTCCTGGACCTATGTTGTCTGCCTGTCTCTCATTAACCCTTTGATCCATTCACGTCTTAACCCATTCAGTACCGATCACGTCCTTTTAACTTTATTCTGGCTACTATTAGACGATTTTATTCAGTTTAAAAAGGGTTTCCAGCACTATACAGGCTTCGAACTATCTCAATTAACCCTTTTTACTACCAAAAACCCTTCTTTAACTGCACAAAATCGTCTATAATTAGCTAGAATATGATTAACCCTCTCACGTTTTTTACGCAATTTTGAGCCTATTAGGGATACTTTAAACCCTTTGTTACCATCAGGGGTATTTAGAAACATTTAGTTTAGTTACTTCAACCTCTGCAGTTGTCTTTGAGTTAGCTGTGGGCAGAACACTAATTTTGGAGAGGTAATTATAAGAGTGAGAGAACTCTATTTATTATTGCTAATCTGGCAACCTCTGCGTCATAAAAACGTGAAAGGGTTAAAAAGACGTCGCCGGTACAGTAGGGGTTAAAGCCGCATCGTCACTGTCTACTTTTTTCAACCAGGACAACTCTCAAACAACACTCTCTCTCTCTCTCTCTCAAGCGCCACATATTGAGCTTATCACTCACTAGGCACTGCTTCTCATCGCATATTTTGAATATGGGAATATTCATACAATTACATATATCTTGGACACAGCGATTTTTTATTTTAATTTATTGGGGGGGGGGGGGTTCATACCGGCGAGCCTTGTAGGAATGTACTGAAACAAAATACAGTACACATGCAATCCCAATAATATCTTCCCATTGATGCATCGGGATTTGAACTTGTGACTTAAAGATTACTAGTCTAGTAGCAAGATCACTCCACCACCACACCTACCTTAATGTATAAACCCTAAGAGTGTTCATGATTGTATTCCTTTATATAGACCTTTATATAGACCTTTATAGACCTTTATATAGACCTTTATAGACCTTTATATAGACCTTTGGGCATTGTTATTAACCCTTTGACTTAAATGACGAAGTTGTGCATGTTTCATAACTAAAACCACACGAATGTATTCAGCTGAAGAAACACTTCTCAGACTCAAAGGCTTAGCATCTATGTCACTTATCCATTGAAGTAAAAAAAACATTACTATTTTAAACTGTTACAAAATAGATAGAGGTATTTTTATGATGATTGTGATGGCATCTAACTGAGGTACTTTAATGACTGGCTTGTGGCTTGTGTGTGTGTGTGTGTGTGAGAGAGAGAGAGTGTGAGTGTGAGTGTGAGTGTGAGAGTGAATGTGTGTGTGTGTTGTGTGTGTGTGTGTGAGCGATGGATGGTTAGATTGATGTGAAGGGCTGTTGAAAGGGGACTTAAAAAGAATGATCAGCCTCTTTGTAGGATGCTCCAGTCTTCTTCTTCTTCTTCTTGGCCAAGGGTTCGGGGAGGGGGAGAGGGGCAATGGCAGACAATCCTTATTCTTGGCTCACGGTAGATGGCTGAGCGGAAATTAGAAGCCGATATAGAGCGATCGAGAGTGACGGAGAGAGATAGAGAGAGTGTGTATGAAGCAGAAACAAAATATGTGTGTGAAAGAGAGAGAGAGAGAGTGTGTGAAGCAGAAAAAATAATGTGTGTGTCTGTGTAAGAGAGAGAGTGTGTGAAGCAGAACAAATAATGTGTGTGTGTGTGTCTGTGTAAGAGAGAGAGAGAGAGATTTACATAGATACACTGACCATACAGACCTTACGATCCCAGCGAGGTGGTCAGGACTTAATTCTAATAGAGATAGCTAACCCAAGAGTAAGGAACAGTGTAATGAAAGGATAACAAAGAAGAAGGCTCTCTCCCCACCCTGCGGCAATTGCCGTACATGAAGACAGTTCGAAGTGAATAACCTTGCAGATCTTGGAAACCGCCTGAAGGAATTTATAGAAAGTTAGAAATGGAAAGGAATTGCATGCATACCTTCATCTGTAGTAATATATACATATACTGTATATAGATTTTTAGTTTTCCTCAGTTAGCTCTCTTGAACTGAAAGCAGTGTTCGTTACTACCACATCGTTCTATCATTTGTTATTACCTACTCCATCCCCATTTCTCTGTGGTATGAGTCTAGACTTTTTTTAAATGCATCTATTGAGACACATCTATTACTTTATTTGGGAGTTTATTCCACTCACAAATCTTACTGTGAGTGAAGAAATGTTTTGTTATCCAGGTTTGCTTTCTTACCTATTAATTTTAACTTGTTTCCTCTTGTAGAACTCTCTTTTGCTATCTTAAATAGTTTATCGAGGGTTAATGTTACTGAATCTGTTTAATAATTTAAAACACTCAATCAGTTGTCCTCTTATCCTCCGTTTCTTAAGTGATAATAGATCGAGTTCTCTTAGTCTCTCATTATATGATTTATTTCTTGAGAAGGGATCAATTTAGTTGCTCTTCGCTGCACAGATTCCAGCTTTATTATGCCCTTTATGTGGTAGGGAAACCAGAACTGCACAGCGTACTCTAGATGCGGTCTCACTAAATAATGGCATAACTATGTCTCTGCTGCGATAATGATTTTTTTTTCTGATGAAGCCTAATGCTCTGTTTGCTTTGTTAGCTGCTGCCGTGCATTGGTTTGAAGATTTTAGGGTTTCATTTATAAGCACTCCTAGGTCTTTTACCTGTGTTACGCTATTAACTTTCTCCCCGTTCATGTAATATTCATATTTATTGTTTTAGAGCCTATCTGTAATATCTGGCATTTGTTTACATTAAAGGGCATTTGCCAATTCTCCGACCATTCTGTGATTTTATTTAGATCTGTTTGTAGACTGATTCAATCGCTTTCCGAAATTATTGCATTTCCTATCTTGGTGTTATCCGCGAATTTAGAAACTATTATTGCTATCATTGTCAATGTCATTGATCTATATTGTGAACAAATTGGTCCTAACACTGAGTCCTGAGGGACTCCACTAGTCACTGGAGTTCATGATGATTCGACACCATTAATAACTACTCTCTGCTTTCTTTCACTTGGCCAGTTTTTAATCCATTCGTAGGTTTTGCCCTGTATTCCTAAGCCTTGGACTTTCTGTAGCAATTTTAAATGTGGGACCTTGTCGAAGGCTTTCTGAAAGTCCAAGTACACTATGTCGAGACTTTTGGTGAAATCATTTAAATTGAAAAGTCTATTATAAAATTATACCAAGTTCGTTAGGCATACTCTCTTTGCCCTGAATTCGTGTTGACTATTGGTGATAAGATTGTTGCTTTCGGTGAAAAATACTATTTCATCCCTAATGACTGATTCCATTATTTTTCCAATAAAGGAAGTTAAACTAATAGGCCTGTAATTATAAGGTAGTTTTTTGTCACCCTTTTTTAGTATTGGTGTTATATTCCCTGTCTTCCAGTCGGTCGGTAAATATCCATGTTGGAGTGACCTATTAAATATTATGGTCAGTGCTTCAGTGACTTCGTTTCTTACCAATTTTATAATTTTAGGGACGAACAGGTCTGGGCCGCCGGATTTGTTCACTTTGAGGGAATCAATCTTTCTCACGACATCTGATTTAGCGATTCTTAAGTCTCTAAGCATAACTTTGCATGTTTGATTGTTACCTTGTGACACGCCTAGAGAGAGAGAGAGAGAGAGCGAGAGAGAGAGAGAGAGAGAGAGAGAGAGAGAGAGAGAGAGAGAGAGAGAGATATTTACATAGATACACTGGCCACACAGACCTTACGATCCAAACGAGGTGGTCAGGACTTAATTCTAGTAGAAATGGCATATCCGATTGAAAAGGAAAGTTGAAGGAAAGGATAGAAAAGAAGAAGGCTCTCTCCCCACCCTCCGTCAATTGCCGTACATGAAAAGTTGGAAGTGATTAACCTTGCTGGGCTTCGAAATCCCCAGAAGGAATTTACAGGAAAGATTGAACAAAAAGAAAGGAAAATGTATGCAACCCTTCGCCTTAGTAGTATGTACATTTTGAGGTTAATTGGAATCGTGCAACCAATCACCCTTAGTAGCATGTACATTTTGAGGTTAATTGGAATCGTGCAACCAATCACCCTTAGTAGTATGTACATTTTGAGGTTAATTGGAATCGTGCAACCAATCACCCTTAGTAGTATGTACATTTTTAATGATGATTTTTATCATTATTATTCTTTATTTGTTTATTTAATTTTTTTTTTCTTACGCTCTCTTCAGCTGAACAAATAATAACGGTGATAATTACTGCCTCTCTATACCAATTTTTCTGTGGTATGAGTCTAGACTTTTCTTAAATGTATCTATAGAGAAGCTGTCTATTACTTTATTTGGGAGTTTGTTCCACTCATCAATCACACTGTGAGTGAAGAAATCTGTTGTATCTAGATTCGCTATCATACCTAATAATTTTAAATTGTTTCCTCTTGTAGATGTGTCTTCGGCTTTTTTGAATAACTTATCTATGCTAATGTTACTGAATCCTTTTAGAGAGAGAGGGAGAGAGAGAGAGAGAGAGAGAGAGAGAGAGAGAGTTACATAGAGTTACATAGATACACAGACTACACATACCTTGCGGTCCCTACTAGGTAGTCCGGACTTAATGCTAACATAGAATTTGCTACAAAGTGGAAGGCAAGGATAGCAAAGAAGAAGGCTCTCTCCACCACCCACCTATCCCTCCGACCGTCAGTCGGCATGAAATTAAGTTGGGAAAAGAAGTCACCCAGCAGAATGAGAAAAAAAATAAAAACTTCTACTGGGAAATTTGTAGTAGAGAACGAAGATGCGAAATATTATATACTACTGAGAGAGAGAGAGAGAGAGAGAGAGAGAGAGAGAGAGAGAGAGAGAGAGAGAGAGAGAGACAGAGAGAGAGAGAGAGAGAGAGAGAGAGAGAGAGAGAGAGAGAGCTTGAGCTTGTGCCACATACTAACCACTCCTCTCCCCGACCTGTACGTAGAGTCCCGCCACCACAGGTTTCCGGATTTACACCAGTGAGGAACGGTGCACGGCCAACGCAGAAAAGGTCTCATCTACCAGTCACAATGTCAAACAGATTTGAGATATTGGTAGAGATGGAAGACGAACCAGAGGAGACCAGGCTCGTTGGGGATTCCATCCTACGAGGACAGGTCAAAGAGTTCTGCGACAGAGTCCCAAATCAACGAAAAAGATTTTGCATCCCAGGAGCTGGACTGGACGACATTGTGGAAGCCTTCGAAGATACCACAAAAGATGCAAATGAAAATACCCTTTTTGTCATCCATGCTGGTTCAAATGACGTCATGCGCACCAGATCCGAAGAGTTGATGGAGAAATATCGCAAGATGATCCAGCACTACAAAAACAAGTCAAGGAATATCATCATCTCAGGCATTCTCCCCAAGATCGACGCACCTGACAAATTCTACGACAAGGCCTTCAGCACAAATAGCCGACTAAAATATTTGTGTCTGAGGGAAGAAGTTGAATTCATCAACCTCTGGGACAACTTCTACAACCAGCCTACTCTGTTCCGCAAGGATGGCACTCATCTAAACCCTGTGGGTTCAGCACGCATGGGTCGTCTCCTACACGAAGCAGTCCGCAGCCATGGATCAAAAAACGCCATCCGAGAAGAAGCAGCAGTGACATAAATCATCCAACGCCAAGAAAAAAACAGAGGCAACCGAGGACCACCAGCGATAAGGACCGAAGACAGCGAGGACCGAGGACAGCCATGAACATAAATGTAGATCCGACAAGAACCAAAAATATTATTAAAGAGCGTTCCGTGAGTTCTAAAAGAACAAATTTAAAGGTTTTCTATGCAAACGCTCGTAGCATACGCAATAAATTTTCAGATTTAGAGGAGCTAGTGTTTACAGAAAATTATGATGTGATTGGCATAACAGAATCTTGGCTCAATACAGAAGATAGAGACTTTTTAGCAGAGTATTCACTTCCCGGTTATGTAATGTTTGAGAAAAGCCGAATAAATCGAAATGGAGGTGGCGTTTTACTTTATATCAAAGAAAGTCTTAACCCTACCCTCTTGTCAAAACCTCAAATTGTGAACGTCGACGCATCTTTTGTGCTAATAAAGAATAATAAAGGTACAAAAATAATACTTGCATTAATATACAGACCTCCAGCTCAATCAGTGCAAACTGACCGAGAAATTTACGAACAAATTGCAGATGTAAGTAACTCACAGGATACCGTAATTTTTGGCGACTTTAATTTACCTGTGACCAAGTGGGGCGATACTCTTACTTCACACTCCGGACATGACTTGTATACGAACTTGCAAGAGAGTTCTCTTTATCAATTTGTTCGAACGCCAACCCGCGGTAATAACGTTCTTGACATTGTACTTGCAACAAAAGAAGAATTAATAGAGAATTTGAATGTTGGTGATGAATTCAGTAACAGCGACCATCGTACGATAACTTTCACTTTAAAGTTTACTAGTAACGAACCAAATAGTAGCATCGAAAAAGTCCCTAATTTCAAGAAAGCAAACTTCCATAAACTTAGAGCTATGTTTAAAGAAACTGACTGGAACTTTTTAATTCACAATAACGACATAAATACATCTTGGAAGTTATTCGAAGCCACTTACCTAAAAGCAGTGCAAGACTGCATACCATCGAAAATACGGCGTCCAGGCCATAATAATAAGCCCAAATGGTGGAATAAAGATATTTCAAACTGCCTGCTTGCTAAAAAATTTGCTAATGATAGATTAAAATCCTCACAAAATAACGAAGAACGGTTGAAATTTGTAGAGCTACGACGCAAAGCCAAAAAGTTAATTAAGCAAAGTAAAAAGACCTTAGAGTTACATATTGCGAATCAAAGTAAAACAAACCCGAAAGAATTCTATAGTTATATCAGAAAGAAAAAAGTAGTTACTTCAACTGTTGGACCGTTAGTCGATGAAAATGGAGAATACACCAAAGACGAAGTACAAATGAGTAATGCCCTCAATACCTTCTTTGCATCAGTTTTTACAACAGAAGACCTCAGTGATATCCCTACACCATCGCCGATTCAGATTGATAATTCAGATGTTCTAAGCAATATCACCGTTACAGAGAGAGAAGTATTGAATTGTTTAGATAAACTCAAGGTAAATAAAACGCCTGGACCTGATAAAATCTCGCCTAGAGTTCTAAAGGAAGCTAAGGATGAGCTCTCCAAACCACTGACATTACTATTCAATAAATCCTTGCAGTTTGGAACTATGCCCGATCAGTGGAAGCTAGCCAACGTAACACCGATATTCAAAAAAGGCAGCAAATCCCTACCCAGTAACTATCGTCCAATTAGCTTAACCTCAGTTGTATGTAAAATGCTAGAAACGGTCATACGAGACAGACTCGTAAATCACTTAGAGAAAAATAACATACTTAAAGATACTCAACACGGCTTTCGTAAAAAACGTTCCTGTTTAACAAACCTCTTAGACTTCTTCCACGATATCCTCAACCTCTACGATGAGAGTAAAGCTGTAGATATTATATATCTTGATTTTCAAAAGGCCTTTGACAAAGTTCCCCACAAACGTTTACTGCTAAAACTAAAAGCGCATGGAATACAAGACGGTGTGTTGAAATGGATAGAAAATTGGCTCAGCGACAGAAAGCAAAGAGTAGTCATAAACGGTAAGGCATCTAAATGGACCAATGTAAGTAGCGGGGTACCCCAGGGATCGGTACTAGGACCAATTCTCTTTCTAATTTACATCAACGACATAGATGAGGGTCTCACCTGTACAATCTCAAAATTTGCTGACGATACAAAAATTGCAAATAGCGTACTCTCAACACGATCTAGATAAATTGTCATGTTGGGCCCAAATTTGGCAAATGAGTTTCAATGCGGATAAATGTAAAGTACTACATATCGGATACCTAAATGAGAAAGCAAACTATTCGATGAATGGCACTCAGCTTAAGAATGTAAACAGAGAAACCGATCTGGGAGTAACAATATCGAGTAACCTAAAACCGAGTCAACAATGTTCAGAAGTTGTTAAGAAGGCAAACAAAATAATTGGCTTTATAGGCAGGTCATTTGAGCATAAATCCAAAGAAGTTATCCTAACCCTTTACAATTCCTTAGTCCGCCCTCTTCTGGAATACTGCGTTCAATCCTGGTGCCCTTATTACCAAAAAGATATAAACAAGCTAGAACGAGTTCAACGTAGAGTTACCAAAATGATACCTAGCCTAAAGAACAAACCATACGAAGAGCGTCTTAGAGAATTAAATCTATTTCCTTTAACCCAGCGCAGATTAAGAGGTGACTTAATTCAAGTGTTCAAAATCATCAAAGGCATCGACAATATGAACTGTAGTAAGTACTTCACTATCGACCAAGCTAATTACACGCGGGGAAACGGTTGCAAAATTATTGGTAAATCTTTTAACTCACACGAATCTAAGAATTTCTTCTTCAATCGAGTTGTCAACTTGTGGAATGGGCTTCCCCGAAACGTTATAGACTGCATCACCGTTGATTCATTTAAACTCCGTCTAGACAAATATCTCGCATCAAACCCGCGACTGACTGCGTTTGTAAATGAATAACTTTATTTTATCCCCCCCTCAGTTACTAACCCATCTGTCCCCTACTAACTTCCTAATCCTGCCACGGACATTAGTTCCAGGGCAGTAATTCGCTTTCCAATGTTCCCTTACCCACTCTAAACCACTGTTTGGACACTTGATCCTCAGTATTTTGGAGGACAAGCAACCTAGAAGGGTCACTAGACCTGTTGTTGCTTGATTTCCTTTGCACTCCTTTGTACTCCTTTGTACTACTAATACCGAGGTTGAATGGTTCTGAAGGGGTGTTAATAGGGGAATACAAAAGAGATGAGCCTCACTGTGATGCTGTAGTGTCCTTAGCCTGTAGTGGGATCCTTTAGTATAGGGTGAAGGTAGATGGCTGACAGGAAATTGGATTTACATAGATTTACACATATATACTGGCCACGCAGATCTTACAGCCCCAGCGAATTGGCCAGGAATTAATTCTAGTATAGATAGCAACCCCGAGAGTATGGGAAAGTCTAAGATAAGGAGAGCAAAGATGAAAGATCTCTCCTCACAACCCACTCCCTCCAGCTATTTTCCGTACATGAATGAATACATATTTTTTTTTTTTTTTTTTTTTTTAAGAGACAATGAACGGAGGAAGGAAAAACACAGATAAAACAAAAAGGTCCATGTGCATAAAGGTATCCTCCATTCATAAAATGTTTGTAACAACTGGATTTAAACATTTGTAGATTGTAAGTTTGTGGAAAGCAATTCGAGGGAAGTGAATTCCAAAGAGTAGTAGCGCTGGGGATAAATTAATTCTGATAAGCAGAAGTTCTGCATTGTGGAGGAGAAAGTGTAAATTCATGGGCGCTCTCAGCTGCCCTAGTTCTACGGGGAAAGATGTGGAGAGGCGGAACAACGGGCCGACTGCAGGAAGACATGAATGTAGTGTTCCAGTGGACCAGGGAAAACAACATGCAATTCAATGAGGAAAAATTCCAATTAATACGGTACGGATATAATAATGGTGTTAAAGAAATTACAAATTACTTATCAGAATCTAACCACATAATAGAACGGAAAGACAGTGTGAAAGACCTTGGGGTATTAATGTCTGAAAATATGGGTTTCAAAGTACATAACCAGGTCAAAGTGGCGGCTGCGAAACGTCTAACGGGTTGGATTCTGCGTACTTTTAAAACACGCGGTGAATTGCCTATGATAACGCTCTTCAAATCTCTAGTGCTACCGCGGCTTGAATACTGTAGCGTATTAACATCCCCATACAAAGCAGGTGAAATAAATGACGTAGAGAGTGTACAAAGAAATTTCACTTCGCATATAAGTTCGATAAAACATCTACACTATTGGGAGCGTTTAAGAGCACTGAATCTGTACTCACTGGAACGTAGAAGAGAACGTTACCTAATAATATACACGTGGAAAATCGCAGAGGGTTTAGTACCAAACCTACATACTCCGATAGTCATGAAATTCAGTGATAGGAGAGGCTGGGAATGCGAAATCCCCCGGATGAATAACAGGGGTGCTATGGGCTCTCTGCGAGAGGGCTGGTTATCACACAGAGGCCCACGTCTCTTCAACAAACTCCCACGGCGAGTACAAAGGAGTACACAGGAAATCAAGCAACAACAGATCTAGTGACCCTTCTAGGTTGCTTGTACTCCAAAACACTGAGGATCAAGTGTCCAAACAGTGGTTTAGAGTGGGTAAGGGAACATTGGAAAGGGAATTACTGCCCTGGAACTAATGTCTGTGGCAGGATTAGGAAGTTAGTAGGGGACAGATGGGTTAGTAACTGAGGGGGGGATAAAATAAAGTTATTCATTTACAAACGCAGTCAGTCGCGGGTTTGATGCGAGATATTTGTCTACGCGGAGTTTAAATGAATCAACGGTGATGCAGTCTATAACGTTTCGGGGAAGCCCATTCCACAAGTTGACAACTCGATTGAAGAAGAAATTCTTAGATTCGTGTGAATTAAAAGATTTACCAATAATTTTGCAACCGAGTAAGAGATATGAGGGACATCTCGTTAGACAACTTCAAGAGAGCCCTAGATGTCGAACTGCAAAAAGTGCCAGACGAGCCCATCCTCGCAAGGGAGCGAGCTGTCGCTTCAAACAGTCTACTGCACCAAATCACCACCCATAACGAGGGGCGTCGCGCTCCTTGGTGCCGCTAGAAGAGTGGCGAACACATCAAAAGGTATCAAAAGGTATAATTGAAACAAGTTCCTCGGAACAATTGCTGTGAAAATATCTGTAGAATAATGCAAGGGATGCAACGTTTCTTCGTATGGATAATGTAGGAAGGTCCTGTGTGATTGCAGGGTTATTGATTAATCTAATAGCTTTATTTTGAATTTTGTCCAACTGCCTCAATGCAACCACTCCACTTCCACCCCACAGAGGTGAACAGTAATCCATCTGAGAACGCACATGACTTTTATATATTACGGCCAACTGCTCGTCAGTGAAGAATTCTCGAACTCTGTACAGGAGTCCCAGTTTTTTAGAGGCATTCTTAGCAATGCTTCTAACATAATGTGTCCAGCTCAAGTTAGTAGTTAATGTTACACCGAGAATGTCAATACTAGGGGAAGTGGGAATATTTACATCATTAACAAATATATGGAGTCAGTGAGATTCTGTCGGTTAGAAAATTGAATGTACTTGGTTTTCTGTGCATTAAAGGAAACTAGATTCTTTTGTTCCCATTCATTAATTCTAGAAATGTCCTGGTTCAGAGAAATTGCAGTGTTTATTTTTGAATTTATAAGATCGGGTTGGGTGAAAGAATTGGTAAATGTGAAGGAACTGTGGAGTGTTGAGTCATCTGCGTAGGAATGTATTGGATTATGAGTGGTAGATATGAGATAATTGATATGAATGAGGAACAGAGTTGGGGCCAAAACTGATCCCTGGGGAACACCAGCATTTATTGAGTGAAATTGAGAATAAAGGCCATCTACCATTACACATATTTTTATGTTATGAAGATAAGAAGAAATTAGTGGAACTAATGATGCAAGGCCGTAGTGTGACATCTTCGACAATAAGGATTGATGCCAGACTCTATCAAATGCCTTTGATATATCCAGTGCTATTGTATGTGTTTCACCATGTTGGTCTGTAGCTTGGTTGATTTGATGCGTAAGAAGGCAAAGAATGTCTGCAGTTGATCGACATCATCTAAAATTGGAAGTGAATAACCTTACAAGTCTTGGAAATCGCCTGAAGGAATTTATGGAATAGTTAGAAATGGAAAGGTAATTTCATGAATACCTTTACCTTTTTGTTTTCTTATGCGTTTATGTCTCCCAAGCTGTTTTCTCAGTAATCATTGTCTACTCCATACCAATTTCTTCATGGTATGAGACTAACATCTATTTCTATCTATCTATCTCTTGCCAGACGCCATGATACCCGAAGGGGTGGCCACAAATGATCCTTTGCACCTCTGTCCCTTGTCAGCCGACGCCCCTCCTCCCAACCAACACCGCTTTCCTCATATATCTTTCAGCTCCATCCTTCCACCTTACTCTCGGTCTGCCTCTCCATCAGTCCCTCCACTTCACTTTCATACACTCTCCTAGTCATTCTCTTACTTCCTATACATTCCACATGGCCGAACCATTTCAAGGTGTTCCTTTTCACACTTTTCAGCACATCCACATCCACACCACACCGCTCCCTTACATTCGTCTGTCTATCCCTCTATGTAACTCCACATGCACTTTTCAAGTAACTCATTTCCACCTCTCTCACTCTTGGTTTGTGCCTCTCCAACAATGTCCATGCTTCACTCTCATGCGTCAATTTCAGGATTAATACACTATCGAGCAATGACATTTTTACTTCCATGCTGACCACCATATTCCTTGTCACTGCTTTCAGCGTTCCTACAACCCTCTTCCCCTGCTGTATCCTCTCCCGCACTTCATCCTCCATACTCCCATTTTTACACATCACACTTAAATGAACTGACAAGACTCTGTGACTACACTCCTTTCAAGGACCATAACCTTACTCTTCCCCAAAATTACCTTCAGGTTCCTTTTCTAACACACGGTTCTAAGTATATTTACCAGATCCTGTAACTCCCACTCATTAGGTTATCACTCATCAGAACTGTATCGTCAGCAAACAGCAGCGCATGCAACTTCCACTCATTTCATTTCCTTATCAGGGGTACACCAATATCCACTTCTCTTTCTTGTATTTCTTTCAGGACTCCATCCATATAGATACTGAACAACCATGGGGACATCACACACTCTTTCTTTAATCCAACATTCAGATCAAAGAACTAGCTCTGTTCATTCTCCATATGCACTGCCGCCTTTGCACCCTCATACTTTCCACAGACCTTCTCTATCTACTTTGTCAAAGGCTTTCTTTAAATGTGCTTATTGAGCCACTGTCTATAACTTTATTTGAGAGCTTATTCCACCCTCTAATTATACTGTGAGTGAAGACATTTTTGTTATATCTAGATTTGCTTACCCTACTATTAGTTTTAATTTGTTTCCTCTATTGAAAGCTCTGTGGCTATCTTAGATTGATTCTTAGAACCTTAAAAAAACTATCAGTGGCCGCTTATTCTCCACTTCTTAAATGAAAAGAAAAGTTCATATAATATCTAGTTGTAATATCTATTTCTAAGGAATGGGATTAATTTTGTTGCTCTTTGCAGAACAGATTCAAGCTATTTTGTGTCTTTTAAGAATTAAGAAGATCAGAACTGCACAGCATACTGCAATGCAGTCTCAAAATACATTTATATAGTGGCATAGTTATGTCTTTGCTGTGATAATAAACATTTCTCCTGATAAATACTAATGCTTTGTTTGCTATATTACCTCCTGCCGTGCATTTGCTTGTAGATTTTAGATTTTCATAAATAAATACGCCTAGGTCTTTCATTTATGATAGTCTATTTACAGTACTTTTTCTCCGTTTATGTAATACTCATATCTATTGTTTTGAGATCCTTTTTGTAATATCTGACATTTGTTTACATTAAAGGGCATTTGCCATTTTTTTTAATCTGTTATCAAGATCGCCACCTGCAAGTGGCACCGATTAGCATGTCGCCCATCGGTAATTTGTTTAGGGTTTATTCCCCTAGATGGGTTGCCCGCCAAGGCTATCAGTCTCATCCACCCGGAAGCATCCCTTCAAATACCAGGGGGACTGCTAACACCAGAGAAAACTACCGAGTCAGAGTCTGGTAGGGACAAACAAACTACCGAGCTAGGGTCAGGTAGGGACGAACAAACCCAATTTATCTGACCACTCTGCGCTTTTGCTTAGATCTGATTGCAGGCTAATTCTGTCGCTTTCAGAAATAATTGCATTTCCTATCTTGTGTCTGTTATACCGAAGATAGGGCAAGCCACCTACAGCAACCAGCCACCTGCACCTCCCAGAGCATACCAAGGTGCCCCGGGCCGGACACTGCAACAACGCCACCATAACCAGGCACACCCATACCAGGCTCACCTTCGACAGACACACCAGAGATCTTCCCCTGCACCATACCAAATAAACCAAGGGCAGTGCCGTCCGTTTGGGCTCTACAATGCTAAAGCCTCCCCTTCACCCATTCTCTCGCAGGCGGAACGGGCTCATCATAGACAAGTTCCCCGGAGGAAAGGAGCATCATCCCACCACCAACAAAAACAAAACAAGCCCCTGTGAATACTTTACCTACGAGAGAGCTGTACTAATGTTCCGCGCCACTGGATATGACGTCACCCCCACAGGCTGACCTGGGGTTGGACAGCGGCCAGGTCAACCCAGTCAGCCAGAATGACCAGACGCCGCCCCCACCGCGCGCACCTGCTGATTGGACCTAGGAGGGGATACGTAAACAAATATTGCGGGACCTACCATTGCTATCCCCCCTACCCCCTTCGCAGGAGCGACAAGGGCCTATGTCAAACTTAGGAATAGCAAAGGTCGCCCTTTTTCCATGTTGCCAACAAGGGCCAGGGAAGACCTAAAGAGTGAATAGGTGCTCAGACCAGGTTAGGGAAAGTATCTCACCTTCCCTCCTGAGTCTGAGTATTCTAATACCTCTCTAGGTGTTCCAAATGCCCAAAGTCTCAATGTGGTAGGAAAATAAGGAATATTTAATATCTCCTGGTAACTCTGTCAGCCTCCCTGCCGAAACTATTGTTGTTGGACATAAAAGAGTATTTAATATATCTGAATACCTCTGTCAGCCTCACTGCAGAAGTTTTCTGTGGTCTGTTTATCAGGCCCCTCTTGTAATGTAATTCTTACTCAATCAGTTGCCGTTTCAATTAAAACCCTTAACACACTATCCGTAACTTACATTGTCATCATATGAGTAGATTGTTATATGTTAGCTCGACTACTCAGTTACCTAACCTCTGTCTACTCATAGATGACTAGCTCTGCCTTACATCTACATCATATTAGAGTCCAGCTAGATTACCCCCCTTTACATTCCAACCACACTCGCGAGCACTATTACCCCCCTTTACATTCCAACCACACTCGCGAGCACTATTACCCCCCTTTACATTCCAACCACACTCACGAGCACTATTACGCCCCTTTACATTCCAACCACACTCGCGAGCACTATTACCCCCCTTTACATTCCAACCATACTCGCGAGCACTATTACCCCCCTTTACATTCCAACCACACTCGCGAGCACTATTACCCCCCTTTACATTCCAACCACACTCGCGAGCACTATTACCCCCCTTTACATTCCAACCACACTCGCGAGCACTATTACCCCCCTTTACATTCCAACCACACTCGCGAGCACTATTTTTTATTATTGAACATATCATCATTGTACCTTCTCTGTGCGTCGTGTATATATTTAGTTGTCCTATTTATTGTTTCCTTGTTCTAAATACAGGTAATGAGAATACAGATTATACCTAATTGATTGCCATTGTACTCTGTTTATTTGGAGTAACCTCTTGAGGGTAGATCCCTATATATATATATATATATATATATATATATATATATATATATATATATATATATATATATATATATATACTGTATATATATGTAATTTATCCCATGCTATTAATATAATGTTGGGACTGCCACGTCCTATAATTCTGATCTGATTAGACTATAACAAATGTGTGAAACCTGATTCGACTATTCACTCTAATACCTCTCCCTAGCATTAAAGACCCACGTACAGTTTCAATCCCCAAAAATAAGCCCCCCCCCCCCCCCTGATGATAACAATACAATTAGGTAGGGTCTTTCTGAACGACGGGTAAACTTGGGAATGCACAAACGAACTCACTCCGCTCAAATGAAACAGAAGTTCGAACAGCCATATATATATATGAACCTTTTGTGGTTGACTGCAACTACAGTATGTTGCTTATTTTCGCAGGATGTAAATTACTTCAAGCTGTATAACTGGACACGGACATTATTTTGCACCAGGCCAACTGAGTACTGACCCAAACGAGGCATATTGATTATGGTTGAGTATGGTTATTTATGTCTGTGAATCGATAGATAAAATAATAACTTATATTCACTGCATTGAAGCAACTTTAGTGGTCAAGCATTATAATGAGCTGTGCATTTTACCGGTCTAGGAAGGTAAGGTCTTCCTAAAGAATCATGGTAATCTCTACCTAGTGTCAGAGAGCAGTAGAAGCTAAAATCATTTCAAATTAGGGATAAGGGGAGTTGGGGAGAGAGTAGTTTAGCAGGACACACAGGAATATCGACTGTATATATTACCATCAATAGAGAGGAATAGAGTATGAAGTTAAAACACGGTTGCATTGTTCTAAATGTCATCAATAATTATTGATGACATTTAGAACAACTGGCAACCGTTTTGTAACTTCATACTCTATTCCTCTCTATTGATGGTAATATATACATTCCTATATATATATATATAATATATATAATATATATATGTAATATATATATTCCTGTGTGTCCTGCTAAACTACTCTCTCCCCAACTCCCCTTTTTCCTAATTTGAAATGATTTTAGCTTCTATTGCTCTCTGACACTAGGTAGAGATTACCATGATTTTTTAGGAAGGCCTTACCTTCCTAGACCGGTAAAATGTACAGCTCACTTTGTTCAGGCATACCACCATATCTCTGGGTAAAATGTATGATCGTAAGTTTTCAGCTCTAGGAATAGTAACACAAATTCTGACAAACTTTCACTGTACATTAAGAGCTTATAGTATACTGTATAATTATGAACTAACTTGGAAATCATTAACATAATAATAATATAACTTGTCACAAAAAAAATGGTTGGTAGAAGTGGAGAACTAAGCCAATTCAGATAGGTAACCGAGAGAGCGAGAGAGAGAGAGAGAGAGAGAGAGAGAGAGAGAGAGAGAGAGAGAGAGAGAGAGAGAGAGAGAGAGAGAGAGAGAGAGAGAATGGAATGATACTATAAGTTGTTGAATAATAGTAAAAATATTGCAAATGTTAGTATATTATTTCACCAAATATTATTGTTACATTCAATCTTGTTACTTTAAACTTTTTACCTAGCTCAGATTTAGATTCTCATGATTCAATAATCCACTATTTTAGCGATACAATTGACTTTTGAATACAGAATTCGTGGCAGAATGCAGTAGCTTCCATGAGGAAACAAAAATAAACTCTGTTATCCAATTACCTTATTTAGTAATTAAAAACTTCTGAATTATTTTCAAAGGCATTATATTCACCCCGTCATTACAGCATGTTGAAATGCCAGATGAACGTAATGCAATGACTACTGTAACGCAATCGGCTTCATGATAACTTTGAAAAAAATATATATATAAAGAAATCTCATTCTCGACTAACTTAACAGTTTGAAGATTTACGATGTATTTTAACCGTTTGTTCTTGGTATTATAACTCAATTTTATGCAGCTTGTGGAAGATCTGTGGGTATTACAAGGAAAAGTTTAATTAAATCCTTTGATTTCCATGCTACTCATCAAATTATAAGCGGAATAAACTGTCAAAAATGCGTCGTGATCCACAAGGGGATAACTTCTAAGGTATACAGCTTAATGTAATGCTCGCAAAAATCCCACCGCTGCCACCAGTGAAATGTCGGGTGAACGAATGGAATTTAACCCTCCCGAAAATCTCCAGCCGGCGCGGGGATTCGAACCCTGGTTAGTGACCTCCGTACGTCCAGGCATTTGGGCTCGACCGTTCCTTGATATTGGCTCTAACACCCTTTTAACCCTCTCACGTTCTTGACGCAATTTTGAGCCTATTAGGGATACTTTAAAGCCTTTATTACCATCAGGGGTATTTAGAAACCTTTAGTTTAGTTACTTTAACCTCTGCAGTTGTCTTTGAGTTAGCTGTGGGCAGAAAACTAATTTTGGAGAGGTAATTATAAGAGTGAGAGAACTCTATTTATCATTGCTAATCTGGCAACCTCTGCGTCATATGGTCGTGAGAGGGTTAACTCTGGGGGAGGCACTCGTAACAGGCAGTTCTGCTTGTTGTCTCCCTCATACACATATGTGGGGAGGTGTGGTGGAGTGGTCTTGCCACTGGCCTGGTAATCCAAAGGTCCCGGGTTCAAATCCCGATGTATCAATGGGAAGATATTATTGGGATGGAATTTGTGCTGTACCTGGTATCAGTGCATTACCACAAGTGCATCTTAGAGATGCACTTCATGTGAGCTACATGTTTACACTTTACACAGTTTCGGATCTTCTGACGTCGTGTTATGAGTGATTCACAAATAAAACAAATGGTTTCGCGATGTTGTACAGCTGAGTTCCTACATTTAACACATTCAACTTCGTTTCTACTGTTAACGTAAGTACATCGGTTATGAACAATTTCATTACAACTGTTGCATTGTAAAAGTGAACTCCTATTGTTGAAACCAATATTACAGACTATACATAGTTTTTTCTTACTGTTTATCATACAACTGGAGGTGTGGTTTGGTCCGCGTCGATCAGCTGTTTGTGCGGGAGAGGGTAGGTCGGGCTGTGGTTGTTTGCTGTTGTTGTTGTAGTTGTTTTCATTGTCCGTTGATGCTGCTTCCCTGTTGATGTATTTGCGAGTGCTACCTGTTTTTATTGTTGTTCTTGTTGCATGTTGTGCTACTTGGGTCGCCGATATCTGTGGTATTAATGGTAATGCTGTGGGTAATGTAGAGTTGGTGGAGTGGGTAATTGCTAATTCCCTGCATTTATCGCATTCCATTTCTTTTCTGCTGGTAACATAAGTACATCGATTGTGTACTGTTTCATTACAAATACTACATTGTGATGTTGGACTCCTTTTGTTGAATCTAATATCGCACACTGTACATAGATTCTTTGTATTGTTCGTCGTACGTCTGGTGGTGTGGTGATCAGCTGTGCTGCTAGGGTGGGGACTGTCTGTGGCTATGTCTCCCCCTATGACCCCTCCCAGCCCCACCTGTATTTGCTGTTTGATGATGTTGTCCTTATTCCTGGCTGTTCCGTTCTAGCTTGTCTATATCTTTTTGGTAATAAGGGCACCAGGATTGAACGCAATATTCCAGGAGAGGGCGGACTAAGGAATTGTAAAGTGTTAGGATTACATCTTTGGATTTATGCTCAAATGACCTGCTTATAAGGCCAATTATTTTGTTTGCCTTCTTAACAACTTCTGAACATTGTTGACTCAGTTTTAGGTTACTCATATTGTTACTCCCAAATCAGTTTCCTTGTCTACACTCTTAAGCTGGGTGTCATTCATTGAATAGTTTGCTTTTCGGTTTCCGATATGGAGTACTTTATATTTATCCGCATTGAAATACATATGCCAAATTTGAGCCAAATGTGACAACTTATCTAGATTATGTTGCATATCTTCAACATGTTCATTTGAGAGTACGCTATTTGCAATTTTTGTATCGTCAGCAAACTTTGAGATTGTACAGGTGAAACCCTCATCTGTGTCGTTAATGAAAATTAGGAAGAAAACTGGCTCCAGTACCGATCCCTGGGTTACGGTGGTACTCCACTACTTACATTGATCCATTTGGATGCTTTACCGTTTATGAATAATCCTTGCTTTCTTTCACTGAGCCAATTTTCTATCCATTTCAACACACCGTCTTGTATTCCACGCACTTTTAGTTTTATCAATAAACGTTTGTGGGGAAACTTTGTCAAAGCCCTTTGAAAATCAAATTATATAATATCTACTGCTTTACTCTCATCATATAGGTTGAGGATATCGTGGAAGAAGTCTTAGAGATGTGTTAAGCAGGAGCGTTTGTTACGAAAACCGAAAACCGTGTTGAGTATCTATTAGTATGTTGTTTTCCTCTAAGTGATTTACGAGTTTGTCTCTTATGAGTGTTTCTAGCATTTTACATACAACTGAGGTTAAGCAAATTGGACGATAGTTACTAGGTAAGGATTTGCTGCCTTTTTTAATGTTGGTGTTTTATTGGCGAGCTTCCAATGATCAGACTGTAAGGATTTATTGAAGAGCAATGTCAGTGGTTTGGACCTTTAGAACTCTAGGCGAGATTGTATCAGGTCCAGGCGATTTATTTACCTTGAGTTTATCTAAACATTTCAAAACTTCTCTCTTTGTAATGCTGATACTGCTTAGAACGTCAGAATTATCTATCTAAGCCGGCGATGCTGTAGGGATATTACTAAGGTCTTCTGTTGTGAAAACTGATGGAAAGGTGTTGAGAGCGTTACTGATTTTTGCTTCATCTTTAGTGTAATCTCCTTTTTCATCGACTAATGGTCCAATCGTTGAAGTCACTACTTTCTTCTTCCTGATGTAACTATACATTTGTTTTGGGTTTGTCTTACTTTGATTTGCAACATGTAATTCTAGCGTGTTTTTACTTTGTTTCATTAACTTTATGGCTTTGCGTCGTAGATCTACAAATATCACTTTATTTTCATGGGTGTCAGAGATTTTTAATTTATCATGAGCATTCTTTTTAGTAAGTAGACAATCTTCATTGTCTTTAGTCCACCACTTAGGCCTATTATTGTGTACTGATCTTCGTTTTTTTTAATGGTATACACTCATGTACTGCATTCGAATAAGTTGAGGTGAAAGTCTCCATGATTGGTTTAGATCATCATTGTTAATCATAGAACTTCAGTCGATTTCCCTAAGTATTGCTCTAAGTTTGTGGAAGTTTGTTCTCTAGAAATTTGGGACCTTCTCTTTGCTGGTATTGAGTTCATTGCTATGAATTTTAAATGGAAAGTGATCGTATGATGGTCACTATTACTGAATTCATCACCAACATTCAAATTCTCTATTAATTCTTCTTTTGTTGCAAGTACAAGGTCAAAAACGTTATTACCACGGGTCGGCGATCAAACAAATTGATAGAGCAAACTCTCTTGTAAGTTCGCATGCAAGTCGTGTCTGGAGTGTGAAGTAAGAGTGTCGTCCCACTTGGTCACAGGTAAATAATTAAAGTTGCCAAAAATTACAGTATCTTGCGAGTTACTTACATCTACAATTATGTTCGTAAATTTATCGGTCAGTTTGCACTGATTGAGCTGGAGGTCTGTATATTAATGCAAGTATTATTTTTGTTCTTTTATTATTATTATTATTATTTATTAGCACATACTGTAGGATATGTCGACGTTCACAATTTGGAGTTTTGACAAGAGGATCGGGTTAAGACATTCTTTGATAAAAAAAAAATATATATATATATTTCTATTAATTCGGCTTTTCTCGAACAATATATAACCGGGAAGTGAATACTCTTCTAAAAAGTCTCTGTGTTCTGTATTGAGCCAAGATTCTGTTATGCCAATTACGTCATAATTTTCTGTAAATACTAGTTCCTCTATATGCACCAACTCCCACATATCTGAACACACACACACACACATCCCCACCCTCCCGCGACACACACATAGGCTACACACATCGCCACCCACCTACTCACCCCCGACACTCACACTCACCCACACTTCCATACACACTCACCCCCCACACAAAAACACTCACCCACGAAACCCACACACACACATAAACTCCCCCCCCCCCCCCCCCCCAACACAGTCACCCACAAAACGCCTACACAAGCTCCAACCCACCCACATGCACGTACACACTTACCCCCCCCCCCCCCTTTTCACACACATCCCCCCCCATACACACACACACATACTCTCTCCCGTACACACACATGCACAGAAGCGCGCCCATGTATCGAGTACTGTTCGCATGTGTGGGGAGGTTTCACCCGTACCGCACTTCTCGAAAGGGTAGTCAAAATCATTTCGCATAATCAACTCTGATCCTCTTACTAATTCCCTACAATATCTCTTTACACGCCACAGTGTTGCATCTCTCTCACTCTTTTACCGTTATTACAATAATCAGTGTTATTCAGAGCTTTCTCAATGTATACCTCCTCCCCTACGTAAAGTGGGGTACCCGACTTTCAACTCACTCTTACTCCTATTCTGTTTAACTCTCTAGCCAAAGAATAACCCGTTTTTCCCAGTCATTCTTCTACACAACAAGTAAGCTTTGGAACTCTCTCCCTCAATTTGTCTTTCCCTCATCCTATGACTTAAACTGCTTCAAACTCCGTGTGTCCAAACATTTTGACTCTAACGTACCTTGAATTTGGCTCTCTATCACACTTTCAACCTTGGGGCAATACTTGTTACAGGCAGATTTGCTTTTTGTCTCTTTCATTAACTTTTGTCTCTTTCATTAACTTTTGTCTCTTTCATTAGCATACAGTAGGGGAAAAACACCTACTGTATAATTGCACCCCCACCCCCAACCACACTCCGTCCCCCTCACCCCACCCACCCATCCACATACAGGTACACCATTAAGCCATTGCACTCAAATCATTGAAGCATAAAATGTAATTCCTTCATATATATATAATTAATCTCTCTCTCTCTCTCTCTCAAATCATCCAAGCATACCATATAATTATCAAATATAATTCATCTCTCCCTCTTTCTCTCCCACACACACTCTCTCTCACACACACTCACTCTCTCTTTCCTACCCCAAAATCACCCGAGCATAGCATATTACTCCCTCATAATTATAACCCATTCTTCACCTGTTCATAATTATCTACCCCCCCCCTCTCTCTCTCTCTCTCTCTCTATATATATATATATATATATATATATATATATATATATATATATATATAGAGTGTGAGGTGAAGTTGAACGGTCAGGCTATGGAGATCGTCAGCTCTTTTAAGTATCTGGGCAGTGTGTTGAGTAAAGATGGGACTGTGAATGAGGAGGTGCGGGAGAGCGTGCAACAGGGGAAGAGGGTTGTAGGAACGTTGAAAGCAGTAACAAGAAATAAGGTGGTCAGTATGGAAGTGATTAAGTCCTTGCATGACAGTGTGGTAATCCCGACACTAACTTACGGAAGCGAAGCATGGACGTTCGGGAAGAGACTTAGACCAAGAGTGAGAGCGGTTGAAATGAGTTACTTGAGAAGTGCGTGCAGAGTTACATGGAGGGATAGACAGACGAATGAGGAAGTAAGAAGGAGGTGTGGTGTGGAGGTAGATGTGCTGGAAAGTGTGAAAAGGAACAGCTTGAGATGGTTCGGCCATAATTTATGGAACGTATGGAAAGCGAGAGATTGACTAAGAGGGTGTACGAGAGCGAGGTGGAAGGACAGAGAAGGAGAGGTGCACCGAAGGAGAGGTGGAAGGATGGAGTGAGGAAGTATGTGAATGAAGGCGGTGCTGGTTGGGAGGAGGGGCGTCGACTGACTGGGGACAGAGGTGCATGGGGACGGTTCGTTCGTGGCCACCCTTCGGGGATTGCGGCGTCAGGCAATAGATATATATATATATATATATATATATATATATATATACTGTATATATATATACATAAAAGACAAAGAAAAACTCGAATCCGTTCAGCGTAGAGCAACAAAGTTGATCCCTTCCCTTAGAAATAAACCATACAGAGAACCCGATCTGTTTTCGCTGGCAGGAAAGCGAACCTAGACACAACTAAAAATGTCTTCACCCACAGTATTATTAGTGACTGGAATAAGCTCACTAATGAAGTTATAGACAGTGACTCAATGTATACATTAAACAAAAAGGTTAGACACATATCACAGAGAAGTTGGTCTGGAGTAGAAAATTATCACTGACAAGAGAACGTGGCCGAAATGAAGACTTTGTTCAGTTGAACAGAGTAAAAAAAAAAAAAAAAAAAAGTGAATGTGTGCATGCCATTTCCTTCCCTTTCCTAACTATTCTATAAATTCCTTCAGAAGATTTCCGAGTCCTGTAAGGATATTCTCTTCTAACTGTTTTCATGTACAGAAAATTGCCATAGGGAGCGAAGGGTGGGTAGAGAACCTTCATATTTGCTATCCTTTCCTTCCACTTTATCTTAGGGTTGCTATCTCTACTAGGATTAAGTCCTGGCCACCTCGTAAAGATCGTAAGATCTGTGTGTCCAGTGTATCTATGTAAATATATGTAAATTTCTCTCTCTCTCCGAACCACTAGATAGTGGTTCTTCTACCTCAGGTGAGGATTCACCAAACATAGGGATTTGCACACCTCTGATAGTGTAGCCTACAGAGAAATGGCGTGCAAGAAAATGCACTACCCCCAGAGACCCCTTTCTCTTCGGGAAACAGGGTAAACTTGTGGGTTCTAAGAAAAACCTGAATCCCCATAAGGTAGTATTATTTAATGCCAGGTCAATTAGGAATATATATCTAATTGTGTTTACCACTGAAGATGCAAGTGTGACCAGCCTATCTGTTGGGATATCACTTGGAGGTAGTGACCACAATCTAGTTAAGTTCTCTCTTCACACCTTTAGCAGCAGACCCACCAGTCTTCAGAGTGCAAAATTAGATTTCCGTTGTGCAAATCTTGAAGGCCTTCGGGGAAGCTTATCCCAGATCAGACTTGAGGGTGAGAATGTAAATGCGATTTGGTGCTCATTAAAACAGCAGTTTATGGATCGACAAGCTGCATTCGTTCCTACTAAACTTACCAAATCAGGCTCAACCCATCCAAAATAGTTTACAAGTGACATAGCTTCAGCAATTAGAAAGAGAAAGGTTGCATACACAAAGGCCAAAAGCAGTCAAGACCAAAAAAGATATTTAGATTCCTTCAAAAATATGTGTAAAAAGAGTGAAATCTCTTATCAAGGAAGCAAAGCGGAATGAAGAACTAAGGGTTGCAGCCCTCTGCAAAGAGAGTCCTAAAGAGTTCTTCAGCTATGTGAACAGCAGGAAGCCATTCAAAAGTAGCATTGGACCTCTATAGGACCCAACAGGCCAACTCCAAACTTTTGACACTGATATAGCTAAATCCCTAAACGACTATTTTGCCTCAGTGTTCACAAGGGAAAATACCAGTGACATGACTAGTGCATTAGGGTGAAGTTCTTAGCAGAATTAGATGTACCCCAGAGGAGGTAGCAAAAAGAATAGATAAGTTAAATAGGTTCAAGTCATCCGGCCCAGATGGCTTTCTTCCCCGAGTTATACTAGTAGTGCGCGATGAAATCGCACCTTTCTTGGCAGACATCTTCAATAAATTACTAGAAAATGGAGAGGTCCCTGAAGACTGGAAACTGGCCAATGTGACCCCAATCTTTAAGAAAGGGGTTCACGAGTGTCCCAAGCTTTGACAAAGTGCCTCATTGCAGGCTAATATCAAAAGTGAGTGCGCTAGGTATCAATACAGAGGTCACAAATTGGATAGAAAGTTGGCTAACAGGTAGATAACAACGAGTGGTAATCAATGGTGTTTCTTCTGAAAGGACTGCAGTCACTTCTGGAGTTCCACAGGGATCTGTCCTTGGCCCACTCCTGTTTATCATATATGTCAATGACATAGATATTGGTCTGTTGAGTGTGATCTCCAAGTTTGCAGATGACATAATTCTTGGAATGAATGTGAAAGAGCCCATATGGGTTGAACATCTCAGGATGGATCTCAACAGACTGGGTGAATGGTCGGAGACATGGCAGATGCCTCTAAACTTGGAAAAGTGCAAGGTGATGCATATCGGCCAAGCAAACCCTAAGTCAGGCTATTCACTATTGGGAATGCCTCTGGAAGTGACTGGCTTGGAAAAGTTTTTGGTGGTTCTGATTAGCAGTGACCAAAAGTTTTCCAAGCAGTGCATTGAAGTAGAGAAACAAGCTCAGAACTTATTGGGCAATTTAAATATCGAAATAAGGAAATAGTCCTCACACTTTACAACGGTCTGATACGGCCTCTCCTGCAGTATGCTGTTCAATTCTGGTCTCCAGCACTCAGGAAAGATATAGAAAACTAGAAAGAGTACGGTACAAGCTAGAGCTACAAAGATTATTCCATCGTTTAGAAGACTGAGCTATTAGGACCGGTTGAGAGCCCTTGATATCTTTCCGTTGGAGACATGCAGACTACGAGGTAAGCTCATTGAAGTTTTTAAGATACTTAATTGGTTTGACAATGTGGTTTATCGCAAAATGTTTAGTCTCAATATGAATACAACACGCAACCATGGCTGGAAATGAAAATTGAATAGGTTCAGCACCAGTATTTGTGGAAACTTTTTCACATAAAATAAGATTTGTTCTAGCTGGAACAAACTTCCCTCCGAAGTTGTAAACAGTTCTTCAGTAGAGCAGTACAAGAAGAGAGTAGATAGTATTGTGCACACTCTGTAATGAGCGTAGTGCACTAAACAATCTGTGTCCTTCCACTTCGAGTATGTCCTCGGAATGAACCACAAAGTCTCTGAGATACTAACTATTCATTGTAACTCCTTGTAACTCTCTCTCTCTCCTCCAACCCAGCCAAGCAAACCGTCTCCCTCCCTCATATAATATAAGCCATTCACCCGTACATAATTATTACCACCCGCCCAAAATTAACCTCCATCTCCACTAAAAATGACACGTGATAAATTAACCCTCTACCATCGCAAATATTTTCCAGGTCGTTTAATTTCTGATAAAGTTGAGCAAATACAGCACTGTAAAATATATTCCTATAACATTACGAACACTATTTACAGATTGTTTAAGAGGATATTTTTGGTTTCCTCCCTAGACCTCCATCAAGCTTAACAAAAATTCCTTCAAGATAAATGTGTAAAATTTTCGATTAAAAAAATGTTCTGGCCGAAGGCCGATTCCCCTAAATTACAGGCTCGCTAACGCTCGCCAGGAAAATATCGACACCTAAATGGCATGAAAGATCTTAAAACTGATAGAAATTGTACGAAAGGTCTTAAGATCGTCAAACTAATGAGGTAAACGTCTTAAAAATCTCGAAACAAATGAGCTAAACATAAGGCAGAAGGGGCTAAACAAAAAAACATAGGTAAAAGTCTCCCTTTAACCTTTTCAGGATACAAAGACTTTTCTTCCTTTTATTCTTCCTATTATTAGAATATTTTACTTAGTTCACGAGGGAATTATGGTAGTAAGAAGACTAATTAAGATACACATTACCTCTTTACTTCCTCGAGGGCTTTCAAAACCTAACCACGATCGTCTAATGTTAGCCAGAAAACATTTAAAAGGCTTCCTCGTTTACTGAAAGGGTTAACTCTTTTATGTGTTTGGTATTGAATGCCTATTTTATTAAACATGTCTAAAACGTATCTTGAAATGTCTACCAAGTTTGATTGACATCCATCAACATACCCATATTCCTCACCAAGCCCTCTATAACCCATCATCTCCAGACATCACCTTTTGCTCCCCAGACCTCGCCCCCACAACATTCTGGAGGGTGGTCAGAACCTTAGGCTCGGACCACCTCCCGATCATTATCACCACCAAAACCAGACTCACCCCAGCTAGCCACAAACACACATACACCAATTATAAAAGAGCTAACTGGGAAGCATTCACAAATGAGACAGAACAACACTTCACAACTCTAAACAGTACACCAATCACTAACATCAACAATGCTGTACACATACTCAATAAAACTATCCAAAATGCTGACAAGAAACACATTCCAAGAGGTAACAGAAAAAGACACAACACCAACTTCACACCAGAAATTCAAAACCTCATCAGACAACGCGACATACTGAAACACTCCCCAGCACCCCACACACAAGACATCACACAACAAATTCAAGCACTCAACACCCAAACTAACAACAAAATACAAGAACAACAAAAACTAAATTGGAATAACTTCCTACAAACACTTGATCACAAAACAAACCCCAAAAAACTCTACAAAACACTAAATAGCATCACACTTTCCAACAGCAACACAACACAATCACATGCTGCAATCACAACAACAGACTCTACTCCTTCATGTAAACAACAAGCAAACACTCTCATCAATCACTTCTCACATGTCAGCCACCTAAAACCTTACAAAGACGACCGACGTGTCATCCGACGTAAGAGACAATTCCCCACAGACCCTGACTATACACCCTTTACCAATCACCAGACAAAGCATATCATCAACAATCTCAAGCACTCACCCGCCTGTGGCCTAGACAACATAAGCAACTTACACCTCAGACACCTGGGACCACAAGGCATACAAGCACTCGCTAACATATCAAACTACAGCTATTCACACAACACAATACCAGACATTTGGAAGCATGGTATCATCGTCACATTCCCCAAACCCAACAAAGACCCCACGCTACCCTCCTCGCACCGCCCCATCACACTCCTTTGCTCCCCCTCCAAAGTCATGGAACGCCTAGTATTACAACTAATTACACCCGACCTACCCCTAGCTCCAACACAATATGGCTTTAGGCCACTGCACTCCACAAACACTCTTCTCACACACCTTACACAAAGAGCTTTTGACGGCATCAACTCAGCTAGACCACCACACAGATAACTATAAGCCACACTCGACATTAGTAAAGCCTTTGATGCCATCCCCCGCCACAACCTAACAAACAAAATCTACAATGCAAACATGCACAACAACACAAAAAGGTGGCTGGCCAACTTCCTAGCAGGCAGATGTGCACACGTATCTTTTGCCGGTCAGTCATCTAAAATCAGAAACTTTCCAAACGGAGTCCCACAAGGATCCGTCCTATCGCCCGCACTCTTCAATCTGTACATGCACGATATACCTACAACCAATACGCCCCAAATAAACTTAGCTTCCTATGCAGATGACATAACACTCACATGCACACACCATGACCCAAAAAAAGCATCAGATCTCCTTCAACCCTATCTCAACACACTACATGGCTGGTGCACTACAAACAGACTTAATCTACCCCAGCCAAATCCACCGCAACCCTGCTCACAAGCTGGACAGGAGAACACGAATACATCCCTCAACTCACCATAAACAACACACCCCTAACACATACACACACACCCAAAATCCTAGGAGTAACATATGATACTCATATGACATTCAAACAGCACACCACAACCATTAAAAAGAAACTGACACCCAGACTTAATGCCCTCAGGTCACTTGCTCACACAAAATTTGGACACAACAAAGAAACTACCACCACAGTATATAAACAATACATAAGATCAGTGATGGAATATGCAAGCCCAGCCTGGGCTTCTAACCTAGCTGAAACACATCATAAGACCTTATAGACTATTCAAAACAAAGCCCTGAAGATCATTACAGGCTGCACAGCTACTGCACCCACAGATCACCTACATCAAGAAACCAAAATCCTCAAAGTCAAAGACCATCTGGACATGAGAGGCACTCAATTCCTGGCAGCAGCCTCCACGAACCAAGACCACCCACTAAACTACATGGCAACACACCCACAGACACCAAGAAATATCAAAACAACACCCAGCACACGGTATCACACACAATTATTGTCCTCTCTCCCTCCCTGCCCACCCCGAACCAACTTCCAGAAGCACATCCATTTTCAATTACTCATATCTGTCGCCGATCCATCCACTCACTCACAGACAACACGCAGCTGCATGCACGACCTCCCGAAATCCATCCTTCCAAATCCTCCCTTCCTCGCGAGGACAGAGTCCACCTGGCCAGGCTGAGATGCGGACCCCATCCAGCTCTCCTGAGCTATCAGAAGAGACTGGATGACTCCGTTGTCGACGCCTGCCCGGGATGTAACACAGCACCCCATACCATTAAACACATCATAGAAGACTGCATTTCACACAACCACTTACGCCAACAACACAATCTACACTCAATGAGAGCTCTGTGGGAAAGCCCGATCGTGGCCATGGCCTTCCTCAGGGACTCGGGCTGTTCGGCCAGGCAGCTTAGGGAACAACAACAACAACAACAGTCCATTTGTTATATACTGCACACCCCCACATACATATGAAGCCCACAAATACACATAAGAATGCGAATACGCTCTCTCTCGCTCTCACACACACGCACACACATGCACACACAACTACTGCACACATCCCCACATACAGATATACTCACACACATTTACACATAAGAACACCTATACGCTCTCTCTCTCACACGCACACACATACACACACAAATACACACACAAAACATGCACAGCACATTCAGACACACACAAAACATACACAGCACATTCAGATACACACAAAACATACACAGCACATTCAGACACACACAAAACATACACAACACATTCAGACACACAAAACATCCACAGCACATTCAGACACACACAAAACATCCACAGCACATTCAGACACACACAAAACATCCACAGCACATTCACACACACACAAAACATACACAACACATTCAGACACACACAAAACATACACAACACATTCAGACATACACAAACCATTCAGACACACACAAAACATACACAACACATTCAGATACACACAAAACATACACAACACATTCAGACACACACAATACATACACAACACATTCAGACATACACAAAACATTCAGACACACACAAAACATACACAACACATTCAGACACACACAAAACATACACAACACATTCAGATACACACAAAACATACACGCACACAAAACATACACAGCACATTCAGACACACACAAAACATACACAGCACATTCAGACACACAAAACATACACAGCACATTCAGATACACACGAAACATACACAGCACATTCAGATACACACAAAACATACACAAAACATTCAGATACACAAAACATACACAACACATTCAGACACAAATACATGCATACGCTCACACACACACACACACTTACTTCACAGTAAAATTATGACAGTGTACAGTATACTGTATAATCATTTTTCATTGCATAATAAAACATAGATATATATTTTGACTTAAAATTACCTCTACTTGAAATGTTGTGACCAATCAGCATATTTCCGATACCGAAGCAAACATGGAATTTTTCGGTAATTTTTGCACTGCTAACGTCTTGAGGGGGGATGGGCCGGTTTTCTGGACCACGTTCTCCCTCATGTTTAGCCCCATTTGTTTTCAGATGTTAAGATGTTTGCCCCATTAGTTAGTTGATTTTAAGACCTTTCGCCCCATTTCTTCGTCAATATTTAGACCTTTCGTGCTATTTAGGTGTCGATTTTTCCCTGGCGAACGATAGTGAGCCTGTAATGTTTTTTTCTACCGAAACATTTACAAATTAATCTAGAAGAGGGATCTAATGGATGTTTTTTTTAAATTTGATGGAGCTCTAGGGAGGAAACTAGAAAAATAATGAATACATGCAAAAATCGCTCAAAAAGTGAACCCTTAATGAACGCTTTGATTGCGAAACGCTGTTCGTAAAGTTAGTAAAATCGTCTAGGGTCAGCCAGAATAATATAACCATGGATTCATTGGATAATTGGATTGAAGAGGATAATCGAGGTTATATTAATTCCCTTTACTAGGAGGTTTATTTTCTGAGTCAAAGGTTAACCCATTCAGTACCGGTGACATCCTTTTCATTATATGCTGGCAACTATTACATAATGTTATTCAGCGTAGGAAGGACGTCTACCCGTTGAAAGGCTACGGACTATCACAATAAATCATTTTAGCTACCATATATCCTTCTTAAGCTTAATAAAATCGTCTAAATGTATTTGAATTCAAATAAGAAGAGACATCACCGATACAGAAAGGGTTAAAGATAATACTGTATTATGAAGGTGTCATCGTAGTACAACAGTTAAGGGGAGACTGGCCGTTTGTTTGGTCTATTAATTCATTTATTCTTATACTTTTTATTTCCTCCCTAAACCTCCATCAAGCTTAGAAAAACACCCCTAGACCCCCTTCAAGATAAATTTGTACATTTTTCGGTAGAAGAAATTTTCCGGCCGAAGGCCGGTTCCTCTTAAAATTGCAGGCTCGCTATCGCTCGCCAGGAAATAATCGACACCTAAATGGCACGAAAGGTCTTAAAATTGACAACGAAATGGGGCGAAAGGTGTTAAAATCGGCAAACTAATGGGCCAAACGTCTTATAATCTCAAAACTAGTGGGGTTAAAGATTAGGGAGAAGGGGGTCCAGAAAACCGGTCTGCCTCTCCTTAAACTACACCGTAAATAGTAGTGGGTATGAAAAGGGTAACTAAAGTGTCCTTAAGGGGAGGCAGTCCATTTTTCTGGACTCCCTTCTCCCTAGTGTTTAGCCCCACTAGTCTTGAGATTATAAGACGTTCGGCCCATTAGTTAATAATAATAATAATAATAATAATAATAATAATAATAATATTAAGTTTTATTTAGCCAATCCAAATACAATTAAAATAAATTTTTTGAGAAACATATTACAATGGCTGAGCCTTTTGAGAGAAATCTCTCTTGATGCATAACTCAATTACTGCAGTAAACTTAAAATTACAGTATTGAATGTAATAATGAGGAAGGCAGTTGTAGGCACCCCACGCCCACCCCAACATACACCATCACGCGGGCTGATCATGAGTGTAATGTTTTACACAACCCCCACAGAACCCACACCCAACGGCCATACTCATGAGGGGAACGAGGGGCTCCACACCAGTCAACCTATAGCTACAATACTGTTTATGCTACCCACATTGATGCTAAAGCCTGCTTATACATACACATACACCTATATCCATAAGAACACATATAAGTTTAAATAAATATGTACACACAGAACACACGACCCAATCAGTGGAAGTCCAATTTTCCTAGGTAATACATACATTTTCATATTTTGTATTAATATTTTGATAGTAGATGTGACTTAATTGCTATTTTGAAACTAGAGATGGTCTGTTTGTTCTGTATATCAACTGGTAAATTATTCCAAATATTTGCACCGCGGTAGTTAATAGATGTCTGGGATTGTTTTGAGGACATATGAGGGATTTCTAAGGAATTTGTATTTCGTAAGTTATATCTTTCATTGATGCGGTAACTAAATAAACCCACATTACTATGATTTTGTAGAGATATAAATACAAACAAAGCGCTACAGTAAGTATTAATATCGTCTAGTTTAAGAAGTGCAAGTTGTTTAAAGAGTTCGTTTGTATGAGCATATTTAGATATGTACGTGATTGTTCTAACTACTTTTTTTAGTGCTATTTCTATAGATTTTAATTTAGTTTTTCCTGTTGCCCCCCATATTGTATGACAATATGATACAAATGGATATATTAAAGAATAATATAGTTGTTTTAGTGCACTAGTGTTGAAACAGTGGCGAGTAAGATATCAATACCGCATTGTTTATTGATTTTGTTTGATAGGTTTTGTATATGAGAATTCCACGACAACTGTCCATCTACCACAATCCCCAGGAATTTGATATTCTCCTCTTCTTTCAATGGCACATTTCCGAGTTTTACGGAACCAAGATTATTAGGAATATATTTTTTTCTATGAAATTTTACATACTTCGTTTTATCGATGTTGAGAGTAAGCTTATTAGCATTTATCCAATTGTTAACATTGATTAGGTCATCATTAATTAAGTTTATAAGGCAACTCAGGTTTTGGTGACTGGCGTAAAGAGTGCTGTCGTCAGCAAATAATACAAATTTAAATAGATTACTTGAATAAATAATGTCATTAATATAAAGAATGAAAAGCAGCGGGCCCAATATGGATCCCTGTGGAACTCCATAAGATATAAGTTGTTGCTGGGATTTAGTGTCTTTATAATGAACATATTGTTTGCGGTTACGTAAATATGATTCCAACCATTTATTTGTGACACCTCTAATTCCATAGTGGTTGAGCTTTTCTAAAAGGATTTGGTGGTTAACTGTGTCGAAGGCCTTGGACAGATCCAAAAAAATGCCAATTGTATAATCTTTGTTGTCAAAAGAGGCGAAAATGTCGTTTTTAAATTTAGTGAGGGCAGATTCTGTTGAGCGTCCCTTTCTGAATCCATATTGAGCATCAGTTATTATATTGTTAGAAGTACAAAATTCCATAATCCTGTTGTACATAATTTTTTCAATTACTCGGTAATAATAGATATCGGACGGTGATTTTTAAAAAGAGTTTTGTCACCAGCTTTAAAAATAGGGATCACTTTGGCAACCTTTAGGTCATCTGGAAAAATTCCAGCAAGGAAGGATTCATTACACATATGAAGGTGGCGATTTTAACACCTTTTGCCCCATTTTGTTGTCAATTTTAAGACCTTTCGTGCCATTTAGGTGTCAATTATCTCCTGGTGAGCGATAGCGAGCCTGCAATTTTAAGAGCAACCGGCCTTTGGCCGGGAAATTTTTCTACCAAAAAATTTACAAATTTATCTTGAAGGGGGTGTTTTTCTAAGCTTGATGGAGGTCTAGGGAGGAAACTAAAAAAAAAACATATGAATAAATGAATTAATAGACCAAACAAACGGTCAGTCTCCCCTTAATGAATGACCTATACTGTATATAGGTATATTGATGGTAATAAATGTAAGGATAAAGAGGTTAATCACTATCAGCACACCCAATGACGTTATATACTTTGTTTACGCTATTTATTACTCTGTACAGTGTCAGTCAATCAGTCAGTCAGTAGCCAGCCATTACTCTCACATGGGGTAGGGAGGATCAGCAAGAGACACGAGAAAGGAAAACAAGGTGACAGGAGAATAACACATATGAAAGTTCGCCCGCAAAAAGCAAGCACACAAGCATTCAGAAGCACCGATCAGACACACACAAAACATACACAACACATTCAGATACACACAAAACATACACGCACACAAAACATACACAGCACATTCAGACACACACAAAACATACACAGCACATTCAGACACACACAAAACATACACAGCACATTCAGACACACAAAACATACACAGCACATTCAGATACACACGAAACATACACAGCACATTCAGATACACACAAAACATACACAAAACATTCAGATACACAAAACATACACAACACATTCAGACACAAATACATGCATACGCTCACACACACACACACACTTACTTCACAGTAAAATTATGACAGTGTACAGTATACTGTATAATCATTTTTCATTGCATAATAAAACATAGATATATATTTTGACTTAAAATTACCTCTACTTGAAATGTTGTGACCAATCAGCATATTTCCGATACCGAAGCAAACATGGAATTTTTCGGTAATTTTTGCACTGCTAACGTCTTGAGGGGGGATGGGCCGGTTTTCTGGACCACGTTCTCCCTCATGTTTAGCCCCATTTGTTTTCAGATGTTAAGATGTTTGCCCCATTAGTTAGTTGATTTTAAGACCTTTCGCCTCATTTCTTCGTCAATATTTAGACCTTTCGTGCTATTTAGGTGTCGATTTTTTCCCTGGCGAACGATAGTGAGCCTGTAATGTTTTTTTCTACCGAAACATTTACAAATTAATCTAGAAGAGGGATCTAATGGATGTTTTTTTTTAAATTTGATGGAGCTCTAGGGAGGAAACTAGAAAAATAATGAATACATGCAAAAATCGCTCAAAAAGTGAACCCTTAATGAACGCTTTGATTGCGAAACGCTGTTCGTAAAGTTAGTAAAATCGTCTAGGGTCAGCCAGAATAATATAACCATGGATTCATTGGATAATTGGATTGAAGAGGATAATCGAGGTTATATTAATTCCCTTTACTAGGAGGTTTATTTTCTGAGTCAAAGGTTAACCCATTCAGTACCGGTGACATCCTTTTCATTATATGCTGGCAACTATTACATAATGTTATTCAGCGTAGGAAGGACGTCTACCCGTTGAAAGGCTACGGACTATCACCATAAATCATTTTAGCTACCATATATCCTTCTTAAGCTTAATAAAATCGTCTAAATGTATTTGAATTCAAATAAGAAGAGACATCACCGATACAGAAAGGGTTAAAGATAATACTGTATTATGAAGGTGTCATCGTAGTACAACAGTTAAGGGGAGACTGGCCGTTTGTTTGGTCTATTAATTCATTTATTCTTATATTTTTTATTTCCTCCCTAAACCTCCATCAAGCTTAGAAAAACACCCCTAGACCCCCTTCAAGATAAATTTGTACATTTTTCGGTAGAAGAAATTTTCCGGCCGAAGGCCGGTTCCTCTTAAAATTGCAGGCTCGCTATCGCTCGCCAGGAAATAATCGACACCTAAATGGCACGAAAGGTCTTAAAATTGACAACGAAATGGGGCGAAAGGTGTTAAAATCGGCAAACTAATGGGCCAAACGTCTTATAATCTCAAAACTAGTGGGGTTAAAGATTAGGGAGAAGGGGGTCCAGAAAACCGGTCTGCCTCTCCTTAAACTACACCGTAAATAGTAGTGGGTATGAAAAGGGTAACTAAAGTGTCCTTAAGGGGAGGCAGTCCATTTTTCTGGACTCCCTTCTCCCTAGTGTTTAGCCCCACTAGTCTTGAGATTATAAGACGTTCGGCCCATTAGTTAATAATAATAATAATAATAATAATAATAATAATAATATTAAGTTTTATTTAGCCAATCCAAATACAATTAAAATAAATTTTTTGAGAAACATATTACAATGGCTGAGCCTTTTGAGAGAAATCTCTCTTGATGCATAACTCAATTACTGCAGTAAACTTAAAATTACAGTATTGAATGTAATAATGAGGAAGGCAGTTGTAGGCACCCCACGCCCACCCCAACATACACCATCACGCGGGCTGATCATGAGTGTAATGTTTTACACAACCCCCACAGAACCCACACCCAACGGCCATACTCATGAGGGGAACGAGGGGCTCCACACCAGTCAACCTATAGCTACAATACTGTTTATGCTACCCACATTGATGCTAAAGCCTGCTTATACATACACATACACCTATATCCATAAGAACACATATAAGTTTAAATAAATATGTACACACAGAACACACGACCCAATCAGTGGAAGTCCAATTTTCCTAGGTAATACATACATTTTCATATTTTGTATTAATATTTTGATAGTAGATGTGACTTAATTGCTATTTTGAAACTAGAGATGGTCTGTTTGTTCTGTATATCAACTGGTAAATTATTCCAAATATTTGCACCGCGGTAGTTAATAGATGTCTGGGATTGTTTTGAGGACATATGAGGGATTTCTAAGGAATTTGTATTTCGTAAGTTATATCTTTCATTGATGCGGTAACTAAATAAACCCACATTACTATGATTTTGTAGAGATATAAATACAAACAAAGCGCTACAGTAAGTATTAATATCGTCTAGTTTAAGAAGTGCAAGTTGTTTAAAGAGTTCGTTTGTATGAGCATATTTAGATATGTACGTGATTGTTCTAACTACTTTTTTTAGTGCTATTTCTATAGATTTTAATTTAGTTTTTCCTGTTGCCCCCCATATTGTATGACAATATGATACAAATGGATATATTAAAGAATAATATAGTTGTTTTAGTGCACTAGTGTTGAAACAGTGGCGAGTAAGATATAAAATACCGCATTGTTTATTGATTTTGTTTGATAGGTTTTGTATATGAGAATTCCACGACAACTGTCCATCTACCACAATCCCCAGGAATTTGATATTCTCCTCTTCTTTCAATGGCACATTTCCGAGTTTTACGGAACCAAGATTATTAGGAATATATTTTTTTCTATGAAATTTTACATACTTCGTTTTATCGATGTTGAGAGTAAGCTTATTAGCATTTATCCAATTGTTAACATTGATTAGGTCATCATTAATTAAGTTTATAAGGCAACTCAGGTTTTGGTGACTGGCGTAAAGAGTGCTGTCGTCAGCAAATAATACAAATTTAAATAGATTACTTGAATAAATAATGTCATTAATATAAAGAATGAAAAGCAGCGGGCCCAATATGGATCCCTGTGGAACTCCATAAGATATAAGTTGTTGCTGGGATTTAGTGTCTTTATAATGAACATATTGTTTGCGGTTACGTAAATATGATTCCAACCATTTATTTGTGACACCTCTAATTCCATAGTGGTTGAGCTTTTCTAAAAGGATTTGGTGGTTAACTGTGTCGAAGGCCTTGGACAGATCCAAAAAAATGCCAATTGTATAATCTTTGTTGTCAAAAGAGGCGAAAATGTCGTTTTTAAATTTAGTGAGGGCAGATTCTGTTGAGCGTCCCTTTCTGAATCCATATTGAGCATCAGTTATTATATTGTTAGAAGTACAAAATTCCATAATCCTGTTGTACATAATTTGTTTCAATTACTCGGTAATAATAGATATCGGACGGTGATTTTTAAAAAGAGTTTTGTCACCAGCTTTAAAAATAGGGATCACTTTGGCAACCTTTAGGTCATCTGGAAAAATTCCAGCAAGGAAGGATTCATTACACATATGAAGGTGGCGATTTTAACACCTTTTGCCCCATTTTGTTGTCAATTTTAAGACCTTTCGTGCCATTTAGGTGTCAATTATCTCCTGGTGAGCGATAGCGAGCCTGCAATTTTAAGAGCAACCGGCCTTTGGCCGGGAAATTTTTCTACCAAAAAATTTACAAATTTATCTTGAAGGGGGTGTTTTTCTAAGCTTGATGGAGGTCTAGGGAGGAAACTAAAAAAAAAACATATGAATAAATGAATTAATAGACCAAACAAACGGTCAGTCTCCCCTTAATGAATGACCTATACTGTATATAGGTATATTGATGGTAATAAATGTAAGGATAAAGAGGTTAATCACTATCAGCACACCCAATGACGTTATATACTTTGTTTACGCTATTTATTACTCTGTACAGTGTCAGTCAATCAGTCAGTCAGTAGCCAGCCATTACTCTCACATGGGGTAGGGAGGATCAGCAAGAGACACGAGAAAGGAAAACAAGGTGACAGGAGAATAACACATATGAAAGTTCGCCCGCAAAAAGCAAGCACACAAGCATTCAGAAGCACCGAGCACTTATCAGCCCCCGAAATTCAACAATAAAGTGCCGTCCATAGATACCCAGACTAACGTATAATAGATCACACATAACTTCCTAAGCCAGTGACGATCACACATAACTTCCTAAGCCAGTGACGATCACACATAACTTCCTAAGCCAGTGACGATCAAACATTACTGTACAATATATCGCTTTTTATCCGTTAGTATTGGTCAAAATTGTGGACCATGCACTGTAAAAACTCAAGGGTATAAAAGAAGTATATCAAATTATTGGTTATATTGATATAATGATTTATATACCTCTCTAGCCTTAAGCCGCTGTCACACGAGCGCTTTTTCCGTCAATTTTCCATGAGCAAGTTTTTTCTCGTATTATTTCAGGACTTTTTTTGCACTGGTATCGGCAACTAGACTGAAAGTAAATTATGTTAGGCGGATGAATTCTGATCAATTGTAATTTTCGAAGCTTGCAGACCATAATTGCCCGTAAAAATTGCTCGAAAAAGGGCTCGTGTGACTCTGGCTTTATGATAGATGGGTATTTTATTATGGTCACATTATTTACCCTTTTCATACTTTTTTGTTTAACCCACAATGTTTTATGGTGTGGGTCCCCCTTTCAGTATATATATATTTGTTTAAAGCTTAACTCCGACGAAACAAATTTTGTTAGCACATACAGTACAGTACTAGCTTTTATTGTTTAATTTACATTACAAATTCAATCACATGTACCTGCTTTGTGAATAATCCTAATTAATCCTATTGCCAATAAACTGCACGTAATTAACTAAGAGAGGTTACATCTATAGCTTTGATAATATGAAAAATAAACTAAATATATACATACAAAAGTTGGCATCAATAGCGTACCTTAGCCAGCCTATCCTATTATGTAGACTGAGACTGTACATTGTCAAAATATATGGTGATCAAGTGTCCAGGATAAGATACCCATTTGTGGGGGGGGGGGGGGAAGACCTATTCTCCCTCAAGTTTAGCCCCATTCGTTTTGAAAGTTTAAGACATTGCTCCATTGGTTTGGTGATTTTAAGACCTTCGTGTCACTTAGGTGTCAGTTATTTCCTGACGAGGAATAGCGACCCTGCAGTTTAGGAGGAGCCGCCTTCACCCGGGGCATTATTCTACCGAGAAATGCAGAAATAGTTCTCGACAGGGATTCTTGAGAGTAATTTCTTATACTTGATGGAGGTCTAGGGTGAACAAATATAAACAAATAATAACAAATAAGTCAGTGAGTAGTCAGACCCATGGTATTAGGTGCAGAGCGGGCTAATTTAGATCCTCCCAGTTTTACTCCATTAGCTTGGATATTTTAAGACGTTTCATCTTATTAGTTTGGCGATTATATGATAGTTCAACCCAATAAGGTGTCGATGTTTCCTGGGCGAGCAATAGCGAGCATTCAATTTGGGAAAAATCGGCCTTTGGTCGGGACATTTTTCTAACGAATAATGTACACAATTAGCTTGAAGGGGGTCTGGGGGACGATATTTTTTAGTTTGAAGGGGGTCTGGAGAGGCGTTTTATAAAATCTATGGGGTAAACTAAAAATACATTGTTCGAAAATGGCAAACGCAATTAAAACCCTCCATTATTAAACAAAATAACAATTAACCCCCAAGTCGTTGTACCAGAGAGTGTTAAACTTGCACTCAGTATCTTATATGTATCTCTTTTTTTATTTATTTTATACTCAAACACTCTAAGCTGAGCTTGCCATTTTCACATTAATAATAATGTACATTCTATTATTTATGTTTATCCTATAGATTGTAAAATGTGTATTTTTCGCTCATCGGACTGCCATTCTATAAATATACAGCTTATTCGGGGTTCGACCCCTACGGGGAACCCCTATTGTAATCATTAAACCCGGTTATTCATCCAAATTCTTCTTACACGCCGGTTTTGACGCAATAACTCCAGAACTGCTTTTTGGATCGGGATCAAACTTTCACAAAAGGTGCATTTTTGTATTGGGCAACTTTTGATATACTAAACATCCGGCATGGCGGCCAAACAGGTCCGTGGCAGCCGATTTCCCGAACAAATTTAACGCCTAAATACCGTCTCTCCCACTCATAGGAAACGATTGGGCTTTGGCATATGGACTCCACTACTACCGCAAATGTTATAGAGAAGGTTTTGCTTTTGCACGTGGGGTTTTTTCCGGCAATCTTGAAAAATCCTCGAATTCCACTTAAAATTCCACATCTTAAAAACTACGCCGATGATCAAAGCCATGTTTGCGTAGTTGGGTGAGGCTCGCGATTTCGAACGTTTTGATTCCAAAAGAATATAAATGGGTGGAATAGTTTGGCCGCAGCATTGAAAACTGTCTATTCTTAAATTACTTTAAAACCGTATTCGCTACCCACACAAAGTTTACCGTCTACACTCTATAGGCTTCCACGCATCCCCCAGTTTTGGTTAATGACATAGTCGATTTATTATTCAGGTCTATTATTTTGTTTTTATTTAACTCTCTCAAAACAGTTAGAGTCCCTACGAATTCCACCAATTATTTAGCCAACCTACCTATACATACCTACCCTACCAAATAATAATGATAATTCAAATTTATTTTTGGTGAATAACAGAGTATTGGCTAAGGTTTTTAACAATTCCTCCCTTTGCCAAATGCTTTGTTTAATAACAAAGTTCTAGACCTTCAAAGTTTTGACAATTTTTGGTGTGGTGTGACTTACCTTTCCTCCTCCCTCAAACAGCAAGCAACGTTATCTGGGGTTCAAGAAGTATTGCACGCTTCCATAAAAATATATATAGTCCGGTTTTTACGCAATAACTCCGGAACTGCTTGTCGGATCGGGACCAAACTTTGACACAAGGTGCATTTTTGTATTGGGCAACTTTTGATATGATATAAAAAATGGTGGCCAGACACGCCCGTGGCAGCCTTTCACACCCAACCCATCTCGTCCTATCTAATTTTATGTTGAACTCTATTGTTCTTGATCCCACTATAGGACTCGGTAGCCTATTCCACATATCTACAACTCTGTTACTAAACGAATAGAGGCAGATCCCTTACACACACAGTCTCTCTCTGTCACTCGTTTGCTTGCCCACCGGTACAAATGAGGCAGATCCCTTACACATGCAACTAAGATGAACATGGGAATCTGCAGAGAGACAAGTGGCCCACAAATGCAGATCCCTTTCACATCCAACCCATTTTGTCCATATGATTATCTGATTTTATCTTGAAATTCTCTATTGTTCTTGATCCCACTATAGCACTAGGTAGCCTATTTCACATATCTACGACTCTGTTACGAGAGAGGCAGATCCCTTACACAGCCAATCTCTCTCTCTCTCTTATTTGCACACCCTGTACAAATGAGGCATATCCCTTACATATGCTACCAAGATGAAAATGGGAGTCTGCAGAGAGCCGATTGGCCCACACACGGCAGATCCCTTTCACACCCAACTCATCTCGTTCTATCAAATTTTATGTTGAAGCTCTATTGTTATTGATCCTACTATAGCACTTGGTAGCCTATTCCACATATCTACAACTCTTATACCAAGCGAATAGAGGCAGATCCCTTACACAGCCAATCTCTTTCTCTCTCGCTCTTGTTTGTTTGCACACCAGTACAAATGAGGCAGATCCCTTACACATGCAACCAAGATGAAAATGGGAGTCTGCAGAGCCAAGTGGCCCACATAAGGCAGATCCCTTTCACACCCAACCCATCTCATAAACGTTACCTGTTATTTACACTACTTACTATACACCCATGTTATCATATACCTGCAACCAAAACACAATTGTAAGAAATGGGAGTCTGTAGAGAGCCAATTGGCCCACACAAGACAGATCCTTTTCACACCCAACCCATCTCATAAAAACTCTCTCTCATTTATCTCTGTCTTCCTTACATTTATGACATCCTAGTCTCTGTCTCTCTCACAAATGAGAACATAAGAAAACCGGAGTTTGCAGAGAGCCGATTGGCCCACACATGTCAGATCCCTTTCACACCCAATCCATCCCGCGCTCTCTATCTCTCTCTCTCATATCTATCGCTATCTTCCTTACGTTTACGACATCCTATTCTCTCTTGCCATACTCTCTCTCTCTCCCTCACATATGAGAACATAAAACAATAAGGAAACGGGAGTCTGCAGAGAGCCAATTGACCTACACATGGCAGATCCCTTTCACATCCAACCCATCTCGTTCTATCTAATTTCAAGTTGAAGCTCTATTGTTCTTGATCCCATTATAGCACTCGGTAGCCTATTCCACATATCTACAACTCTGTTACTAAACAAATAGAGGCAGATCCCTTATACAGCCAGTCTCTCCCTCTCTCGCTCATGTTTGTTTGCACAATCTGTTCCTTCTGTAGTTTCTCCATGCCCGATAAGTTAAATGATCTTTTGATATCTGTGACACAGCTTTTGTAAGCAACACAATACCCTGCTTGCAAAACCGCTCGAACCCCGGACAACGTTGCTTGCAACTTTAATTATTATTATTATTATTATTATAATTATTGTTTTTATTATTATTATTATTATTATTATTATAATTATTGTTTTTATTATTATTATTATTATTATTATTATATTATTATAATTATTATTGTAGTACCTAAACTTAAAATTACTGATCTACTAGGGTAGGAATAATTTGACATTTGTTGAAAGGTTTGCATGTTATTTAACAGCCTGCGGCTGTCTACTTGCTTTGGCTCCGCCCACCTCCCTTACGCAATGCGGCCCTGTGATTGGCCGAGCCGCACGCTCGGGCGGGGCTATACCAGCCCGCTTGCTTTGAATCTCAGTATCCTTCACCTGCTTCATTTCATCACCGTAATATTTTCCTGGAAGCTTATTAGAAACATTCTTTAGTGGCTGACCGGAGTAAGAGGGTGGCACCATTGTAGTAGAACAATTGTGACCAGGATAGAATATATGGGTGTGAACTGAGGGCAAGTTATGAGGCGAGCGTTTGGGGGAGGATATGAGGTGAGCGTCGTGGTGCGTCATAGGAGGCTGGTGATTGGTCGAGAGCGTGAGAGTGCCAGGGTGTTCCCAGGGACAATATTTAAAGGGCAAACCTTGCTAGTACACCTGAGCTAATCCCGTCTCCTGATTGGCGGACGCGAATTCTCCTGCATCATCTCCTCCTTGAATTAGGCGAGCACCTGATCTCCTTAATACTGTCCATTTAAAGTTCTTTTCGTCTTTTTGCCATTTTTACCAATCCACTGTGTTCTACAATACACTTGTAGAATTGGATAGCAGGGTTCTGGTTACCCACATCTGTCTTGGCAAGTATGATTTGCCCTGGCTGACTGAGAAGTTGTTTCAGGGTTCTTAAGGTTTGCACTCTCTGACCCTTTTCGTCTACTATCGCTATGAGGCGACGAAGCCGGTACTGGGGGTCGCTTGGGAGAGGCATGGTACCTTTAGACCGACTCTGACACACTTCAGATGTTCTTTATAGAACCGGGTCCGGGTACCTGATTGGTGGACGGCTAACCCAACCACTGCACGTAACTGTTTCAGAGGGGTCAGTCGGTTTAAAGTTCCTAGTTTTAATCTCGCTCTTAGGATCGGTTCCCCAGTCTTCAGGTGACTTAATTACTTTAGTATGAGATCCATATTAAATTCTAGGTTCGTTATACGCTTCATTTTCTTGTATTATATCTCTTGGTCCTTCCTCCTCACTGCTTTGGATATCAATAAAATCTCCATCAGTATTTGAAACTTCGCTCTCTTGGTCCGTAGCTTGATTGAGGTTAACCGACTCTCTGTTCTTTCTCTCCCAGTCTGTCACAATTTTATCGGTTTCTCCCAGCTCGTCAAGTTCTGATTCTTAGTCTAACTCGTTAGTCTTTCTCCTACTACAGGACTGCCAGAACAGGGAAGTTACAGTATTACAATTCCTCAGTAATGAATCTTTAGTACCAGGATTGGTCGAATACTCATTCCTATTCTGTGCTCAACATTCTGGGTCTCCCTCACTCTCTTCTCCACTACTCCATTTACTCATATCTGAGGGTAAGATTCCCTGGTACCGTTAAGTATAGTGGATATGCGTGGCAGAAACAATATCCCCATTATGTAAGTACCAAAACTGGTATGATCCATTGGTCTCAACAACTCGGAAAGAACCCTCGTACCTTAACTTTAATTTACCTGGCCGAGTGGGGTCATGTCTCTTGACCAGAATGTATTTCCTCCAGTAATATGAATTTGTCAGAGTAGTTGTTTTTGGTTGCCGTTGCGTTATCTGGGTGGTGCGAATGGTAGTGTAAGGTAGAAGTCTTTCTTATGTGTGATACCGAATATTATCTCGTAAGGGGAATATCCGGTAGCCCTGCAAACCATAGTATTTATTCCCCAAATTATTTCTGGTAACAGTTCTGGCCGCTCTCTGGTTATCTCTCCCCCTTGCGAGCTCAGACTAGCTCTTACGCAATTCGCAAGTAATCTATGGTTTCTCTCGCATACAGTGTTCCCTTGTGGCCAGGAATCCACTTAAACACATGCACAAAGGTAATAGACGATAAATATAACACAGCATACATTCATAAATTGTATTAACACTCAGGTAGCGGGGCTCGTAATATGTCGGGGCCCGACAATATCCGGGCGGGATTTTGAGCACATTATTGGCTCTGAGAGAGAGTCCACGCGTTGGGAGGACCGCTCGGCACGGACCGAGTGAGGCGACTGATGTAATCTCTGCACCATCCCACACCCCTGGCCTCGCGAGACCAAGAAATAACTAGGAAATTTACCGTATTTTAGGGTTTTTGCCCTCGTGTTGCGCAATTGTTGCAAGAAAACCCGTGGTTGTACAAGAATGATTCAGGTGTCATTGGAAAGCTCTATTATCGCCCTTTCATGGATACATAATTGTATTACGCTCTGGCTCTTGTTTATGCATGAAAAAGAGCATGGAATGAAGCTCGTTTAGGGCAAATATGCCCGCCTGCCAGGTAGTAGAAGTTACAAACATCCCTGTTTGACAGGGGTTAATAGGCACACAGATATTGATTAGTAAGAGTAATAGGTAAAATATAATATATATAGATGCACGAGCGAGGATCTCATGATTAAGACACTGCCTGTTGATATTACTTGAGTACTCCCTTAACCCCTACTGTACCAGAGGTTATTACTATAAATGTACCCTCCAGTACCAGGCATTGTGGCAAAAATGGCTGCAGAGTCAAGAGAGAACACACTCTCACCCCGAAAGTTGGAGGAATACTGTCCCAGCTAGCTCCCACAGGCTTGGATGCAGGCTGAGAAGTGTTGCCAAGGTCTGGGAGTAGTGCGTACAAGTCATGGTACCTGGTACCGCTCGATACGGGTAGTTGCAAGGAACGCATAGTACTGACGGCGATCTTCCGTCGCTGGTACTGATGAGTGACTTTATTACTGACGGCTGTATACCGTCGCTGGTACAGTAAGGGTTAAATAAGGTACGTCACTAGTACTTCTTTGAGATTACACTGTATAGATATATAGATATATATAAGATTTTCACTTAAGTACTTCCCTTCAATAAGGTATATCACTAGTACTTCTTTGAGGTTACACTGTGTATTGATATTACGAGGATATTGCACTTGAGTACTTCCCTTTGAATAAGGTATATCACTAATACTTCTTTGAGGTTAAATAGCGTATTAATATATTAGGTTATTCAGTTAAGCACTTTCTTTGAATAAGGTGCGTCACTAGTACTTCCTAGAGGCTATTTATAATAATATATATCACTTTAGTACTTCCTTTGAATAAGGTGCGTCACTAGTACTTCTTTGAGGTTACACTGGGTATTATATAATGAGGCACTACTGCAATCTTCTGATGAGGGTCTTGGCCGTGGTGGCGGTCCTGACGTGGGTGGTAGACAGTGGATGGAATTCGAACTCCTGGGTGTTGGGTTTTAAATGGTATGTACAATATGCCAGTGCATCTGTAACATATCATCGAGCGAATGTAGAGAGAAGCTCTCTAACTACTCTGACCGTTAAAAAAGTTTTGATGCAGAGCCTTCTAGTACTCTTGGGTGTAGGGTCTTAAATGTCATGTACAATATGCCAGTGCATCTGTAACATGTCATCGGACTAACGTAAGAGGGCTGCTTTGATGCAGCGTCTCTTAACTATCCTGACCGTTATAAGAGTCTTTCAGGGACTGAGTGGATGAGGTGATTTTGGGCCTTTTACAGTATAACGTACCCCAGAACCAGTGCCTGGGATTCCGTACCGTAAGGACTCTAGATGCAGAGTGCCGTTATGCAAAGCTACGGTATCTCGCAGAGCCCTACCTTTCCAAAGCCCAGCCAGTGAGTGAACCTTAGTAAGGTTTAGAGGTCAGTTTACTACCAATAAAGCGCTTGACAAATCAGCATTCTTTATTGACAGTAAAGCCTAGTAATCAAGGCAGAGGAACGGATATTAGGTTGTCTCCAGTGAGATCAAATAACAAATTCCTTTGATGAGCCAAAATCTAAATAATCCGCAATAGAGCTTTACAACCAGTGCTGTCAGGGATCTATTTAGTATCAAACCCAAATCTTCCAGCTGTTATTTACCTTCCAGTGAGGGTAATTAATAGCTTTCCAACTATGTAGATCTTAACCTTGCCTGTCATAGTCTTACCTCTTTCTGAGTTCCTTCCGGTGTCCCTTCTCCGGTTAAGAAGGACATATGTGCGGGGAGAAGGCCCTGAGATGGTTGGGGTAGTCCCTCCTGGCTTCTGGGTCAAGGTGGTGATGCGGCTTGGAGGAAGAAGGGCGTGTGGAGCTATGGTGTCTATGCAGTCTTTTGGTGGTCTTCCTTTCCTTCGTGCTTTTCCTTCTCCTTATGGCATCAGGGTTATTAATGGTGACTTGTATATCTTTGCCGGATCTTGGAGGGGGTGCGAGACCTATGGCTGCAACTCTGCGCATCTTGGTGGTGTGGTGGTTATGGCTTCCTTTCTCGGGGGTGTGGTGGTATGCGCGGGAAAACTGCTTGGCGGTAGCGACGTGGTATTTATTTTCCTCGTTATATTAGTCTCAAACATTAACCCGGGAACGGCGAGAAGACTCTTAAGAGGTTTTGTTGATGAAAGGCGACGAACCTCTTAACCTAAGAAGTGCGCACCGTATGTAGTGAACACCATGTCCTGGTGCGGACCTATTTCACTGTTTCCATCACTAAATTGTTTATTTTACCATACATATCATTAATGCTTATCCATATGTGCCTATTTTACGTTTCATATGAAGATATTAACATGTTACAACAATAAAACAAGTGGAAACAGTGTTTGGCTGGTCAAAATCGCGAAATGAGAGTGAGAGTTACATTCATCAAGTGTGAGCCAGCCTGGCCTACATCCACCCCTCACGATGCCTGGAGAGTCACTGACGTCTCTCTCCTTATCTCTTGCTCTTTCTCACGCTTGGTAACACATATGACCACGCCCTGCTAGCAACTCGCTATTGTTATCACGAAAATATACCTAAGAATAAGGGAATAACAGGGAAAATAGGTGATAATTGAAGGGGGGAGGGGGGAAGGGGGTAAGGAGGGGATGTGGAGGAGTGATATGTGGCATGGCCAAGGGGCAATATTTTTTTTTTTTTTTTTAATTGCTACTGGGGTGTTTTAAATGTTTCTTTTTAGGCCTAGGATCATAAGAGTCTTCCCGCAGTGGCCCAGTAAAACTCATAAGAGTCTCCCCGCACTTGACGGGTTACGATCTAAGTCCTAAAAAAAGCCTTTTAAAAGGCCCCAGTAGCACTTCGAACAAAAGAATGTGATTAAGTGAGATAATTCCCCTCCATCCCTACTATCACTCCTCCATATGTGTCAAAACCCCCTTCTTCTCCCCCCCCCCTTCAATTATCACCTATTTTTTCTTATTATTCCCTTGTTATTGGTTTATTTACCGCGCAAATATCTTCAACCCGGTTCCAAGGTCCGGTCCTGCGCCTATCGAGTGCGTGGTGAGAGAGAGAGAGAGACTTCAGTCTGCCTCTAGGGTTCGGAGAGAGAGGGTATACGTCACTTCCTCCTCACATTTCATGACTGGACGGTCGGCAATAAATCGCGATTTTCACCCCACAAGTACTATTCCCACTTGTTTTATTGCTGTTACATGTTAATATCTTCATATTAAACGTAAATAGGCGCATATGAATAAGTAATAACGATATTTATCATGCAACGATGACATTAGGCGGGAATGAAGCCTAATATCGTCGCCTAGCTGTAGGGTGTTCACTACATATAGTTCGCGCTTTAAAGGTTAAGTTGAAGGGAAAATAGTTCATGGAGCTTCAATGGTCTCATAAATGGTCTCAAACATATTGTTGACGTAAATAAAGTTCATGAAGCTTCATGGAGCTCATAATTATAACTATGAAAATATGAAGCCTAACTGAAAACAAAGTTCCACCTTAATGAATACATATACAGGAATTTGTTAATATATATATATATATATATATCTATCTATCTATTGCCTGCCGCCGTGTTCCCCGAAGGGGTGGCCACGAATGAACCGCCCCATGCACCTCTGTCCCCAGTCAGTCGATGCCCCTCCTCCCAACCAGCACTGCCTTCATTCATATACTTCCTCACTCCATCCTTCCACCTCTCCTTTGGTCTACCTCTCCCTCTCTGTCCTTCCACCTCACTCTCGTACACCCTCTTAGTCAATCTCTCACTTTCCATACGTTCCATATGGCCGAACCATCTCAAGTTGTTCCTTTTCACACTTTCCAGCACATCTACCTCCACACCACACCTCCTTCTTACTTCCTCATTCGTCTGTCTATCCCTCCATGTAACTCCGCACGCACTTCTCAAGTAACTCATTTCCACCGCTCTCACTCTTGGTCTGAGTCTCTTCCCGAACGTTCATGCTTCGCCTCCGTAAGTTAGTGTCGGGATTACCACACTGTCATGCAAGGACTTCTTCACTTCCATACTGACCACCCTATTTCTTGTTACTGCTTTCAACGTTCCTACAACCCTCTTCCCCTGTTGTACCCTCTCCCGCACTTCCTCATCCATAGTCCCATCTTTACTCAACACACTGCCCAGATACTTAAAAGAGCTGACGATCTCCATATCCTGACCGTTCAACTTCACCTCACACTCTGTGACTTCACCCCTTTCGAAGACCATAACCTTGCTCTTCCTCGCATTTACCTTCAAATTCCGTTTTTCGCACACTGTTCCAAACTCATTTACCAGACCATGCAACTCCCATTCATAAACGCTCATCAGAACTGTATCATCCGCAAACAGCAGTATAGGCAGCTTCCACTCATTTCCCTCCCTTTCAGCGATACACCAACATCCACTGCTCTTCCTAGTATTTCTTTCATGACTCCATCCATATATACAGTACAGTAAACAACCACGGGGACATCACACACCCCTGTTTCAACCCAACACTCAGGTCAAAGAACTCGCTCTGCTCATTCTCCACACGTATTGCCGCCTTTGCACCCTCATACATGCTCTTCACTGCTTTCAGGAACTTGCCATCTACTCTGTATATTCTAAATACTTTCCACATGCCTTCTCTATCCACTTTGTCATAGGCCTTCTCCAAGTCCATAAAGGCAACATGCATCTTTTGTTGCTTCTCCAGATATTTCTCCACAACACAATTCAGGGTAAAAATCTGATCTACACATCCTCTTCCCTTCCTACGACCTCCATGCTCGTCGCCTATCCATTTCTCTGTTCTCACTCTCACTCTCTCAATCACTACCCTACTGTACACCTTCCCTACTATGCTTAAAAGACATATTCCTCGGTGATTACCACACACTCCTCTTTCCCCTTTGCCCATATATAGGGGGACTATTATGCCAGTCTTCCAGTCATTGGGTGCATTCCCCTTCTCCCATGCTAGTTTGCACATTTTCCATATATATACAGTATATATATATATATATATATATATATATATATATATATATATATATATATAATATTATATGTAAAAGCACTTCACATACACATTACAAATTCATAACAGAGCCTTTAAAAATGCTACAAAACTACAATATCAACACGACAAAAGTGGCCAAAGCACAATTAACCTGCAACAAAAACAACAACACTGAATCAAGTGAGGTTTGCAACACAACAAACTCAACACGACACAACACAACAAACTCAACAACACCCAACTAACTAAACACAACATACTCAACACAACAAACTGCAACAACACAACAAACTCAGCACAACACAACAAACTCAACACAACACAATAAACTCAACACAACACAACAAAATGCAACACAACACAACAAAATGCAACACAACACAACAAACTCAACACAACACAACACACTACAACACAACACATAAAACTCAACTCAACACAACATACTGCAACATAACAAAATGCAACACAACACAACAAACTCAACACAACACAACACAACACAACAAACTCAACACAACACAATAAACTCATCACTACATAACAAACTGCAACACAACACAACAAACTCAACACAACACAACAAACTGCAACACAACACATCAAACTCAACTCAACACAACAAACTGCAACACAACACAACAAACTCAACACAACATATATTACTCAACAAACTCAACACAACATATATTACTCAACAAACTCAACACAACACAGCAAACTGCAACACAACACAACCAAACAAACTGCAACACAACCAAACAAACTGCAACACAACACAACACACAAACTCAACACAACACAACAAGCTGCAACACAAACTAGATTATATTTACCTCTTTCAGTATGAGGACGTCTTTCGATTCACATTCTGGCTAACATTAGACGACCTTACTCAGCTCAAGAAAGACCTCTAGGAATCAAAGGGGTTAAAGCAATTTCAGTCAACCCTTGGATTCCTACAGGTCCATCCTAAACTGAATAAAATCGTGTAGTAATATCCATAAACTAACAAAAGAACGCACCTCGGTATACTGAAAGGGTTAAGTAAAGACAACAACACAAAATATAGCAACACACCAATAATTAATTCACACAAAACAAGAAAAAACGTTTCAGGGGAGGTTTGGTTGTTGAGGACCCCGTTCTCCCTCATGTTTAGCCCAATTATTTGTTTCAATTTTTAAGCTATTCGCTCCATTAGTTTGACGTTTTTATCCTGACAAGCGATAGCAAGCCTGGAATTTAAGAGGAACTGGACTTCGGCCGGACTTCTTTCGGCAAATTTTTCTATCGAAAAATGTACAAGTTTATCTTGAAAGGGGTCTTGTGGGTATTTCTTAAGCTTGATAAGCGTCTCGAGAGGAAACTAAAAGATAATAATAAACAAATAAATGAATGAACAAATAAATACCAAGCTCTCCTTAAAGAACACATCAGAAACATGCAAGTATAACGCATCTCTGAACACACAGACACACATTCACGCACATAAACACATACAACAAAACACGTACATAACTCGATCCCGACATGACAGAAAGTTAAGCAAAGTCCTAGTTTGGGAGAGAGAGAGAGAGAGAGAGAGAGAGAGAGAGAGAGAGAGAGAGAGAGAGAGAGAGAGAGAGAGAGAGAGAGAGAGAGAGAGACATCAATTGCTAGTCTAGTTTAATAATAAGCTCTGAGTATATATATATATATATATATATATATATATATATATATAAATAGCGGTCCGGAAACAACTCCCCATGGGGAACTCCCTTGTATTTTGTTAGTGGTAAAATCACTCATATAATTATACTAATTCAAGTGCTGCATACGCAAAACAAATGCAGCTCTCCTCTTCAAGTGCTGGACAACACCAAGAAACCGTCAAGCTCTGTTCGTCGAGCTAGATAATGGGTTGGGGATTTAAATGTTTCGTACAAGTGGCGAGGCTGTTTCCTCCCATCCTCCTCTCCTCCCTTCCATGGAAAAATGTCATACCGGTCTTTACTCGTCTTATAGCATATTTAAAACTGGGAAAGTTATGTTACAATATTTGTGTGTCTATGTAGGCTATATGTTCATTTGTGTAATATCTCAAAGATTTGGATATGTTCATCAGCTTACTATCAGACGGGGATTAAATTAGATAATTATAGGCTATAGCCTACATTACTCTCACTCCACATGCAATGATTATGGTAGTCAGCTTATTTTCCTATAACTTGCATGCTTATTTGTTTGTATAGTTCTATAAATTTATAAAGAACGTGCTATTAGGCAGGGTTCTTTATACTATGATGAAATAGACAATATAATTTGGCTTAAACAGCTTCAATGAAGGGAGCCTCACGTAAGAGCATCGTGCAGCTCGCAGTCACCTACTCAGTTGAGAGAAATCAGAGGAGGCCAAACTGATAACACATTGTATAAACTATAGTCGTCGTATGGTATGAGAGTGTGAGAGCTAATAAGAGCAGATATAGAAGTGCCCAATAATGTATGAGTATCACAAAAAATATGTGTGATTCTTTCGGATATTATCATTACTTCTTTTCCTGTCTCAAGGGGAAGGAGGTTCGTTTTGTATTAATCCGCGCATACTCTAAGACTGCCATATCTCACCAGCTACTTTAATATAAAATAAATATTATCATCATAAAAGTGATTAAGGTATGCACAGGCAGTAAATGTATAATGTATTTATGATTCCATTAAATTTCAGTCCTTTTTTTTTTGTGTTGTTGATGCTATGTAATGAGTCAATCAATGTTAACCCCTCCAATCCGAGCACCGTATACGTCAGTAGATAAGTAACTCCCCAGTCCCAGCAATGTATAGCCTATCCGTCAGTAATGTACTTTTCTTGTAACTGCCTATACAACCCTGTACCAGTTACCACAACCTTTTGAGCACTGCTCTCGTGTTGGCAACACTTCTCAGCTTATATGAGACCCACTGAAGGGTGACAAGAGCCAGTGTTGCCTTATCTTTGGAGGTGGATAGGTGGTCTCTCCTGCCATTTTTGCCACATTGCAACATTTGTTATTGCATTTGTTTTGTTGTTGAAGCCAAGCTTCTGTGTTCGAACATATTTTATTATTTTACATGTTCTAGCTGGATACATTGGGAGCTCCATAAGGAATCTCAAGATTCGCATGTTCGAACATAGAGGCTTGTCTTATAGAACTTCTTTGCCACTTTCAAAGCCAACTATGTCAGAAATAAGATATCACTGTAATGAGAAGAAACGTGCATGTGGCTTGAATGACTAGTATTTTAGATAAGTAGGGGTCAGGTGGGGTTGGACCGTACTTGGTGATGTACCGTACGACAGCCCTAAATTGCTAGAAATGAGGTGTAGCAGAAAATCCTGGTAGCACTGGCACACTGCATGCATAGCAATCGGCGGACTGAGTGACGCCAGACGGATCATTGAAATGAGTATGTGAGGTCATACCGTCATTATATTGTTTTTTGTCATGTCTGATGTCATTTTATGCCTTTCTATGTATATTTATGATAATTTTAAGGTATTGTAGATCACAGAGATATGGGTAAATAGAGTGAATATAAGCACTAAGGTATGTTATAGGCCAGATTTGGAACACTTATTTCTGTTAATAAAATTTCCCCAAATTTTTTCCCCAAAACCTAGTGTAGGTGTTGTTCCATACATGGAAATTTCCGTGTATGGTAGGTTACCCCTGGGTCTGTAAAAGATCTTTTAACTTGACTTATACAATTATATAAGCAGCAAAAGTAATTTCTGATAATATACGCCTTCTTTTTCTTAATATGATTATTTGAAGTATTATTTGCTTAATACTTGGCCTCCAGCCAAATATTTTGCCCAATTATAGCAGGGTATTTTACTATTTAAGTACTGTATAAGGGCTAAAATAATATACAGTATATCTAAGTGTCCATTTAGCTGTAAGCATTTTTTTGGTGGTCTGTATGGTCCATCACCCCCTGAGTGATGGTCCGTACAAATTGTACCCCCCTTGAATTTATATTCCAGTGTTGCAAGCATACTGTATTTCGTAATTATCTGCATGCCAAAGGATGTGCAAGTAATGACAGTTTCATCCACATATAATGTTTCTCATTTCCAGCCTTCATGTGATTTTAGATAAATATTTTTCCACTAGTAGTACGGTCCAACCCCACCTCACCAAGTAACAGATTTACAAATAAATAAGTTACCGAGTCGGGGAAGTGAGGGACAGAAGAGGAAAACGGGAACAGAAGGGAAAACCACAGCAAAATATAAACCAACAATGAACAAGAAGAAGGAAGAGAAGAAGAATCAGAAGAAGTCCCGTGGAGAGCAAGAAGGCAAGACAAACACGAGGAAGATAAACTTAACCACGAAGAATGGAGGAAAGAAAGAAGAGAAGCAACAACATGGCCGCCTAACCACCAAACATCACCTCACCAACCGATGTGCTCGAGTCGCCGCCATCACGCCCACTCTGCCGCCCACGCCCGGAAAAAAACAAATATACGCATTACCATCACCAATACCGGGTCCAGCAAAAGGAAGGCAGAACACATAGACTTACAAAAATACAAAAGGCCCCACATATATCTTCTCTCCAGATGCGCCGCTCTTCTGTGCACATCATGGCGGAAACTTCTGAGGGGTTTACCTCAACTCCCTAATCCGCCCCCCCCCCCTCCCATACCTGTGACCTTCTGACCCCTGGGACACAGCACAAGTCATGACCATCTCGACTTAACCAAGGTAGAGTCAGCAATTCGAAGGGCTCAGGTAGACTTACATGTGAGGCTTGAGTCCGAGAATTACCCTCTCATTCACCTGAGCATTACATGCCATGGTTGCAGATCTAATTGTCTGAGAGTTCTTTTCCCTACCTAAGAACTATTGTCTCTCCCACCATGGTGCCTGAGATACATTAGGATCTTTTCTAGGCTTGCAGTTTTGACATTAAAAGTGGAAATAAGGACATGTCCCCAAAACACTCTTAATATCAATTCAACACTCATGGAGAAGTCTTTGCCAGGGCAAGATCTCTACAATAGTTAGGGCTTTGCGAGACACCATCACCTAAACGGTACTCTGCACATAAAGTCCTTACACCATATGTGCCAGAACTATAGTCGAGGGCATATGCTTGTAAAAAGGCCTAAAAATCCAAAGATCAGGGTTCTTGAACATTCTTAAAAAGGTCAAAGACAGTTGGGAAAGATAGTACGGCCATGGTCACACTTCTTCCCCACGTTAGTTTAATGAATAGTTACTCTGTCATGACTTGAGCTATTTTTCATTAAAGACCCCACACCCAAGAGTACCGGAAGAGAACTTCATCACCGACTATTATAACGGTCAGGATAGTCGAGCAGCCGTAGTGCGGGACATGTTCTCAATCATGCTCGCATTTGTCCGATAGTACGCACCCTGTTTCATGACATAAGGAACTACTATTAACCCTTTGAGTACCAGCGACGTGTGTTATCTTATATTCTAGCTATATTTAGACGATCTGTAGCAGCTTAGGAAGGATCTATGATACTTAAAAGGGTTGGTGGAGATAGTTTGAAGCATTATTATTGCTAGAAGAGGTCATTCCTAATCTGAATAAAATCGTCTAATAGTTGCCAAAATATAAAGAAAACGTCACCGGTACTGTATGGGATAAAGGCCCAAAACCAAATAGTCCATCTGTAACCCCCACCCCATTGACGACACGGCAGGACCACCTAAGCGGCTCGACGGAACCAGAAGAAATGACTCGGCAACAAACACCTCGATCATCAGTGTTCAGTGTTACTTCAAGACTCTACCCAGTGTTAGAATAGAAGTGCTAGTGGATTCTCTAAGTTCGTCGTGGATCCTCGTCCGTGCTCGGCGTTATATTATTGTGTTATATTCCATGTAAACAGTGTATTACGTATCTCAAGTGTATTTATCTTGTTGTATCAAGTAATCATTAATAGGAAAACTCATGTGTGTACGCAGTGTTATATTTATCCTTTACGACTTTTGTGCATGTGTAGTCTGACTTTAGTTTCTCCAGTGGAGTAAGAACCTACCATTGTCCAATCAACCCCAGTAAAAACCCTGGTATAACAATAAGTGTACTGATATGAATAGCCTTCGTATTTTAGAATCTATTTACATTCATTAACTAATGTCATCTATAAATAACTATGAAGCTTCAACTAAATTATATACGTTAAAATAGTAATTCTTGGGTTTAAATTTTCGATGTTCCATATAATCAGTGATTCATTATCTGATTCTAGTTATTAGGCAAAGTGTATATTCGTATATTTTCTAAATAGGTTAGCTCATTTAATAGATAGATAGTTTGTATTTGTTCAACCTAAATATATTTATTGCCGATGTACTGTAGATAGTTTTTTACCATTAATTTTGCGTATTAATGTGTTGGCATTCACTCATATAATATTTGTATATTGTGGGGTTTTTTCTTCTTCAAATCACTAAGTAATTTGTTTTTAAATATTTCGTTAATAGGTCTGATGATAGGAAAGGTCCTCGAAACTAGTCATCAATAAAGATGAAGCAGAATATATAAGTCATTATCCTGAGGTGGCTCTACAACATATAATTATACTGTATATACATATACATATACATATATATATATATATATATATATATATATATATATATATAGATATATATACAGTATTATATATATTGAGTATATATCACAAATACACGTGAGCCACTAAATGTTTCTAATCTCTCAGTGGGGTTCGAACCGCCGACCGTCAGGACGATAACCGACGCTTTAATCCACTACACCACGGCCGTGGTGTAGTTGATTAAAGCGTCGGCTATCGTCCTGACGGTCGGCGGTTCGAACCCCACTGAGAGATTAGAAACATATATATATATATATATATATATATGAGAGAGAGAGAGAGAGAGAGAGAGAGAGAGAGAGAGAGAGAGAGAGAGAGAGAGAGAGAGAGAGAGAGAGAGAACTCAGCAGCAACTCTGATACGTTAACTCACAGAATTTGTCAATTTAGCGAGTCACTGGCTAACGGGGGCAGGGGGAGAGATAGACAGATAGATACATGGATAGATAGATAGATGGATGGATGGAGAGATAAAGGGATAGATAGATAGAACCATAGACAAATGGATAGATACATAGACAGACGTAGAGATACATAAATTGACAGATGGATGGATAGATAGATAGAAAGAAAGATAGGTAAACAGACTGATAAATTGACCAATGGATATATATATATATATACTGTATATATATATATATATATATATATATATACTGTATATATATACCATATATATGTAGATGGATAAATTCATAAAAATACAGATATAGTGTACATTTACATTTTTAACATAATTTTGTTGTATATTATATTCCAACTTTCCCCCCAGACAAAGGCATTTAATAGTCTACGGATTTAATCAATCAACATGATTAAGTGTGAAGGTGAATATATATTCAAGATGACAAGTGAAACAAAGAGATAGATGAGTTTTTGCAACCGGCTTGTTTGTAGTCTTGGCTTCCCAGACCAACAGTGCCTGGCTGGCTCAATACAGTTTTGACTTCTTGGAGCCGTATTGCCACCGTCTTGTCGCTTTGTCTTGTAATCTCGGACGACACTCTTTCACGCTACCTATTAACCCTCTCCGACATATGACGCAATTTTGAGCCAATTAGGGATACTTTAAAGCCTTTATTACCATCAGGGGTATTTACAAACCTTTAGTTTAGTTACTTCAACCTCTGTAGTTGTCTTATGAGTTAGCTGTGGGCAGAAAACTAATTTTGGAGAGGGTATTATAAGAGTGAGAGAACTCTATTTCTTATTGCTAATCTGGCAACCTCTGCATCATATGAGTCTGAAGGGGTTAAGTTTATCACTCACTAGGCACTGCCTGTTTCTGAATGTCTTGATAAGGAGAATTTTCATACAATGTTACTGTATTGGAAACAGCAAGTCTCTCTCTCTCTCTCTCTCACACACACACACACACACACCAGCAGAAAATGACTCGCAATTGCCACAACGAACCCCAGCTCCTCCAATAGACAGCTATAATATACTGTAGTTGGTAGTAGCATCATGTAGTGTACCCATCATCCTCACTACTTAGTACCCTACTCTTTTCTCTAGTTCTGGGTGTGTGTCTATTTGAGTGTATCTGTGTATGCGTTTGTGTGTGTGCATGTACGTGTCCATATGTGTGTTTTTTGTGTGTGTAAATGATAATAATTACAAGTAATTGTTGGTTCATTGTTCAATTGCAGCCCTAATGTTGAAAATCTAGTTATTGTTCTTAACATGAGTACAGTAAATTGCATATTCTACCTTATCTACGAGGTCAAATTCGACCTTTGGCGACCGTGAGATCCTTAGTTTCGACCATAGTACAAATTATTAATGTTCCTTCCAACAACCAACTATACTCCTAAAATCGATTAATGAAATTTACAAACTACAGATGCGCTGGTGGAACGACGTGTATGCTAACACAAGCTGATAGTTGAGCGGGGGAGGGACTATGTCACAATCTTTCTCAATGAGGATGGCCGAAAAATCCTTTCATTTTCTGTGGGACTCAAACCCTCACCCTCATCTGGGCGATTAGCGAATGGCGCCTTAAGCTCGGTTCACACATGCATGAATTAACGTCACATCCGTCCCCGACCAATAAAATAGGCAGGACAGCATCAATCTGGAGGCCCCATGTGGCCACGATGGCCACTAGGGCTGTTCCAACGTTTTTTTGCCGCCGTTCTCATCCCGTTAGACGCCACCAGGCTGCGTCTAGACGACGACTGCTCCCATGTGTGTCCGTGTGTGTCCCGTGGGTGTCCCCGACATAACACGTTTTTCTGGCAGTGCCCACACGGACCATTTTATGCATGCAAAAAAGGACGCCGCCTAGGCACGGCGAATTAAGGGGTCGGGGACAGACGGGACGTTAATTCGTTCATGTGTGAACCGAGCTTTAGTGTACTGGACCATCCCGACCCATGTTGAGACGTGTGTGTGTGTGTGTATGTGTATGCCAGTGTGTGTGTGCGTGTATGTGTGTGTGTGTGTGTATGCCAGTGTGTGTGTGTTAGTGTGTGTGTGTGTATGCCAGTGTGTGTGTGCGTGTGTTGGTCTGCGAGCGTGTGAGTGTGTGCAAAGGAAAATGTATTGTAATGCCAAGAAAATCTGCTTGAAAACTCCACTAATCTCTCTCCCTGGTCTAATCCCACTTTGGTGATATATACTGTACGCCCGTGGACTGCATTATACCGGCCCCTGATGTATTACCGTCTGAAAGCTTTGGGGAAGGATATGTTGTGGTGTAACGCTGTGTGGGTGTGTGTGTGTGAGAGAGAGAGAGAGAGAGAGAGAGAGAGAGAGAGAGAGAGAGAGAGAGAGAGAGAAGCTAAGTTAAACTAGGTTAGGTTAGTGTGGGACAGGTTAGAGTAAGCTAGGTTAGGCCAGATAACATTTAAGAAATAAAACCTATGATGAGGTTGTTGTTGTTGTTGTTGTTGTTGTTTTAGGGGGACAGTTATATATGAAGCAATAATTGTTAGTAGGGAATAGGAGCGCACACATATGTAGGGGAGGTGTGGTGGAATGGTCATGCCACTAGACTGGTAATCCAATGGTCCCGGGTTCGAATCCCGATGTATCAATGGGAAGATATTATTTTGATGGAATTTGTGCTGTACCTAGCACCAGTGCATTATCACAAAGCCCATCGAAACGCCAAAAAAATACCCTCATTGTTCCCTGACTAAATAGCACTGTATGAATATTCCCATATTCAAATTATGCTAAAAGGGGGCAATGCCTAGTGAGTTCATTGGTCAATTGGTGGCGTTCTGAGAGTGAAGGTCCGAGTCTGGGGGGTAAGACAGTGAAGCACTGGGGCAAGGCAGCTCGAGAGATGGGGCTACTTCGAGCTGTGGGTGGGCAACCGGGCCCCGTGCATCTTGCCAAGGCAAGATGGCAGGGGCTGGTTGCACCTCAAAGTACTACAAATGTCTCACTCCCTAGACTGGAACGAGACCTCATGTCTTCACCATTGAATGTATGGTTGAATGTACAGGCTCTCAGCCTATGCCCGAGAGGGAGTAATTGGAATATAGAAAAGAAAAAAAAGTACGTGATAAATGGATAAAAATTATATACGTATTGAGGCCATCCAAAAGCTTATACATACGCTCAATGAGAACATTCAAGATTAAGGGGGAGTTTTTTCTGGACCCCCTTTTCCCTCATGTTTAGTCTCATTAATTTTGACAATTTAAGACGTTCACTCAATTAGTTTGGCGATTTTAAGACGTTTCGCCCCATATACATATAAATGTATGTATTTTTCGGTAGAAAAATAATCTGGTCAAAGGCCCGATCATCCTAAATTGCAGGCCCGCTAAGAAGTTAATTGTTTAGACCTTTCGTGCCATTTAGGTGTTGTTGTTTTCCTGGCGAGCGATAGCGGGCCTGCAATTTAGGATGATCGGGCCTTTGACCAGACCATTTTTCTACCAAAAAACACATAAATTTATCTAAAAAAATGGGTCTTTGGGAGTGTTATAATAAGCTGAAGGGGAACTATTCGTTTTTGTTCTGAACCCCCTTCTCCTTCATGTTTAGCCCCATTGGCGTTCAAATTTGAATACTTTCTTCATTCCTTTGTCAATATTAAAACGTTTTGTGCCAATTAGGTGTCGATTTTTCTTGGCGAGCGATAGCGAGCCAGTATTTTAGGAGGAACCGGCCTTTGGCCGGAATGTTTTTCTACCGAAATATGTACACATTTTTCTCGAATGGTGGTCTTAGGGATGGTGTTTCTTCAAGCTTGATAGAGGTCTAGGGAGAAAAACAACAAATATGAATACCGGTAATAATACAAAATACAGAAACAATAATAAAATGTCACCTTAATGGAGGTTAGTAAGGAAAAAACAAAAACAAACTCCTTCCTAAGATAGATAAAGCAAGGATCTAACGTGACACTGACGGGCACTAGCAAAATGTTGTAGGGTCATAATGGACAATATCTAGCCATCCCTTAATTCCAAACTACCCTCCTACGGCTTCTATCCCTCCATCTGTGCCTTTGTCACTAATTTCCTTTCCGGCCGTTCCATAGCTGCAGTTGTGGACGGCCACCGTTCACTTCCTCAACTTATCAACTCCGGTGTTCCTCAGGGATCTGACCTATCTCCAATTCTCTTCCTATTATTCATTAACGACCTTCTCAACTGCACCACCAGCCCCATTCACTCATATGGTGACGATTCTACATTACATTATTCAACTAGCCCCCCACAAAACGATTCACAGCAGGAACTACAAAACTCATGTAAGGAGGCCATAAAACACCTATCTGCTGATCTCTCTACTATCTCTAACTGGAGCAGAGAAAACCCAGTTACCTTCAATGCTGCCAATACTCAATTTCCCTATCTGTCTACTCGTCGCCCCCTTCCAGAAACCTATGACCTACCTTTCAATAACATACAAATTAACCCTTCATCTTCTCGTAATATTCTTGGTGTCTCTTTTTCTTCTGGTCTCTCTTGGAAAGATCATATTACCACTTGCTAAAAACAGCCTCCCAGAAGCTGGGTGTACTCAACCGCCTCTGGGGGTTATTTACCCCTGCACAGCTTCTTACTCTGTACAGGGGCACAATGCGTCCATATATTGAGTATTGTTCACACTTATGGGGAGGATCCTCTCACACAGCACTTCTGGATAAAGTGGAAAGAAGGCCTTCAGTCTCATTAACTCACGTTCACTCACCATTTATCTGCAGTTGCTCTCTCTCCGTTTGCAATGTTGCATCTCTCACTATTCTACCATTACAATAATCAGTGCTCCTCAGAGTTCTCTCAGTGTATAACATTCCCTCTTCGAAGAGCACGTAGCACCCATCTTGCAACACAGTCCCACCCCTATTCTGTGCAGCTTTCCAACCCAAGAGTGAAACGTTATTCTAAAGTCTTTTTTCTAGTATTCAACAGCTGAGCTCTGGAACTCTCTCCCAGAATCAGTCTTTCCCTCTTCCTATGACTTAAATTGCTTCAAACTCCGTGTGTCTAGGCAATTTGGCTCGAATGTCCCTTGATTTTGGCCCTGTCACTCTTTCAACTCTGGGGGAGGCACTCGCTACAGGCAGTTCTGCCTTTTGTCTCCCTCACTCACAGACAAAAATAATTAAATTTAGGGGAGAGGTAGTTGCTTTTTCTGGAACCCCTTCTCCCTCAAGCTTAGCATATTAGTTTTGAGATATTAAGTCGTTCTTCCCGTTAGTTTGTCAATTTTGAGACCTTTACCATTTTCTCGTTAATATTAAGACCTTTCGAGCCGTTTAATTAGGTGTCGATTTTTTCCTGGCGAGCGATAGCGAGCCTGTAATTTTAGAAGGAACCAGCCTTTTGCCGGGACATTTTTCTACCGAAATTGTTTACAAATGTATCTTGAAAGGGGATCTAGGGGTGTTTCTTAAAGCTTGATGGAGGTCTAACGAGGACACTCAAAAATATATAAATATATATATATACCAAAAACACAAAAACTACCCTCTTAAACGAATGGGACATACAAACATGTCGGACATATAGCTTCTGTGAACATACTTATTATTCAGAAAGCAGTATTCCGAATAATTATCATCCATAATATCTCAGACCATTTGTTTAGTTTACTGTGTATAGATCGATGCAGAGATGTTAACGCTTAGAAGATCCGATCATGCATTTTGTTCTGCTTCCTGGCTTTCATTATGTGATTTTATTTAAACTAGGAAGGGTATATGGAAGTCAGAGGGTTAATTGAGATAGTCTTCACCCTTATAATTCCCACAGATCTTTCCTAATTTATGTTTATATAATCTTCTAATTATAGTTCGATTAAACTGTGGTAATGCATCATACCCGCCAAAGGGTTATATATCCAACAAGGGTTTAAAGGGAGATTTTTAGTTTGCTCCCTAGACCTCTAACAAGTTTATAAAATACCCCCAAGACCACCCTTTGAGATAAATGTGTACACCTTTCGGTAGAAAAATATGCTGGCCGAAGGCCTGTTTCTCCTAAATTACAGGCTCGCTATCGCTCGCCAGGAAAAAAATCGACACCTAAATCGTACGAAAGGTCTAAATATTGACATAAATGGGGTGAAAGATCTTAAAACCGCCAACTAATAGATCAAACGTCGTAAAATCTCAAAACTAATGGGGCTAATTATGTAGGAGAAGGGGGTTGATAAAATATAAGCCCCTTAATATAAGTGAAGATCTGCCCTTACCTCCCTTGCTACTAAGCCGGTGTCACTCATGTGGACCTTAGCGGGGGATGTATCGGAGTCACAGTATCAGAGTCATAAAGTTGCTAATATTGAATCTATTTCCTAACAAGTGTTCTATCATTATGGCTGTATTATGCATCTTGCAGCTCGTAATTTTTCTAACAAGTGTTCTATCATTATGGCTGTATTATGCATCTTGCAGCTCGTAATTTTTCTAACAAGCGTTCTATCATTATGGCTGTATTATGCATCTTACACCTCGTAATTGTGTACAGGACAATTTAAGGGGAAGTTTTTAGTTAGATTCCTAGACCTCCATCAAACTTTAGAAAAATACCCCCAAGACCCCCTTCGCGATAAATGTGTAATTTTTTCGGTAGAAAAATGTCCCGGCCTTAAATGACACGCTCGCTATCGCTCGCCAGGACAAAATTGACACCTAAATGGTACAAATTAGGTCTTCATTTTGACAAAAATAGGGCGAAAAGTCTTAAAATCGCCAACCCAATGGGACGAACATCTTAGAATTTCAAAACTAATGAGGCTAAACATGAGGGAGAAGGGTGTCTAGAACAAATGCCCCTAAGTGAAAATGTTCCTTTAATATATGAATAAACAGCAACGTCAATGGAACTAATATGATAAGTTGTAGTGGATAAACTTGCTCGTATGGCGCCAAACTACCGGATGTGACGTCACGGGGGTAATATATAAACAACCAGCCGCCATCTTGGACACTCCAGTGGGGTTAATATCCTAGCGGCAGAATATTAGACACTCATTTACATGCCAATGGAGGCAAGTGAGGAGGGGGAAGAGAGGAGAGAGGGAAGAGAGAAAATATGATAAAGAAAGGGAGGAGATGAGAGGCGAGGGAGGGGACGGGAAGGGAGGAGATGAGAGAAGACAAGAAGAAAGATGGTGTGGAGGGATAGGAAGAAAGGAGAGTAAACGGAGGATATGGAGACAAACAAATCCAGTGAAAAACATCCGTGGAGCGGAAGGGAGAAAAACAGAGACGAAAGAGGTAGAGTCGAGGATAGGAAAAGAGAATGAAGTGAGAGAGTAAAGAAGGACGCAGCTCCATTGATATTAAGAACTCGCTATACACTACATACCTGGCTTACCGGATGTGACGTCACGGGAATATTGTAAACAAACAGACGCCATCTTGGATACTCCAGCAGGGTTAATATCGTGGTCAGAATATTGGACACTCATTTGCATATCAATGGTGGTGAGGGAGAGAAGAGGAAAAGAAGTGAAAGGAGTGGGAAAGAAGAGGGAGGACAGAGGAGGGGAATAGAAGAGAGAGAGGAGAGGTAGGAAAAGAACAGGGAGGGGAAATAAGAGGGGTAGAGTAGGGGAAAGGGAGAGGGAGGGGTGGTAGGAAAAGTAGAGGGTAGGGAGAGGAGAGGGACAGAAGAAGGAGAGAGGAGGGGAAAGGGAGAGGGATGGAAGGAAGATAAGAGGGAGAGAGGAGGGAAAATGAAGAGGGAGGGGAGAAAAGAGGAAAATAAGAGGGAGGATAGCGAAGGCAGTGGAGAGGTATGTGGTGTTGAGGAGTGGGGGAAGTATAACGAAAGAGGAAGAGAAAGGAGGGAAATGAAACAGAAGAGTGGGATAGAGTAAAGGGAGGGAGTATAGGAGAAAGGAAAGGGAGACGAGCCGGGATGAAGTCACGCGTATTGATAGGCAGAATAAAACTAAAATTACGCCATCGTGTGTGTGTGTGTGTGTGAGAGAGAGAGAGATTGATTTACATAGATACACTGACCACACAGACCTTATGATCCCAGCAAGATGGTAAGGACTTAATTCTAGTAGAGATAGCTAACCCGAGAGTAAGGGACAGTGGAAGGAAAGGATAGCAAAGAAAAGAGAGAGAGTACAAAGGAAATCAAACAACAACAGATCTAGTGACCCTTCTAGGCTGCTTGTCCTCCAATACACTGAGGATCAAGTGTCCAAACAGTGGTTTAGAGTGGGTAAAGGAAAATTGGAAAGGGAACTACTGCCCTGGAACTAATGTCCGTGGCAGGATTAGGAATTTAGTAGGGGACAGATTGGTTAGTAACATAACACAGTTATAAGTGATCTTTCTTATGTCTGGGAAAAAGTGAGTATCGTCTTTGTAATATATATACGCAATAATCCTTGATGAATCTGAAGGGGGAATAAAATAAAGTTATTCATCTACAAACGCAGTCAGTCGCTGGTTTGATGCAAGATATTTGTCTATGCGAAGTTTAAAAGAATCAACGGTGCTGCAGTTTATAACGTCTCGGGGAAGCTAATTCCACAAGTTGACAATTCGATTGAAGAAGAAATTCTTAGATTCGTGTGAGTTAAAAGATTTACCAATTATTTTGCAACCGTTTCACCACGTATAATTAGATTGGTCGATAGTGAAGTACTTACTACAGTTCATATTGTCGATTCCTTTGATGATTTTGAACACTTGAATTAAGTCGACTCTTAATCTGCGCTGGGTTAAAGGAAATAGATTTAATTCTGTAAGACGCTCCTCGTATGGTATGTTCTTTAGGCTAGGTATCATTTTGGTAACTCTATTTTGAACTAATTCTAGCTTGTCTATATCTTTTTGGTAATAAGGTCACCAGGATTGAACATAGTATTCCAGAAGATGGCGGACCAAGGAATTGTAAAGAGTTAGGATAACTTCTTTGGATTTATGCTCAAATGACCTGCCTATAAAGCCAATTATTTTGTTTGCCTTAACAACTTCTGCAGATTGTTGACTCGGTTTTAGGTTACTCGATATTGTTACTCCCAGATCGGTTTCTCTGTCCACACTCTTCAGCCGAGTGCCATTCATCGAATAGTTTGCTTTCTCATTTCGGTATCCGATATGTAGTACTTTACATTTATCCGCATTGAAATTCATTTGCCAAATTTGGGCCCAATATGACAATATATCTAGATTGTGTTGCATATTGTCAATTTGTTCTTTTGAGAGTACGCTATTTGCATTTTTTGTATCGTCAGCAAACTTTGAGATTGTACAGGTGAGACCCTCATCTATGTCGTTGATGTAAATTAGAAAGAGAATTGGTCCTAGTACCGATCCCTGTGGTATCCCGCTACTTACATTGGTCCATTTAGTTGCCTTACCGTTTATGATTACTCTTTGTTTTCTGTCGGCTCGCTGAGCCAATTTTCTATCCATTTCAACACACCGTCTTGTATTCCATGCGCTTTTAATTTTAGCAGTAAACGTTTGTCGGGAACTTCGTCAAAGGCCTTTTGAAAATCGAGGTATATAATATCTACAGCTTTACTCTCATCATAGAGGTTGAGGATATCGTGGAAGAAGTCTAAGAGGTTTGTTGAACAGGAACGTTTGACGAAAGCCGTGTTGAGTATCTTTAATTATGCCATTTTCCTCTAAGTGATTTAAGAGTCTGTCTCTTATGAGTGTTTCTAGCATTTTACATACAACTGAGGTTAAGCTAATTGGATGATCGTTACTGGGTAGGTATTTGCTGCCTTTTTTTAATATCGGTGTTACGTTGGCTAGCTTCCACTGATCAGGCATAGTTCCTGACTCCAAGGATTTATTGAATAGCAATGTCAGTGGTTTGGAGAGCTCATCCTTAGCTTCCTTTAGAACTCTAGGCGAGATTGTATCAGGTCCGGACGATTTATTTACCTTAAGTTTATCTAAACATTTCAATACTTCTCTCTCTGGAATGGTGATATTGCTTAGAACATCTGAATTATCAATCTGAATCGGTGATGTTGTAGGGATATTACTGAAGTCTTCTGTTGTAAAAACTGATGCAAAGAAGGCATTGAGGGCATTACTCATTTGTACTTCGTCTTTGGTGTATTCTCCATTTTCATCGACTAACGGTCCAACAGTTGAAGTAACTACTTTCTTCTTTCTGATATAACTATAGAATTCTTTCGGGTTTGTTTTACTTTGATTCGCAACATGTAACTCCAGGGTCTTTTTACTTTGCTTAATTAACCTTTTGGCTTTGCATCGTGGTTCTACAAACTTCACCCGTTCTTCATTTTGTGAGGATTTTAATCTATCATTAGCAAACTTTTTAGCAAGCAAACAGTCTGAAATTTCTTTATTCTACCATTTGGGCTTATCATTATGGCCTGTACACTGTATTTTCGATGGTATGCAGTCTTGCACTGCTTTTAGGTAAGTGTTTGCAATAAATCCGAAGATGCATTTATGTCGTTATTGTTAATCAAAAAGCTCCAGTCAGTTTCTTTAAATATTGCTCTAAGTTTACAAAAGTTTGCTTTCTTGAAATTAGGGACTTTCTCGATGATGCTATTTGGTTCGCTACTAGTAAACCTTAAACTGAAAGTTATCGTATGATGGTTGCTGTTACTGAATTCATCACCGACATTCAAATTAATTATCAATTCTTCTTTTGTTGAAAGTACAAGGTCAAGGACGTTATTTCCACGGGTTGGAGATCTAACAAATTGATATAGCAAACTCTCTTGCAAGTTTGCATACAGGTCTTGTCCAGAATGTGAAGTAATACTATCTCCCCACTTGGTCACAGGTAAATTGAAGTCGCCAAAAGTTACGGTATCTTGTGAATTACTTACGTCTGCAATTTGCTCATAAATTTCTCGGTTAGTTTGCATTGATTAAGCTGGAGGTCTGTTTATTAATGCAAGTATTATTTGTGTACCATTATTATTCTTTATTAGCACAATGGATGTGTCGACGACGATTTGAGGTTTTGACAAGAGGGTCGGGTTAAGACTTTCTTTGATAAAAAGTAAATTGCCACCTCCATTTTTATTCATTCGGCTTTTCCCAAACATTACATAATCGGGAAGTGAATACTCTGCTAAAACGTCTCTGTCTTCTGTATTGAGCCAAGATTCTGTTATGCCAATAACATCGTAATTTTGTGTAAACGCTAGTTCCTCTAAAATCTCAAAAAGTATTGCGTATGATACGAGCGTTTGCATAGAAAACCTTTATAGTTTTGAATTTAGAATTCACGGAACGCTCTTTCATCAAATTCTTGGCTCTGGTCGGATCTACATTTTTGTACCTGTCTGTCCTCGGTCCTTGATCCTCGTCCCTGGTTGTCCTCGGTCCTTGATCATCGCCCCTGGTGGTCCTCGGTCCTCGCTGTCCTCGATCATCATCTCTGGTGGTCCTCGGTCCTCGCTATCCTTGATCGTCGTCCCTGGTAGTCCTCGGTCCTCGACCATCATCCCTGGTGGTCCACGGTCCTCGATTCTCGTCCCTGGTGGTTCTTGGGCCTTGCTGTCTCCGATCCTCGCCCCTGGTGGTCCTTGGTTGGCTCTGCATCTTTTCCGAAAATCCTTTACTGCGTTGTGAAGCAGGCGTGAAGCAGTGAGAGAGTGAGTATCGTGGATTCACGATAGTTAGGGGTGCAACATACGTTTTCTATGAATAATACCCTATCATATTTGTATATATGTAAGCTTGATAAGTTAAATAAGGCCTATTATACGAAAGTATAGTATTTATGAGTCTTTAGGAATAACTATATGACGATTGTCATATAACTATGTCGTAATATTAAAAATGTGGTACGATATTTACCGCTAGACATCCGCTATAGACTTAGCGGTATCCGCTAGATTTTTAGCAGGTGACGACGAGTCTAGCGAGACGTCGTGCCTCAGAGCTAAACAATACTTCATCTTATCAACACCTCCACTCTTGATTTCGCCGTGATTCTAGTGCCGGCTTTTCACCAGCTCTCTTCATCGCGACTTCATCCAACTGACAGACAGACAGCTAAGCTTATTATCATGATTTAAACCAATTCATCATTATTCCCTACTCTGTTGAGTGCGTTCCAAGTGGCAGCTCAGAAAACACCATCTAACTAACCAACCTCCCAACAGTGTTCCAGTGGCAGCCATTTGTCTACCAACCTTTATCAGTTCATACAAGATCTATCTACAGCATAACTAGTCTATGGTAATTTAAGGTGAGTTACACTCCCGGTATTTGATATTCAATTATAATTTATATGTGCGGGCCATTTCAGTCTAGGTAAAAGTAAACTCAACCCTCTAAATCCGCCATAGTGTGTGAGAGAGAGAGAGAGAGTGTGAGTGAGAGAGTGTGAGAGTGCTACAAAGAGTTATAAGGAATAGTTAGTATGTCAAAGACCTTGCAGTCCATTCAGGGGAGATACTCGAAGTGGAAGAAAAACGATTGTTTAGTGCACTACACTCATTACAGAGTGTGCAAAATACTACCTACTCTCTTCTTGAACTGCTCTATTGAAGAACTATTTACAACTTCTGAAAAAGTTTCCTCAAACACTAGTGCTGAACCTTATTAATTCTAACTTCCAGCCATGGTTGCGTGTTGTATTCATATTGAGACTAAATATTTTGCTATAATCCACATTGTCAAACCCATTAAGTATTTTAAAACTTCAATTAGCTGACCTCGTAGTCTGTGTCTTTCCAACGGAAAGAGAACAAGAGTTCTCAACCGGTCCTTATAGCTTAGTCATATAATCGATGGAGAAAACAACAAATAACCCTAGCTAGTACTCTATCCAGTCACTCTATATATTTCCTGAGTGCTGGAGATCAGAAGTGAACAACATAATATTCCAGGAGAGGCCGTATTAGAGCTTTGTAAATTGTGAGGACCATTTCCTTATTTCTATACTTAAATTGCCTCTTATTATAGCCCAATTTTTTCTGAGCTTTCTTCTTTACTTCAAGGCACTGTTTGGAAAACTTTAGATCACTGTTGATCAGAACACTCAAAATTTTTCCAAGTCAGTCACTTCCAGAGGTATCCCCACCAGCCTGACTTGTGGTTTGTTTGGCCGATATGCATCACCTTGCACTTTTCCAAGTATCTCAGACCAGAGTAAACATAGTAAAAGGGGAGGACAGAATATAAGGAGAGAACAAAATAAAAGGGGAAGACAGGATAAAAGGGGAGACAAAAGTAAAGGGAGAGGAGAACAGGGAAAAGAAAAGGAGAATAGAGTAAAGAAGAGGAGAACAGAGTAAAAGGGGGGAACAGAGTGAAAGGAGAGGATAACAGTAAAAGCAGATAACAGAGTAAAAGGGAGAGGAGAACATAGTAAAAGCAAAAGAGTAAAAGGGGAGAACAGTGTATATACTGTATATATATATATGTATATATATATATATATATAGATATATATCTATATAGTCTGTATATATATATATATATATATATATATATATATATATATATATAGGTGACGAAGGAAACAGTAAGAGGAGAAGAGAGGATAAATTAGGATACAAAAGAAGCAGAGAAGGTGAACATGAGAAGGGAAGACATGATGATAATTATAACTTAGAGAAAGGGAAAACATATCTGTAAAATTACCAGTAAAACAAACCTAAATTATGACTTTTGACAATCATATCCAAATTTACGGTATCTTGACTGTATTATACTGTCTTGATGGTGTAATGGTTAGAGTGTTTAAGATCTGTATGTGGTATCCCAGGTTCGAATCCCGGGAGGATCACATGCTTTTATTAATTTCATCGGGAGGTGTTTGGTCTTGGGAGTGAAATTAATTAATTAGATTACATCTCTAAACTGCAGTAATAAGTCGGTAAAATTAACGGAAAAAGAACGTAGATTATGAATGACTTCTGACCATCTCATCCAATATTACGGTGTCTGGACTGTATTATACCTCTAAATTACGGTGATAAGAGAGAGAGAGAGAGAGAGAGAGAGAGAGAGAGAGAGAGAGAGAGAGAGAGAGAGAGAAACTAGATATAGTAGACCAGCCAAGGAGCAAAATTGTGACTTTTACCTGCATGGAATGTTAATAGCAGGCACCCATGCTAAATCAATCAGTCATAGGTCAAACAGAAATACTAGGGTGGATGCCACTAAAAATGTTGACCTTAAAGGTCAAATCAAGGTCATTTTGTGGTCGAAAAAGGTCAAATTTCTAAATCATCTAAACATAGTCATGTTATACATCAAAAGAAAGGTATGGAAGAGACAAACAGTTTGGTACTCTTTTTAGGTCAGAATGTTGACCTTAAAGGTCAATTGAAGGTAATTTTGTGGTCCAAAAAGGTCACATTTCTAAATCATTCAAATATAGTCATGTTATATATCAAAAGAAATGTATGGAAGAGACAAACAGTTTGGTACTATTTTAAAGTCAGAATATTGATCTCAGAAGTAGGTCATGTAGGTCAAAGTCCACCCTAGTATTTCTGTCTGACTTTGACTTATTGATTTATCATGGGTGCCTGCAGCTAACAATCCATGCAAATCAAAAAATTGTAAGCCTTTTTGCTTCTTAGTTGATCTACTTTAGCATTAGACAAATTAATATATTTAAAAACAAAATTATATGTGTATTCAATATGTACTTGACAGAAATAATGTTCAATCTGATGGATTACAACAGTCAATAGAATCGCAACCACAGGCATTTGTACATTTCAGATTTTTTTTTAAACAAGTGCATCTAGCAGTATTGCACTTCTTTTTGCAAGAGTAGGTAACCAGTTCGAGGCAGGACTGTGGTACAGGAGGTAACCTAGCCCATCGAGGTGTCAGACAACCTGACTCCTTCTTCCAAGCATCTGTGGGCAATGTCACAACAATAGTTTCCTTCTCTGCCTGAAGCCAAATATTGGCCTGGTAGTTTGCGCATTGCACATGAAGCTCCAGAGCATCACGTGTTAGAGGGAGCAATTCCAGGCCTTTCTTTGCCTTGCTGAACATGTTCAATTTTGCACTGTCAACTGTTTGCAGCCCTGGACATCCATAGAGGTTGCAAACTAACTGTTCAATAGGTCCAAGGTCACCATCACGACCAATCCCTTCTACCAAACGTGGGTTTTTCAAAAATGTTTTCCAGCAGGTCTTTTTCCCAAATCTACTGAATGAAGAGGTTGTGTCGCAGCCTGTGAGTGCGTGAAAACTCAAGAGGTTATTCTTCACTGCATCAGGAAATGATTTTGCTACTTGATGAATGGGAATGCACTTTTGTTTCTTTGCAGTTCCAGAGAGCATCCAGACTTCACTTGCTTTTGGGGCAGTGAAATGCAATAGGAGAAGCATGACATCAGTGTCTCTGCACTTCACAAGAATTCGTTGATAGCCCATATCCACTGCTTCAGAGGCATGAAGAATCAACCTTGTGCCCGCTTCTTCATGATTCCCATTAAGTTTGAGGTCATCTATGGATCTCCTGGTTGATTTTGCCCCAGTGTGGTCCATGAATCCACCTCCAGTTACCATCTCGTATTCTTCTGGAAGATCTTTGGTTGTGTGAATGATCCTTTCAGACAGGAAATGTGCCAGGTCTGCCTTATTTTCATCCATAGCAACAAATTGGCTCCAAACCTGAGGCAGTGGAACATCTGGTCCATCTATCAGCTTTCGAATAGGCTTCTTCTTGTTAACTCGTTTTGCTCTGGTACCAGATTTGATTGAATTCCCACCCAGATATCGATCAAACACAACATCCACTCGTGTCGTAATATCTCCAAAACAGCGTGTAACTGAGCGAATAAAAGCAGCACCATAGTCTCCAAATGTCTGACATCCATGAGGCTTTCCCATAGCTTGGATGAGTGCATGCCCATCAATTAGAAAACAAGTCTTCATGTCAGATTCTGGAAGTTCAGTAGTAGTTTCAATTTTGTTCATCAAAACACTTATCAGTTCTGCTTTATAGGTTGAATTCATTTCTCCTCCAGTGTTTGCCAGGGAAAGTGGGATTGGTGACAGTTCATGTTTCAGGATATTTGTCATTGTCACTGTTCTACCTGCAGTCACCGCATTCAAAAGACGTTGAAGCAATTTTCGGTCTGCTTTAATAGTCTTTTGCACATTCTCTTTACTTGAGAGAGTTGCTTTGTAGATATTTGCAAATGTTTTGGACCAATTTTTTGAGAGCGGATAATGAAATCCCACTTTCTGATCCACTAATCGCTCTGTCACATTAGACAGCATTTGCCTCTTTCCTCTGTTTTCAGCAGTCAGAAGATCATTGGCTATATCTTCGGGAGCGGTATCCTTTGTTGCCAGTGACACCAGGGGAATGCTTGACTCAGAAATAGGTGGTCTATTGTCAGATTGTGTGTGAACTCTGAAAACATCAAATCTTGTGAGCTGTGACACCAATTTTCTCACATCTTCAGTGTCACGTGTCATCCGGCTTGGACGGCTATCAGAACGTATAAAAACCTTTTCTTCTTCGTCATCTTCCAAGTTGAACAAAACTTTCATATCCTGTGTAATGCGCGACCGTTCTGACCATGTGATACAAAATTTGTCCCTTGCTTGGTCATTCCTGGTTATTCCAATTATTCCATTGTGCATCTTGCATGTTTTATTGATCCATTCTGTTGCCTGGTCCACAGGAACTTGGTTGAAGCGCTTTTTGGTCATCTTCACAACAAAGTTACCATCTATGAATTCAGCGTGAACTTCAGGAGCTGATTTCTCAAGAAGCTTCATATCTGAATAATAGATAGGTCCCCATCTTGCATAGTTTGTGTGGTCATAGATGGTGAGCCACGGCAGCATGGCAGAAAAAGACTCCAAGTGAAGAATCCAATTACCATCTCTCTCTGCCCTGATGAAGTCCAGAAGAATCTCAACCATACTCATGTAGTCCAGCCACAACTTGTAATTAGGATTGCTTAAGTACTTTTTGTCAAATTCACTCAAGAGTCCTTTCACATTCTTGTCACTGAGAACATCAGAAAGCTGGCCAACTGCATTGTGGAGTGAATTTCTGTCAGTAGCAGCCTTGTTTTTACACTCATCAGCCACATTCTGGGAAAGCGTCGAAACCTGCGAAGTGAGCTCCTGTTCAGTTTCAATGATCCACGATTTGAACATTGACAACATTATGTGCCACAGAGCTTCATATGTCAGCACATGTCCTCTCACTGCCCGGTAGTATGCTTTTCCATCCAGCATGGTTTCAGTTGTGTTGGTTCCATACAAGCCAGATTCTGTCCACAGGTCATCCAGCCCAGCACTCTCCATGTGCTGACCGATCGCTTTCAAGAAGTTGAAACAGATATGAAGGCCACCCATCAGAAAAATGACATTCTCAAACTTAGGATTTGCCCAAACAATTTCCTTGCCTCTGCTGTACAATGGTTGATCTGCCGTGATAATGGTGTATTTCTGTCCC
>CM064505.1:27514753-27642253 GCA_032716605.1 Paralithodes platypus | reverse complement strand
ATAGAAGAAAGACTGAGAATAACGTGTCACTCCTGGGTTGGAGAGTTGCACAGAGTAGGGGTGGGATTGTGGTTCAAGACGGGTACTATGTACCCTATGTAGGGGAGGTGGTATACACTGGGAAAGCTCTGAGGAACACTGATTATTGTAGTAGCGATAGAATAGCCAGAGAGATGCAACACTGCGGCAGAAAAAGAGAGATTGTAGAGAGTTGGTGAGTGGACGGGAGTTAATGATACAAAAAAGATTTCCTTTCTACTTTATCTAGCCATGCTGTGTGAGAGGATCCTCCCCACACATGTGAATAATATTTAATACAAGGACGTACTGTGCCCCTGTACAGAGCAAGAAGCTGTGCCGGGGTGAAGAACCCCTTGAGGCGGTTGAACACACCCAGCTTCTGGGAGGCTGCCTTTGCAAAACTGGTAATATGGTCCTTCCAAGAGAGAGCAGAAGAAAAGAGACACCAAGAATATTGAGAGAAGATGAAGGATTGATTTTTGTATAGTTGAAGTCATAGATAACAGGAGAACGTTGTTGAAGTAGAGTCGTCTGCGTATAAATGGATGGGACTGGAGGCACAGTTGAAAAGATAATTTATGAAAATTAGAAAGGAATGAGAGATAGGACATAGCCCTGAGAAAAACTGGAGTTGATAGGATGAGGAAGTGAGCAATGGCCGTCCACAATCGCAGCTATGGAACGACCGGAAAGGAAATTAGAGATAAAGGCACAGACGGAGGGACAGAAACCGAAGGAGGGTAGTTAAAATATTAAAGATTTGTGCCAGACTATATCGAAGACCTTCGATATGTCTAGTGCAATAGAAAATGTCTCACCGAAATCCCGAAAGGAGGATGACCAAGAGTTAGTAAGATATGAAAGAAGATCACCAGTAGAGTGACCCTTAAGGAAGCCATACTGGCGATCTGAGAGTAGATTATGTGAAGAGAAATGCTTAAGAAATTTGGAAGCAATAATAGTTTCAAAAATGTTAAAGATACAAGAGATGAGAGCAATTGGACGATAGTTGGAGAGTTGAGAGTGTTCACCCTTCTTTGAGACAGGTTGAATGAGAGAAAACTTCCAGTAAGAAGGGAAGATGTTAGAGGAGAGACAGAGACGAAAAAGTTTGCCTAGGCAGGGAGTCAGCACGGAAGCAAATTTTTTTAGTACAACAAGAGGAATACCGTTCGAACTGTACGCTTCTTAGTATTAAGCCCAGAGAGGGTAGAAAATACATCCTTAGAAGAGAATAGGATATTAGGCATAAGTAAGAGAGAGGGGGGTGGAGAGGGATGAATAGCACTGGAATCATCCAAGGTGGAGTTTCTAGCAAAAGTTTGAGCGAAGAGTTCAGCTTTGTCAGAGGAAGAAGTGATGGTTGTGCCATCAGAGTGGAAAAGGGGAGGGAAAGACGAAGAAGAAAAATTGTTGGAGAGGTTTTTGGCTAGATGCCAGAAAGCTTGGGAAGAGCTAGAGTAGGATAGTTCAGTGAATTTTTTATTGATGAAAGAGTGTTTGGCAAGTCAAAGAACAGATTTGGTGTGATTCCGGGCAGAAACATAGGAAGAATGAGATTCTTGAGTTATAAGTCGTTGGTACTGTTTGAATGCTTCCTCCTTGTTGCGGACAGCAGTAGAACAAGCGTGAGTAAACCAAGATCTTTTAGCATTAGACTGAGAAAAAGAAAATGGAATGTATGCTTACATTCCCGAAAGGTTTACCTCGGTAATGCGTTCAGCACTCTCCGAGGGTCCCCAGCCACACAAGCAAGTCATTCCATGGAAAATCAAAGAAGTACTGCCGAAGAGCCTCCCAGTCGGCAGCGCCAAAGTGCCACAAGCGCCGCTGACTGGGAGGATCGGGTGGCCTTACCGGAGAGATATGACAGGTGACAGAGATAGGTTTATGGTTGGAGGAGCCCAAAGGAGAGAAAAGATTTACAGTATAAGTAGAAGGGTTAGAAGTTAGAAATAAGTCAAGAATGTTGGGCCGATCTCCGATGCGATCCTGGATACGGATGGGTTGTTGGACTAACTGCTCTAGGTAATTTAGAATAGAAAAAAGTAGGCTTGTTCACCAGGTTGCAGTCAGTGGAAAGAGAGGAGAGCCATTGACGGTGGTGAACGTTGAAATCTCTTTGGATGGAGATTTCTGCGAAAGGCGAGATAGATAGAATGTGTTCCACTTTAGAAGTTAAATAGTAAAAAAAAAATTGTTATGTGACGCTCACCGCTTCCCCCAGAACCGCATGGCTTACTCGCTAGGACTCGCCAGGGCAGAGAATGTAGCTACAGTCTATCTATCATTGTGTACTTTCCTTCTCAAGAAAGCTTGTGTTGCAGACAGTTCAGAACTGTTCTTTATTTTCGTCTGTCACAATCCTTTCTATTTTATTTAGTCAATTGAAAGTATTGTGTTAAGTAGTTGAATGATGGGAAGGCGAGCGGGAGAGAGAGAGAGAGAGAGAGAGAGCAGGTGGTGTGACTTGGTGGTGAGTGTGGTGCGTGGCTGGCCCCTTACATAGGCCTCGCGGGATTCGTTGCCTCCTGCCTAACACTGCCTACTAGGCGGCTGCTTACTGGGCGACTGTCGCGCGCCCTCGTGCCATTCCTGCGAACTGGGACTCCAGCGAGGCGGTCCCTGGGAATATCCTTGTCAGATCCGTCCCAGACAGCATACTCTAAGCATCTCCCATGAACTGTTCCACACTCTTGTCTTAGAATCTTTCTCTCCTACTGCCTCTATCATTTCCACTACTTCCTCACCTTTTATTAATATCAATCCCCCTCTGGTTCCCTGCATCCACACCTTGAATTGGTGGCCAGACTGCTGGATCTCACATTTCTTATGTACTAGGCTAAGGTTGAAGAGAGTCGTTGTCTTTTTGGGAGATTGTATTGCTCGGACTGTCTCCATCAATCACTAATGTTTCTACAGGGTTAAATAATGCTAGACTAGGGATCAGGTACCTTGCTGTTGGTGTTTTCACTGTGTGTAGGCTACTTTTGAGCTGCACGACACTACGGATTCTGTGGGTTACCTGGGTGGATCTTTTGTCTGTGTACCTTGGAGTTTAGACTGTGTAGTGCGTGAGGGCTGCTTGCCTAATCCACCCAACACTGTTCTAACTCTATTTGCTTTTACTTTTGAGGGTCGCCAGGAGGATACTCGATACTTGTGATCGAGAATCCTCAAGAGAGCACCCCTTCATATTAACGTAATCAGGCCGCACAGACCCAAGGTCCACACTAGGCTAGGAGCTGCCTTGCTCCACCAGAATTCTGTACCTTTGCGCATCCCAGCTAGACTTTATTAACCCGGGTAGACATTAGCTGGATTAGATCATATACTCTTTTATGCATACCCATTATTTCTACACAAGCATTTTGAGGTCTAGGTTGCTGTAGAGAGACACAACCAGCATAGACCGGTTTTGTTAATAGGAGTACTACTTTTTCGTGGCGAGCATTATTACTGTTGCACCGCTTATAATATTCTTGTGTCCAATAACATTATAGGTCCAGCCTTTTTGTGTATTTAGCCTACACGTGCATTGTCCTGCCTCCTGCTATTTTGTGGTTCCATTTCCGATACTTTCTTCGTAGTAGCATCCGACATTATTCAGAAGATTCCTTGTTCGGTGCTTGAGGACTTTACAACACTTTCTTTCATAAAGGAGTGACAGATATTATTGATTAAAGTAACGTTAAGTAAACCTTCTTCTTGTTTGCATTAGATCACTCTTGTGATTTAATTAAGTTAACTATCTTTTCCTTGTGTACCATAACTAAGCAACCATATGTTATAGGTAATAGGCTGTTTCAGAGAACATCAGCCTATAGTAGAAGCACATAGATACTGAGAGTTAAGATACCCCGCTATCGCAGATATAACTCTGGAGGGTATATGTGTTCTTTGTTCGACGGGATTATATATCAGGGGTTGGATCTAGCGTTTCCGTTGTTGCATTTATGCCAGTCTAGTCCAATGTATAAGAGCCACTGATTTATACGAGACCCGATCGTAACAGTTATGCGAGTAGATTATTTTTACTGCATTTATGATGGTTCGTTATTTTCACTATCGTGAAGCTAAGAACCTGAATTAACCAACTGGGTCAGAACTGGCTTGGATAATACAATAAGGATATCAATCTCTCCCAAAGTCACAGAATACACAATTGCGGTTCACACGGTTTATTTTTTATTTAGCTAGGGTACAAATATGACATAAATCAAGTCTCATCTACTGTATATACTATAATCAGTTGCCCTCTGACCCTTGACCAGTGCAGACGTCCCCAGTGACCGCTAGTGTACCGGTTTACCCTTAGTGAGGTCCTAGTGAACTTTCTTAGTGATGGCTGTTGTTGATGAGTCTGCTGTCTCCTCCCATACTCTCCAGCTTTGTCTTGCTTTGCAAGAAAGACTGGAGAGTGTGGGGCAGGAGATTCAGTGTCTCAAAGATGAAAATTTGGCCTTGAGACTAGCTATGGCGGAGAAGAAGTGTGAGGCTACCGGAAGTGTTCCCAGGGATCGTGAAGCCCCTTGGAAAGTGGTGTCAACTAGTGCAACGGCCTGCAAGCTGAAAAGGCAGCCACTCAAGACCCACAACAACTTCAGCACATTGGCTGATGAGAGTGATGGCGAGGAAGTGGCGATCATCGAGGCAGTGAGAGGGGAGGGGGGGGGGGGGAGTCTGCTGCTGCTGCTGCTACAACTGCTGCTATACGCCGACAAAAGGAAAAAGCTAAGTCTGTTTTCATTGTCGGTGATTCATTGGATAGATACCTTGGCAGGGCAACAAACACTCAGGTTGGTAAAGTTGTCTGCGTGCCTGGTGCCGGAGTCGGGAGGGTGGCTGAGAAGATAGATGCTGTCCTGGAAGTGAGTGGGGAGGACCCCATCATCTTCCTCAATGCAGGGAGCAACGATATATGGAGATGCAGGACTGAGGAGTTGCTCTCCAAGTATCAGGAAATGTTGGAGAGGATCAAGGAAAAGGGTGGAGTTCCTGTGATAAACAGTATCCTGCCAAGAAGATGGGTAAGGAAGGAATGGTCCTCCAGGGCTATTGGTGTAAATAGCCGGCTGGAGAAGTATTGCAAGGCAAATACTATTCCATTCCTGGATAACTGGTCCCTCTTTTATGGTAAGGATGAACTGTATGCCCAGGATGGAGTACATCTCTCTCGACTAGGAGTTTCGACCTTGGTCAGCTCACTCGACAAGGTTGTTGCGGGGTTTCGTTAAAACAAACCTGGGTGTGTAAGTAAAATACTGTCTCCATATGGAGCAGGTACTCATGTGACAAACCAGTGAGTAAAATAGAAATAATCAGTCAAGATAGTGCGGATATAGTGATGTGTAATAGTAGTATCGATAACACTACACATGTAACTGATAGTAAAGATGAGAATACTGATAGAGTAGAATTTCCGTCTAGAGCTAGTAGTTCAACAGGAAATAATAAGTTAGCTAAACACAATAGAAAATTAGTTGCAAATAAAAGTAATAGGTTGAGGGTATATTATACAAATTGTAGGAGTTTATGTAACAAAATGAACGAACTTAGAGCACTCGTTAGCACAGAAAATATAGACATAATAGCGCTAACTGAAACGTGGATTAATACAGAATCTAGGCATTTTTTAGCAGAATTTGATATTCCAGGATATAGTTTGTTTAAATATGACCGAACTAGTAGGAGGGGCGGGGGTATAGCAGTGTTTGTCAGGAGTACATTAAAAAGCTGTATTAAATCAGGTATTAGACTAAATAATGATAATGAAAGTGTTTGGGTAGAGGTTAACGAAGGTAGTGAGACCATAGTTATTGGAGTTATATATAGACCGCCTAATATGAGTAGAAATGGCGGAACATCGTTATGGGAGGAAATTAAAATAGCATCAAGGTTTAGCAATGTGTGCATTATGGGGGATTTTAATTTTCCGAACATTGATTGGCAGCACCAAATAGGCGACTCCGATTCAGTAGAGTTTATTGAGGTAGTACAAGATAGTTTTTTATTTCAATTCATAGATACGCCAACTAGAGGTATTAATATTCTTGATTTAGTTTTCAGTAACAATGAACATATGATAAATAATGTAGAGATTGGTGACCACCTAGGAAATAGCGATCATAAATCTATTTATTTTAAGGACTTATCTCCATGCCTCTCCAATAAGTTTATGACGCGATTTTGCGTCATATGAGCTCAGTAAGTCCGATAAGTTAGCTTACGATAAAACCGTTGGTGGCAACCTCAGCCTCCTCCGATAATTCTAACGGCCGCAGTGTTGTTGTGAGTGTAGTGCGAGGCAGTGGCAATGATCCTGGGGCTCCCGCCTCCTCGGACTTATTGGAACATAATATGTCTGAAGGAGTTAATATACAATGGACAGGGAATGCTAAAGAGAATACGACACTTATCCCAGATTTCAGAAAAGCCGATTATGGTGGGCTAAGAAGAGACTTAAGGGTGGACCCTATTGTTAAGCAATTAAGTCAGGATATGCCAGAGTTAAACTTGCCACCTACATATAACCAGTTTATTGCTTCACTCCACAATGCTCAAAATAAATATATCCCTAAAAGAAGATTTAGATCGACGCAGAACCAACCAAAATGGATGACTAATAAGCTAATAGATCTTATAAGAAAAAAGAAAGGAATATATCGAAAAATAAAGAAAGGCGAAAATAATTTACATATATACTATCAGACTCTATCAAGACAGGTCAAAAAGGAAATCAGGAAAGCAAAAAGAAATTATGAAATAAGGATAGCCAGTGACTCAAAAAATAACCCTAAAGCTTTTTACCAACTATATAAATCTAAAGTTAGAGATGTAATAGGCGTCCTGACGAGGTATATGCTAGAGTATTAAAAGAATGCAGAGATGAGTTAAGTAGCCCATTAGCATTTTTATTTAACAAGTCATTAGAAACAGGTTTAGTTCCAGAAGCTTGGAAGCTTGCAAATGTAGTTCCGATCTTCAAAAAAGGTGATAAATCGATAGCATCCAATTACCGTCCCATTAGTCTCACATCAATCATAGGAAAGTTGCTAGAGTCAATTATTGCTAGGAAAATTAGATGCCACTTAGTAAAATTTAACTTAATAAATTCTTCTCAGCATGGATTCACTCAGGGACGTTCTTGCCTTACTAATTTACTTAGCTTTTTCTCAGAGGTATATGAAGCAGTAGATAGTGACAAGTCATATGATATTATATATTTAGATTTCAGTAAAGCTTTCGACAGAGTCCCTCATGAGAGATTGATGAGAAAGGTTGAGGCACATGGAATAGGAGGGTCGTTGTTGGGATGGATTAGGTCATGGCTAATTGGTAGGAAACAGAGAGTCAGCATAAATGGTAACAAGTCAGAGTGGGGAGCAGTCAAAAGTGGTGTCCCCCAGGGATCGGTATTAGGTCCCCTGTTGTTTCTTATATACATAAATGACCTAGATTTAGGTATAACTAGTAGGATAAGTAAATTCGCAGACGATACTAAAATGGGGAGATCAATTGATTCAGATAGCGATATAGAGTGCCTCCAAAGGGATCTAGATACCTTACATGAATGGTCAGTAAATTGGCAGATGAAGTTTAACATTGACAAATGCAAGGTATTAAAGATAGGGAAGATGCAAATAAATGTTAAATATAAACTAGCTAATTTAGAATTAGAAAATTCAGACTGCGAGAAAGATCTAGGTGTTAGCAATGATTTGAAGCCTAGAAAACAGTGTATAAGCATTCGTAATAAGGCAAACAGGATTCTCGGGTTCATCTCTAGGAGTGTGAGTAACAGAACTGCTGATGTTATCTTAAAACTTTACTTGCCATTAGTGAGACCCCATATGGATTATGCTGTCCAATTTTGGTGTCCTTATTACAGAATGGACATAGATTCATTGGAGAGAGTTCAGCGTAGAATGACAAAAATGATCCATAATATTAGAAATCTTTCGTATGAAGAAAGGTTGAAGAAATTAGGTTTACATTCGTTAGAGAGACGCAGAGTTAGAGGGGATATGATAGAGGTGTTCAAGTAGGTTAGTGGGATTAACAAAGGGGACATGACAAATATACTAAAGCTCAGTGATAGCATCGTACCAATGGTTTCAAATTAGATAAATTTCGTTTCAGAAAAGATATAGGCAAATATTGGTTTGGTAACAGAGTTGTAGATGGGTGGAATGGACTACCAAGTGCTATAGTGGGATTAAAAACGATAGGGAGCTTTAAGATAAAATTGGATAAGCATATGGACGAGAAGGGTTGGGTGTGAAGGGGGATCAGCCGGGTTGGGCCCATCAGCGCTCTGCAGACCCCCGTAATCCTGCGTTAATCTCTAACCGTTTTGGTAAGATGATCCTCAGGGTATTAGAGTGTTGAGCCTATAATTGGGCTTTGTGATTGGGGTTGTGTGGAACAGGGATCTGCCTTGCTTAGGCCAATTGGCTTTCTGCAGACTCCCATTTTCTTATGTTCTTATGTTCTTATATAGAAATGAGCTTGAAGGAATATGGATCATAACAATTGGTATAAATCACTATAAATTCACTTTATAGAATAATTGGAATAAAGATGAACACGTGGATCAAATACATAAAAACAATGACATAGTAAGTCAATAGAGAATCACAATATATATAACACAGAGAGGTTGGTCTCAACCACAAATAATTAATATCCTGAAGGCAACCACTAAAGTATTAACCGACAAGGTAGGTCAAACTTACTGCGATGTGTACTCACAATAGATATTTGCTATGGATTTTAGGATATCAATTGAGGTCTAAATAACTTGCAAGTTAATTCATAAAATAAAAGATATATATCTTAATAAACTCACGGAGTTACAATATTGAATAATAATTTAATTCAATGAGAAATAGTTAAACACGCCAGTACGCTTGGCTAAACATCGCCTCACTGAGGGTTAGGCGTGACGTAGGACTGACTTGAATTTAAGTCAATAATGAATGAAGCTAGGCCTGAAGATGAGGTTAGGGAGCGGAATCTTTTAACACAGTTCTACTAGACACGATAAGAACTCTCTCTGTATACACTTATATTATGTTCACGTACCCAGCCAACAATATACACTTATATTATGTTCACGTACCCAGCCAACAATACACTTATATTATGTTCACGTACCCAGCCAACAATACACTTATATTATGTTCACGTACCCAGCCAACAATATACACTTATATTATGTTCACGTACCCAGCCAACAATACACTTATATTATGTTCACGTACCCAGCCAACAATACACTTATATTATGTTCACGTACCCAGCCAACAATACACTTATATTATGTTCACGTACCCAGCCAACAATACACTTATATTATGTTCACGTACCCAGCCAACAATACACTTATATTATGTTCACGTACCCAGCCAACAATACACTTATATTATGTTCACGTACCCAGCCAACAATACACTTATATTATGTTCACGTACCCAGCCAACAATACACTTATATTATGTTCACGTACCCAGCCAACAATAAACACAATATTAAGATCTGCTGGGTGTTTACAATAAATTATGTGTAGTGCGCTGTATATATATCCCGAACGAATATATGTAAAGCTGTGGTCTAGAATATAAGAGATATATTCACAGAATTATACATATATCAATCCCTGCAAATAGAGTATGTAATGTTCTCTCAACACGAGGGGCGATACCTACAGGTATCCTCGCTCGTCCTCAGGACACACCTCCGTCGGTACTTTAAGGGGAGAATGGCTTGCCCCTACGGAAGTACTTCCGAAATCGAAATCCTATGGATGCTGCGTACAGATTACAGATCGTGAGATCATGTGCTCATTAGCCTCGATTTTTGCCTACCAAACCTTGGTTCGGGTAGGTAATATTATGATTTAATTATTAGTCACGGGTATAGCTTCTCGAGGTAAAAAAGGTCATGAGAAATATAGTTTTTGAATATTGCTCCGGTTATTAACATTCTTAAAAATACAATGCATATATGGTTATATGGGTGAACACATTCTTTATTTATTAAGATTATATAACATGAGGAAATGGTGTATGGGAAGGAGTGAAAATTAATTTAGTGTGTTATGTATTTACAGACATTATATCGTGTATATGGAAAGAAATCTTTATTAAGAAGAATATTGGAGAGACAGTGTTTGCTCCATTTCAGCGTTGTTGCGGCGGTGGTCGTGGTAGAGTTGCATTGGAAAATAAGGAGGGGATTGATGCCTTAATTGCATAAACATGTTCTCGTCATAATCCAAGTCAGGTTCTTGGGGATACACTGGCCTTTTTCTTTTTGGTAAAGGGGGTAATGAGGGCAGATTAACAGATACCCTTTGGGGGGCCCTATGGGAGGCACTGGTATGGGGGAACGTTGAGGTTTGAACAGGGGTAACTGATTTATTTTTCTTCCCTTTCTTTAAGAGGTTCAACTTCCCTATTTTTTGTTGTCTTTTGATGGCTGCAGTCCTGCACTGTCAGCTATTGTTGAGGTTGTTGAGGAGCCCTTTCTTCTTGGGCTGTTATTTCAATTTTGGATTGTCAGTAGAATTAGGGGAGAGATAAACAGTACAGAAATATTTAGTTTGAGAGTAACAAGAAAGCTTCAGCAAGAGAGTTGAGAATTCAGAAGAGTCAAAGTTGGGAACACAAGAGAAAGCGAGATTATTCTGCACATATACGCAACATCCACCTTTGGCTTGAAACTGAGGATAGAGATAGTAGGAGAATACAGAAAAGGGTTTGCTGTCAGTAGTCCGAGACACCTGAGTTTCGGTGAAAAAGAGAAGATCAGGGTTTGCAGAGGAGAGGTGGTGTATATATATATATATATATATATATATATATATATATATATATATATATATATATATATATATAAGATACCCCGGAAAAGAAGGGACAGAAGTGGTAGAAGAAGAAGGAAGAAAAGCAAGGAAAACGGAGAAGGAGGATCCAGAGAAAGGAAGGACCAAGATAGAGAAGCCAACATCAACCACAACACCGGAAATACCAGCATCCCTAGCGAACCCCGGGAACGGCTGAGTCGCTACACTGGAGAAGGAGTGCCCGCTCACGCCGGGCAAGACGATTCGCCCCACAACATCAAAGAAGAAGATCGTCTTCAGTCAACCCTTCTAGGAGACCTTAAAATTCTATACCTGTTTTTCTTTTCTAATCATGCTTTCCTATATTTATGTATTAAAAATAAGTTATAAATAAGATGTACCAGTAATGTTAAGAATAATACCAATCCAAATACTATGTAATTATACCATGATGTTTTGTTTAACTTAACTATGCAAAATTAATCTTAACCTACTGAACCCCAGCTATTTTATAATAAATGTACCACCCAGGACCAGGGGGTTGTAAATTTTTGTTTTTTTTCCAGAAAACACCAGGAATGGGTTATAAATGAAGGAAAACCCACAAAAAACCGATCCCCTAGGTCATTTAGGGGTCCTACGGTGCCCCAGAAAGTCGGAATTAACATGAGGAAATGGGTAGGCAAAAACAGGTTTTTGCGCGCTCACGCGCACGCGGTTGGACTTCGAGAGTTTTCAACCATCGGCATTGTTGCGTGGGATACTTACACAGTTTCCATACAAATCTGAGCCCTCTAGGTGCCATAGGACCGGAGTAATTAACCAGGACACACCTCATGCATCCCTGGGGTTTAGCGTTACATACATTGCCGACGCAAACGTGTCATCGCTGGGGTTCTGGGGGTTAAGTAATACATCAGTAGATCCTTGGGACATAGTTTCCTACACACATATATACGTCTTCTTTTATCCTCTGATTACCTCTTTTATTTATACAAAACACATTATCTTCTTTCCCATATAAGTATTCCTGTGTATATATACGCATACTCAATAGTACCAAAATCGCCGCAACGACGAGTGGCGCTGGTGTTCTTCAAACACGCGCCGGAAGCTACCTGGCTCGCCAGCTAGCTCGCCAGGGGTACCAACCCACCCCGGGGGGGATGCCTACTTAAAATACTATGTTAAGAGGTAACATAACAATTCTATTTTTCACAAGTCATCATCAACTTACATCATACTATCGATGATGCATAAATAGATCCTCATCCTATGCCCCGTGTACGAGTATGATGAATCAAATACTTCGATGCGCATCTTATACCTCCTTGCTTTGTTTTGCACACGGCCCTCAATTTCCCACCCCGAGTTAAAAACTTAGGGAACTCTCTCCTTTGAACAAATTTATTATTTCCAAGGCTCTATTGACCTTACCTGTCTACTTATAATTATTTCCTTAACCTTTGATGAAGTACCTCTCTAGGTAATATGCCACTTGATATGAGTACCATGAGGTTAGGAAGGATACCTCACAGTAATCCTCAATACCATGTCAGGGAAATCTAGGAGAGGTAAGCACTTTTAAGGCTTCTTGAACACTGGCATCCCACCTTAAGAAGTCTTAGAATTAAAACTCCATTCAGTTGGACCTACGGCATCCCCGAAAGTCTTATATACTGTCTGTGAGATAAAAATCCTATTTTAGGGATCTTTGTTGGCTGCGGCACCCCGTCAGCTAACATAGAGACTCTTGATAGGCGGTGTCTACTAAACTGTAGTAGTGTAAGTAACCGGCACCCCGTAACTTTACTTCTACTATTTTAGTTACCGAAACTGTGGCCTGTTACAGGAACTTTGTTATCACTGGCATCCCAGTGGCTAACATAGCTCTCTGCTCTAGGTATGAAGCTTTCCTTAGATAGGAGACGAAGGGTCAGGCATCCCGCCCCTTCCTTTCTAGTTGAAGAAGTCCACAACACTCCTATTAGGAGGCTTTATGTTGTTCTAGGCATCCCAGGACAAACATAGATCCCTACCTTCTAGGTTTGCACCTTCTCTAGTAGAAATTGAGGAGAATGGCCTCCCGTCCTCAATTCTCTCTAGTGAAAAGTGCTAAAGTCCTGCTATAGGAACTTTGTTATCACTGGCATCCCAGTGACTAACATAGTGACCTTAGTTAGGAATACACCTTCTGTAGAAGGAGTTGAGAACTCGGCATCCCAACGACTCAGCTGTTTCTATTGAATGTGTAAAGTGTCCTCTCAGAGGAACTTTGTTAATACTGGCATCCCAGTAATTAACATTGTCCCCTCTGCTAGGTTCCACTTTCCCTAGTAAGAGTTGAGAGACTCCGGCAACCCGACCTCTCAACTTATTACTATTGAAAGTGAACACTGTCACTTTTCACAGGTAGTCTTAAAACATCTGAGACCGCTGTGAAGGGAAGGGAAGGGCGAGATACCCTCAAGGGGACTCTGCATAGACAAGTCCTAGGTGCACTGAGTCTGTGGCATCCCATTAGACTGTGTAACTAAAAGGTTTAAACACCGCCCTGGGTCCCCCGAACCTCTTATATAGGTCAGAGACAGTCAGGAAGATCAGTTCTAAAGTCTTCCTGCGGTAGTCCGATATCGTGTTATATACATCACCACTGAGGCATGATATCTAAGACCCTAAATTAAGAGTATCATAACAGGACTTCATCAACGGTTGATATAAAGGTCAGGATAGTCGAGTATTCCATAAAACTAAAGAATACTCGCGTTAGTCCGGTATGGTGCCCAACAGTAATTGCCAGATGATTACAATAAATTACGGAGCTATACTTAAGACCCTAAACCCATCAACCAACCTGTAACTATCTTCACACAGCCGGCCAACCTGGACGGCCCACGGAGATTCAGAAGACTACAGACAGCAAACACCTCAACTATCGCAGTAAAGAAGATACAGAAAAGATGCCTAAGTCGATGCCAAGTAACAAGAGAAAAGTTAAGAGAAGTTACCAAAGTGAACAAAATAAAACAGAGTTCATAAGCGACTCTGCCAAAATTCCACTCAAGTAGTAAAATAAAACAGAGTCCCAAAAGTGTTTAAAAATATTGAAAATCCATTACCGTGCTAATATTAGGAATTTACAGAAACGAATTCCATTTATGAATGCTCTATAATATGTTGAAGTGTTCACTAACCCTATAAGTGAATTTCCGAATTTAATTCATATAAGCCGATTTTCAATGTTAAGCGACTCTACCATTATTCTACCAAGTGAAAATATGTCAGAGTCCACCATCGACTCTTCCATTATTTTGACACATAGAAAATATTTCAAAGTCTACAATCATTCGACTTTGATCTTGCTCTCATACCAGTGCGCAAGGTATATAATTCAAGATATATATTATAGTGAAATAACTAACTCTCGTTCATACCCACCATCGCAAATCTACTTCGCTACAAGTACAGTGAAATTAAATAGCTGATGATATTACTTGTATAAACTCTCGATAGCAATTCGTGTTAATGATTCCAGATAAAAGGAATACATCTAAGCTGTGTTGAAAATACCTGAACTCCATCCAGATCCGCGACTGTGCTCGAAGATAAAGTGTTTTAAGTACTAATCATAGTTTTATGTTTTCTAAACTCACACTCATACTCTATACGTGTATTTAGAGATTAAGGAGAATAAAGCTGTATTATAAACTATATTTTGGTGACATATATATCCTCTGTTGTCTTCTTTATATGTACTTGTATGAACATGGAAGTCCCAGTCTAGTAGACCTCACCTATACAAATCGTTGAACCTGATTAAATTCAGGGAATAACAATATATATATATATATATATATATATATATATATATATATATATATATATATTATGCCGGGTTGTAATCCAACAGGAACACATCGAGCACAGTGCATATGATAATAGTAAACTCAATCAGGCAACAATAAACGCAATAAACACACAAGGTAAATTACACTCTTATTTATTAACAAACATAAATAAGTTATCTGCACACTAAACCAGACTGTTATATGGAAAACAGGGAGCAAGTAATAAATATAGTGGAGAGAGTTAATAATCTTAATTTCAAATGGAGTACTAGAATTAATTATATGACAATCAAGGAAGGAAAAATACGCATAGGATACAGATACATGGATAAATAGAATAATCACCTTGATAATAATATCTATGGGAGTCAAGCGTCTAACGTGAAGTATTCTGAAATACTACGCAAGACAGTGGAACGTATCGTTCACTGCGCGGGGTGAGTGTGTGGCGCGGGGGTAAAAAGTTAGGCCACGCACAGGTAAAAGATCAAACGTACCGCTTATGGGGGTATAGCTAGAATGTACTGCGGTCACGGAAAATAGTAATATGAATGGATTCGATATTAACTTAAAGGTTTAAGCTAGGTGGATAATTAAAGTCTAAAAGGGAAGACAAACTAAATTATAAGTTGACCCTCTAAGAATAAATATGAATAATCTCTCTAATACGACACGAAAAATACTTTGATCAGAGATGAAATAAAATCACACGAATGGCAGAATTCCGATGCACTAAGAATTAATGTGACTGAAGGAAAAATGGACAATCCGAAATAATAGTGTTGGAATAAATTAACTGAGTAATTTAGGGGCGCAGATATAAGTAGCGCGAATAAATAGCTTAAAATAGAATAGCTATATGGAATGGCGTACACGACAAAGTTGTACTAATTAAATACCAAAACTTGGCATGAAAGGAGCTCTGAATAAATTAACAAATTCCTATTTTAAAACGCAGAACTATTGTAGCGTTACATTACAACCTTGAAATGATTATAATAAATAATTACTAAATCAAGTAATCGAAGATAAGTTAATAGCCAAAACGTAGGCTAACTAGATATAGGAATATACAAACGGAATTCCTAGATACGTGTGGAAAGAATTATATGATCCAAATACGTATATTGTTAGATTACTCAGAAGAATTAATAACCTAGAACTTGTTAACGAATAAATCCTAACTCAACGAAAAGGGATCTTGAGTTTCAAAATAAAGTGGATAAATTATAAAGTTCTCTGGATAGTAATTAAATTGATAAAATAATCTTAAAATTGGGCGTAGGTTCTAGCTAAATAGATTTAAGAAGATAATACATTCACGTTATTCACTTTGACTTCAACTTCGTTACACACAGAATAAAGGACACATAAGATGAAAATCTGTAAATATTCCGGCTAAGTAACACTGATAAAAGTATGGAGATGAAGTATCTGGTTAAATTGGTTTAAGACGGTTTCACACAGATTTACAGGGCAATATCTCGTATGTATAAAACACTCGTACAGATCAACTTTAATATTTCACACGGGTAACACAGATTCAAGATAGATCCTGGGCACAGATCTAGAGTTAATTAAAATTGGAATATTCACATATTTTACCTTACCTTCACAACTAATAGCCACAACTTAATATAATCAGAGGCACTTAGAGTAGGGGTGGAGGCAGCCGTGAGCGAGAATCTGGTCGACGTGGTCTCGTGGTTCTGCAGGGCTGGACGTCAGGGGGAACTGCCTCTCGTAGTACTCCAAGGCTGGGCATCAAGGGGAACTGCCTCTCTCCCAGGTACAGGTGAAGGGTTCCGGAATGGACATCTGGTGAAGTGGTAATACCAATGTTTTTCCTCCCGGCGTGACCAGACGAAGGATACAATCGTATTTGCTTAATTTGCTTCAGTTAAAGTCAGGCTATATTTGGGTTCTTTTTAGGGTTCAATTTGGTGTCTTTCGAGTTCATAGGGACATGTGGATATCGTTGTGTTTGGCTATGGTGAAGGTAATATTTAATCTAAAAATACATGGGGGTTATTTATTGGTACACATGGAGATTCTTAATCTCGTGATCTTGATACCCTATTTTTAGAGGGCCTTGTGGTGATGTAATGGATTATTTTCTATCCATCGTGGTATCTGGCTTTTCTTATTCTGCCGGCCACAAGTTTCTTATTTGTCACTGCATTTGCTTCATTCCCAGTCTTCCGGGAAGGTACTATAGGAGGGGTACTGAGAGTCCCACTTGTTTCTATATTGGAAGGGCTCTTGGTGCTTAACTTCCATAAACATTTCTTCATTGTATTTTAAATTGGGCTGGAGCTGATGATATGCCTCGGGCGGTGGTTCCTGCCTCTGCCATTGGAGGAGTTGGGGCCCCTGTGAGTGGTCAGGGCTCGAACTCCTTTTCCGGGCAGACTGACCTATTTCTCCGGAATTTAGAGCATGGGTAGTTCCGAAAAAAGAGGTAGACTCGTGTAGCCGGGCCAGAATTAGAACCTGAGAAGCTGGTTAATAATAATAATAATAATAATAATATTTATTCAGTTAGCAATTTACAGAGTTGGTACCACATAGTATGTTACAAATATGACATGTACCAGCTTTGCATAATTCCAACTAAGGATAGCCCAATAAGGCCTTAGGCGTATTTCCATTGGGGTCCTTGTGGGATTAGGTTAGCTGGGGAAAAGTGGAGGATAAAAGAAATAGATACTTTAGAGAAAGTATTTCTAGGGGGTTATTTTAAGAAACCTTACATCCTATGGTAAATATCAGTAATCCGTAATCAGTAATCATTTCAGTTTGGTTTGCATATCTCTTATGTCGTATTTAGTAGTAGACATAAGCTTGGTGCTCCCTTCTCGCAGCTGTCCGGTTCAGGTGTTCCTTCAGGCTACGTCTGAAGGAATACAGTGTTCTCTTTTCACGGACTGACTGGGGTAGGTCGTTCCAGTCTTTGATGGCAGTGAAGAAGAATGTTTAATTACCCTGTCCTTGGATTCTCGGGACCTTAAAATTAAACATCCTGTTTCTTGTATTATGTCCACTCCTCTCATTTGCTTTAACAAAATCACTCTTAAGATACTCTGGAGCTCTGTCATAGAAAATTTTGAAGGCATTAGTGAGCCTGATTTGTTTGGCCTTGTCAGAGACATTGAGCATACCTAGTGACTGAAGTTGTTCCTGGCCAACATGTGATCTGGGTCCTAGGTTCAGCATGAACCTAACCATTTTATTTTGAATGACCTGAAGTTTGTGCTGTGCTGATTTAGATGATGCAGAGTACCAGGATGACACAGAATAGTCAAAATGACATTGAACAAGCGCTTGGCAAAGGGTCTTTTTGGTCGCCGCTGGCAAGCATCCCACCTGTCTATACAGGTATTTTATACGTGCTCTACACTTACACAGGATAGATTCCAAAATTGTTTCACCTGACAAACTCGAGTCCAGTTTTAGTCCGAGATATTTAACTTGTGACACTGTTGTTATAGGAATATCATTACAGTTGACCGAGAAGCCCACAATGTCTTTCAGTTTGCGTTTTGTCCCACATAAGATGGCTTCCGTCTTGCCCAGGTGAAGTGATAGTCTATTGTCCACTAGCCATTCACTACATGATTCTAGTTCTTTGGAAAGTGAAGCGGCAATACTTATTGGGTCTTTTCCTGAAACCAGAAGCACGCTGTCGTCAGCATACATTAATAATTTACATGAGACGCTCAGTTCCATGTCGTTCACATAACAGAGAAAGAGTAAGGGACCAAGGATGCTTCCCTGCAGGACCCCAGTTAATTGGCATAGGATCAGATATATTATCATCAATTTTGACTCTTTGTGTTCTACCACTAAGAAAAAATTTAAACCGGTTCACAGACCCGATGCCCATTGCTTGTATTTTATTACATAGGATATCATGGTCTACTGTGTCAAATGCTTTTTGTAGATCAAGAAGAACCATACCGGTGTAGTTACCTTTAGACATTTCTTTATGGATGTGATTTGTTAAGTGGATGAGACAGGAGTCAGTCGAGTACGTGCATCTGAAACCTGATTGAAACTTATAAAATAGATAATTTTCTTTGAGGTAGTGTTCAATTTGGGTGTATACCGCTCTTTCAAGGATTTTAGATACAATACATAATATGCTAACTGGTCTGTAGTTGCCAACTTATAGTTTATTTCCTTTCTTGAATAGAGGGGTTACAATAGCTTCCTTCAGTTCAGCAGGTACAGTGTTGGTGTTAATTGACAGGTTGATGATTTGGGTTAGGGGACCTGCTATACCAATGGCTCCATCTCGTAGAAATTTGGCAGGAATTTTGTCTGGTCCTGTGCTTTTATGTACATTTAGGTTAGAGAGCTTGTCAAAAGTGTATTTTGGTGTAATATTTTGTAATCCAAATGTGTTCGGGTGTATGCCTTTATCTCTGTAGAAATTTCGAAAGGTGGCCGTTGTTGTGTATTTATTGAGAGGTTGCGGTAGGTTCTGTGCAAGTGTGTTTGCTATGGAGGTGAAGAAGGTGTTGAAGTAGGTTGAAATTTGTCATTTATCGTGGCAAACCTGATCATTAATGTTGAGAGCAATATTAGTGTTAGACGAATCCCTTGCCTTGTTGCTGTAGCCTGTTGTTTTTAGGTGCCTCCATAGTTTATTTGGGTTATTCTGATATTCCTCTGCCTTATTGTGGAAATAATTAGTTTTCGCTGATTTGATTTTTCTACTTAGTTTATTCCTGGCCCTGTTGAACTCATGTTTCAGACCTTGATCCTGTCTATGTTTCGTTAGCCTTTTTAACAGATTGTCTCTGTGTTCCAGATGGTGTAGTATGTCATTGTTGATCCATGGGTCTGACCTTGCTTTAATTCGTATGTCTTTCAGAGGAGCTATTTCGTCTAGGATGTTTGGGATGATGGTTCTGAAGCCAACCCATGCATCATTAACGTTTGTACTTCCAAACACTGGAGACCAGTCTGTATTCCATAAAATGTCCAGAAATGTTTCTTTGTTGTAGTTTCTGAGTGACCTTGTTTTGATAACCTTGTGATTCTCTATGGTAATTTTTGTGGTTTTCCGTGTGCAATATGTGACGAAGTGATCACTTATCCCAGTCTGTATAACCCCTGATTGGGATATTTTGTCCTCTCTGTTACAGTTTATGTGGTCTAATATTGTGGCAGTGTTCTCAGAGATACGTGTGGGGGTTGTGATGAGTTGTTTGTGATTGTGCATTATCAGTATGTGCCTATATTCTCGTACAAGCCTATTATTTCGTTGTTTGTAACACAGGTTAAAATCTCCTAGTATAAAGGATTCATTCCGAGGGTCTAGCAATGACAAAGTTCGTTCAAATTTGGTCAAGAATTGTGTGTCGTCTGGAGGCCTATAGCACACCCCAATTGTGATGGGTCTTGTCCTCGGCAGGTGTAGGTCAATCCACAGAGCTTCGTGATTTTCTACATGGAGGTCGGTCCTAGTTGTGTGTGTGAGGTTGTTTTTTACATACAGACATAGCATGGGAGAAGGGGTGTGCACCCGATGACTGGAAGACTGGCATAATAGTCCCCCTATATAAGGGCAAAGGGGAAAGAGGAGTGTGTGGTAACCACCGAGGAATATGTCTTCTAAGCGTAGTAGGGAAGGTATACAGTAGGGTAGTGATTGAGAGAGTGAGAGTGAGAACAGAGAAATGGATAGGCGACGAGCAGGGAGGTTTTAGGAAGGGAAGAGGATGTGTAGATCAGATTTTGACCCTGAATTGTGTTGTGGAGAAATATCTGGAGAAGAAACAAAAGGTGTATGTTGCCTTTATGGACTTGGAGAAGGCCTATGACAGAGTGGATAGAGAAGGTTTGTGGAAAGTACTTAGAATATACGGAGTAGAGGGCAAGTTGCTGAAAGCAGTGAAGAGCATGTATGAGGGTGCAAAGGCGGCAGTACGTGTGGAGAGTGAGCAGAGCGAGTTCTTTGACCTGAATGTTGGTTTGAAACAGGGGTGTGTGATGTCCTCGTGGTTGTTTACTGTATATATGGATGGAGTCATGAAAGAAATACTATCAAGAGCAGTGGATGTTGGTGTATCACTGAAAAGGGAGGGAATTGAGTGGAAGCTACCTATACTGCTGTTTGCGGATGATACAGTTCTGATGAGTGATAATGAATGGGAGTTGCAGGGTCTGGTAAATGAGTTTGGAACAGTGTGCGAAAAACGGAATTTGAAGGTAAATGAGGGGAAGAGCAAGGTTATGGTCTTCGAAAGGGGTGAAGTCACAGAGTGTGAGGTGAAGCTGAACGGTCAGGCTATGGAGATCGTCAACTCTTTTAAGTATCTGGGCAGTGTGTTGAGTAAAGATGGGACTATGGATGAAGAAGTGCGGGAGAGGGTACAACAGGGGAAGAGGGTTGTAGGAACGCTAAAAGCAGTAACAAGAAATAGGGTGGTCAGTATGGAAGTGAAGAAGTCCTTGCATGACAGTGTGGTAATCCCGACACTGACTTACGGAAGCGAAGCATGGACGTTGGTTGAGAGACTCAGACCAAGAGTGAGAGCAGTGGAAATGAATTACTTAAGGAGTGCGTGCGGAGTTACATGGAGGGATAGACAGACTAATGAGGAAGTAAGAAGGAGGTGTGGTGTGGAGGTAGATGTGCTGGAAAGTGTGAAAAGGAACAACTTGAGATGGTTCGGCCATATGGAACGTATGGAAAGCGAGAGAATGACTAAGAGGGTGTACGAGAGCGAGGTGGAGGGACAGAGAGGGAGAGGTAGACCGAATGAGAGGTGGAAGGATGGAGTGAGGAAGTACATGAACGAAGGCGGTGCTGGTTGGGGGGAGGGGCGTCGACTGACTGGGGACAGAGGTGCATGGGGGCGGTTCGTTCGTGGCCACCCCTTCGGAGATCACGGCGTCAGGCAATAGATAGATAGATAGATAGACATACTCCTCCCCCTTGCCTATTGCGATCATTCCTAACCATGTTGAAACCTTGAATATTTATTTCACCATCGTTTATACTTGAATCCAGCCAGGTTTCTGTGATTGCAATTATTGAAGCTTTGGCCTTATTAGCTAACAAGTTTATTTCTGACAATTTATGGTACATTGATCTGGCGTTAATGTGGATAAGATGGAGCCCTTTGTTGGTGAACACTCTCTATTCATCTTTGATTTTGAATGAGTCCTGGCTGGATTCTGAGTTGTTAATACTTGGTTCATTTACATTAATATTCGGTAATGAATGCAAGGCACACATGTTGCATAGGAATTCCCGTTCTTCACTGTTGGTCTTCTTAGAGATGCACTTCATGTGAGCTACAGTTTTACACTTAACACAGTTTAGGATCGTTTGTTTTCTTGTTATGAGTGATTCACATATTTCACAAATGATTTTAGGACCTTTAATAGCTACTTCCCTACATTTATCGCATTCCACTTCTTTTCTGCTAGTAACGTAAGTACATCGATCGTGTACTGTTTCATTACAACTACTACATTGTGAAGTTGTACTCCTTTTGTTGAATCCAATATCGCACACTATACATATTTTCCTGTTACTGTTCATCGTACGTCTGGCGGTGTGGTGATCAGCTGTACGTCTGGCGGTGTGGTGATCAGCTGAGCGCCGTGAGTGACTGTTACTGGGGTGTTGTTTGATGCTGTCCTTGTTCATGTCCGTTGTTGCTGCTTTATTGTCGATGTTGTTGCGATTGATCCCTTCTTTTTTAGCTGATCTGGTTGCATGTTGAGCTACCTGGGTCGCCGATAGTGTTGGGTTGTGTTGTAGTAGGTTTGGTTGATTTGTTGTGCAGCGGCGTCGTGTTGTGGGGGGTGGGAGTTGAAGCGTGACAGGCTGTTGGGGTGCTTGCTTGCCCAGTTTGTTATAACGAATTTTAATGCTAGGGACTGTTGAAATGTCGGTGTCTGCCTTACTTGTTTGGTGGTGAGGTTTCTTCAACGTCAAACTAGGGCCGGGGTTGGTCTCTACATCTCCGCAGCTAATTAGAGTGTAGCACAATAGGTGTTGTAGCGAGGTTGTGCCAGACTTGCCAACCCGCAGCGTCTTCCCGATATATGAAATAGACCAGGCAGGAATGGTGACAGAAATTTCACTTGTGTGTGATTTCTGTGTGACGAGGTCCCTCAATACTTGTTTAGTGTTGACCTGGTTCACTACCGGTCCCCTCTGCACCTGTATATCAGCACAGCCCCTCTGGATGTTGAGAAGGATGATACATAGAGAGAGGGCTATGCCCGCACCCCTGATCCCTCCCGTCATCTTCATTTCTTCTCGTCTTCTCCTGCTTCTGTCTTCTCCTATTTCTCCTGTTGTCTTGGATGACTGCTATTCTTGTTTTGGTTTGGGGGTGGCTGTTCAACCCCGTCATCTCAATAATTATATATATATATATATATATATATATATATATATATATATATATATATATATATATATATATATATATATATATATATATATATATATATATATATATATATATATATATATATATATATATATATATATAAAGAGAGAGAGAGAGAGAGAGAGAGCATGAGCGAGGGAGTGAGAGAAAGATTTCCATATACTGTACAATAAATGAAAATGATAGAATTGACCTAATATAATTCTAGTGAGGATACCTAGAGACGTTACTTACTATTATAAATAATAATATCGGTATTATTTATAATAAAATTAATAAGATAAATAACAATAATAGTACGAATAATAATAATAATAATAATAATAACAATAATAGTACGAATAATAATAATAATAATAATAATAATAATATTAATAAAGTTAAAAATTATATTATTGATATACAAAATCCCTAAATCACATAATTTAATCTTTTCCTATACTACCATATATCTTCGGAATCCAGTTAGACTAAACCAATCTCTCTCTCTCTCTCTCCTTAAACCCAGCCTCTCACTCTCAATCCATCAAGATCCTTTCTCTGCTCACTCTGTCTATATATATCTTTTTGTCTGTTTGTCTGTCTCTCGCTCGCTCTCGCTATCCCTCTCTCTTTATTTATATATATATATATATATATATATATATATATATATATATATATATATATATATATATATACGTGATTGTCCACCAGGGTAACGTATTTACCATCATATTTTTAATTGATATATAATTATATACTTTATATATTGATTTGGTGACTTTTTCATATTATAGGCCAGATTACTTCGTTTGAACCAAGTGGTCTGCTTTGTCAGTGTTTCTATGTAACTATCTTTCTCTCCCTCTGTCTGTCAGTTTCTCCTCACTCTCCAATATTGATTACAGTAAGATATTTGCTTTTGATTTGAATAAACACGCAAACTTTTGCTGGAACATTACACTGAAAGAGCACTAGTATACCATATATGGAAAGCTTTTCTCATCTAAGATCTTTTCTACCTCGACTATTTTCCCTCAGTAAAATAGTCGTATAACAATAATAATAGAAAAACAAAACAAAAATAATAATAATAATAATGTTATGCCCTGATTTTATGCAGGATTAACAATGGATACAGGTGAGTTCTACTCCACTGGGGACTGGGACTTCCAAGTTCAAATAAGTACATATAAAATAAAGGAAAAACAGAGGATAAATATATCGCAAAATATGGTTTAAGAATACAGCTTTATTTCTCCTGCACTATATATGAGAAATAATATGAAACCAAGAACATGGGACACGTATCACTGCCAGTGAATAGTACTTAAGTTTATCACTGACTCCTAGCACAGTCGCGGAGCTAGATAGGGAGCAGGTATTCTGTCCAACTTCGCTTAGTAATCGAGAAAGTTTAAAGACACTGGGAGTGGATTGAGAGAGAAGTATTTCTAGGAATGGGGTGAACACTGTCACTTTTCTTCAGGAATGTCACTGTGGTTCAAGTTCAAGGTCAAGTACCTCTAGTAGGTATGCGGCCGTGTCGTATAGAAAACGTTGAGTCGATGGTGGACTCTGAAGTATTTTCAAACACTCTGGTGAACTTTGGCAGAGTCGCTGACTTCTCAAAAGTAGGTTAAAATGAAATAATTCGAAATTGAATCACTGTTTGGCGGCTAATTGTTCTTCTGGATCACGCGTACTGTAGGTAAGTACGACTCGTAGCTTTCTAACCCAATTATTAACACTTGTAGAGATTTATAACTAGTTAAGGCACTTTTGGAAAAACTCTTTATTTCGGGAGAAAACTAGGATTTTTAGTCTGAGTCGCTGAACGTTGAAAATCAGCTTAAGTATCACTAATTTAGATTCTTCATTCTTAGGGGGTTAGATATGCTTGATTTTTGCTACGCTATTCGGAGAACTAATTCTATTCGTTCTGCTCCAATTATTTGGACTTAGGAGTATTTATTCACTTTTTAGATACTCTTGAGGGACTCTGTTTATTTCTGCTCACTCGACACTTTTCCTACTTTTAGTCACTCTATCTTCTTCTCTTGATGTCTCGGCATGGTAACTTCTCTGGTGATGTCTCCTGTGAATACTGCAGGAGGTGGTTGGTTCTCGTCGTCTACTTCCCGTGGGCCGTCTAGGTGGGCCGGCTGTGTGGAGTAGTTACAGATGGGTTGATTGGGCTTGAGATCTTAAGTATGGCTCCGCAACATATAGTAACCGTCTGGCGAATTACTGTTGGGCACCATACCGAACTAACACGAGTATTTCAGAGGTAGGAGAAACTACTCGACTGTTCTGATCAGTATATCAACCGTTGATGAAGGCCTGTTAAGGTACTCTCGGGCTAGGATCTTAAATATCGAGTCTTATGTGGTCGATATCGGACGAACGCAGTAAGTTCAGTGTGAGTGTTCTTACTGTCTGCCCTGATCTTTATGAGAGGTTCGGGGGACCCATGGCAGTGTTTAAACCTTTAAGTTACACAGTCGTGTGGGATGCCACAGACTCAGTGCACCAAGGACTTGTCTCTGCAGAGTGCCCGTGAGGGTATCTCGCCAAGCCCTGTCTCTAACACAGCGGTCTTAGAGGCTTGAGACTACCTGTGCTGAGTGGCGGTGTCCACTTTCAATAATGAAGAATAGAGAGGGCGGCAGGCCAGAGTCTCTCAACTCTTCACTAGAGAAAATGTAACCTCGCGGTGGAGCCAATGTCACGTCGGCATGCCAGATGACGACAAAGTTCCTCGACAAGGACACTTTCGTACAAGTGTTCACTTGGACTCAGTAAAACCAGCGAGGGCGGCAGCCCGGAGTCTCTCTACTTTTACTAAGAAAAGTTAAGCCTGACAATAGAGATTATGTTCGCGCTGGCATGCCAGACGTTAACAGAGTTCCTCTATCAGGACACTTGTACCTTCCCACTCTAGAGAATATTGAGGATGGCAGGCCGGATTCCTCAACTTCTTTTAGAGATGGTGCTGGTGTGGGCTTTCCTTAGCGAAATTGACAAGCAGGAGCGGCAGGCCGGTATCCTCCTTCCCAACCTCTGAATTAGAAAGAGAAAGTGGCAGGCCGGTAACTCTCTTCCTAACCCTTTAGGAAAGTTGTTCCTATCTCAGTAGCTGTGTGTCTTTCTGGCATGCCAGATGAAGACAGAGTTACTGGGACAGGCCACAGCTATCGATAACTTGTAGTCTAAGAAGAAAGTTTCGGCAGGTCGTACAGTTTCTCACTAGACTAGCTAGTAACCGCCTAAGTAGAGTCTCTACGTTAGCTGGGCAGGCCTCTCACTAACGAGATCCCTAGTATAGGGTTTGGGGGTCACTGTCTCAGTATGAGTGTGTCTTTCTGGCATGCCAGATGAAGACAGAGTTACTGGGACAGAACACAGTTAACGAGGACTTGTAGTCTAAGAAGAAAGTTTCGGCAGGCCGTACACTTTCTCACTAGACTAGCTAGGAACTGCCTAAGTAGAGTCTCTAGGTCAGCTGGGCAGGCCTCTCACTAACAAAGATCCCTAGTATAGGATTTTACTCACAGACAGTATGTTTGGGCTTTCGGCAAACCGGTTAGTCCAACTGAATGGAGGGTAATCTTAAGACTTCATAAGGTGGCATGCCAGTTCTTTTGAAGCCTCAAAATTGCTTGACTTTCCTCAGAAATCCTGAACTGGTATTGCGGATTACTGAGTGCACTTCTCCGGTACCTCTAGGATGGTAAGGGCATGAGGAGGAATCCTAGATGGGGTCCTTGAACCCTTCTTGTTCTGTTGGTCAAGGTCTCCTTCAATATAAGGACATTACTCGGTGGTGGTGTGATGAGTAAAGTCAATTTGTGTTCATAGAGTAGGCTACTTCATCAAGGGTTAATTATAAATTCATAGGGGGTTGACATTAATTCAATAGAACTCTGGAAAACAATAATAGTGAGTAAAGTGAATGAATTCTGAACTTCTGGTTCTCGGGGAGGATTGGTGGTGTCGGGTGCATTTAAGGTGTGTCGTGCGCACCTGACGAATGAGGGCTATGATGCGCGCGAGACAGCGTTTATCCTTCTCCCTCCTTCTCGTGGTGGTGGTGGTTGGATTTTACTACGGATCTTGGTTGGCAGTAATTTTAGGCATAAGAATATGTAAATCTCCCTCCGCATGGTGTTGTCTACAGGGGTGTGTACGTATCTAACTTTCCCGGTTCGTGTTGGTAGGCCGGGGTGTACACACAGTATTTTAACGTACGGAGCGCCCTCTCTCGGGGCGCGGGAGCGGCAGATCTCCCGCGTTATTTTTACTTGGAGACGATTAAGTACAGGGTATTCTTATGTAGAAAGAAGCATGTGTGGTTTGTGTAACTAGCAAAACTAGTTGAAGAGTGTCAAAAGAAGGCATGTGTACTGTATATATGTGTGGAAAAACAGTGTTCCAAGATCTATTGAAGTATAGGTTCACATCTTATTGCATAACATAGTTTTCATACAGGCATATAATGGTTTCATCTGGCATTGATTTCTTCGGTAGTGAAGATATGCGTTTCTTCTTAACTTCTACTTCTCTATTCTCCCCGAGTTATATGGTGAGGTGGGGAGAAAAGGAAAACACAAAATACATTGATCATTGTTGGTCTTCGATGGTGAAGACAATGTTTGTTTATTTCAATGTACAGGGGTCAGGATGACATTTATACTATATATAATATAAAGAAGTACATATTGGAAAACATAGGAGAGTAGTATATGTAGTTCAGAAATGGATACTGAACCTCAGCTTCTTCGTGGTGGTAGTGGTAGTAGGAGCCCGCTTTGATGTGGTGGGGCGTTCTTCTTCCTGAGCGGCTTCTCGCGCCTTGTCCGGGGTGACTCGGGCGCCTGGTTCCTGTTGTTCCTCTGTCTTCTCTCTCGTCTTCTTCAGCCTCTGTGATGGTCTCTTTCTCCTCCGTGGACTCTTCCTCTCGGTCTCTTTTTCGAGGTACTTTACTTCCGTCTTCCCCTTGTAAGGCCCGTCCTCGGGCCTCAGGTGCAAATGTTAGTAAGTTGCCCTGGGCGCGTATTAAGGGAAGTCGGGAGATGTGTGTCCACCACCTCAGTGATCTTGCGTCGGGCGTCTTCATGGGGTCCACCAGGACAGCAATGTGGGCTTTGGTGTACGGTTCCAACGAGGCCGTGAAGGCTTCGTGTATGTGCCGTATTCTTGTGAAATTTACGGCGTCGTTGGACCATTTCACTCTCTTAATGAATGGAGTGAAGGGAATGGTGATGGAGGTAGTAGACAGGAGCTCGGCAGGGGTTGTGTAGGTGGTGGTGGTGACTGGGTGAATGACATTCCTAGCTCTGTTAGCCGGAAGGTCATGACCTCTTGCGGAGGCAAAGGTAGCAGGTAGGCTGGTTGGTTGGCATGGGGGCAATTTTTGCATGTGTTGAGTGGAATTTGTGTTAGTTTCGTGGTATAATTTATGAATTTTAGTCTGTTTAAGAGGGCGAATGGTGTTTATTTGGTTGTGATGGTATGGATGTGTGTCGGGAGTACGGGTTGCGGACAATGTCTATGTGAATCGGTCAGGTGGTTTACTTAGTCGACCCGATTTAGTGCGAATAGCTCCGAGGAGAGGTGTTTCAGTACTGGTGGTAGATGATGGCGACGGGGATGCTGGTTTAGGATTGGGAGTGGAAGGGGGAAGAGATAGAGGTTTTTGAGTAGAATTGGGAGAGTGTGTTGGTGTTGGGGATAGAGGTGTTTTTTGTATGGTAGAAGGAAATGGAGATGAAGTTGGAGGAGCTAGACGAGTTGGTGTTGGTATTTGAAGGGGTATGGAAAATGAAGTTGAGGGTTGAGATGGGGAATAGGGAGTAAGGATAGGGGGGGAAAGTGAGTTTCGCGGGGTGGTAGGGAAAGACATTGTTTTAGGGATGTGAGGCTGAGGTGTTGGTGAGATTATTCGAGGTGGGGATGTTGGTTGTAGGGGGAGCGGTTTACTTTTTGTAAGTGGCGGGACTTTAGCCTTGATGCGTAAAGGCTGGGGAAGGTGATGTTTAGGGGAGGAAGAAGGTGATCTTGAAGTGAAGTGTGGAGGGGCAGAGGAGGAGGTTGACTTGGGGGGTGAGGTGAGTGGTGACGTCATCGGGCGGCGTTTCTTCGCAGGTGGGGAGGATTCTGTAGAAGGATGAGGTGGAGGTGAGGGGGTTTTTCGGCTTGATGGAGCATGTTTGGACCTGAAGGGTGTGGGAAATACGTTTTTTCGCAATTTTCCCCGCGGTCTTAGTTTATAGCGGGAAGTGGTGGGTTGTGGGGCATGAGTTGTAGGAGGTTTATGGTTGGTGGCATCTGATGTTGGGGGGCTTGTGGTGATATTGTGAGAAGCGGGAAGTGGGGGTGGTGTTCTTGGCGTGTGTTGGATTATCTGTTGTGTTGTCTGAGGGGAAATTTTTGGAATAGCGGGAAGCAGTGGGGGCATAGGGACTAGCGGAAGTTTAGGAGACCCTGTATCGTCCTTAGCGCGGGGTACAGTGGTTGTTGCTGGGGGTCAGGAGTCTGGTTTGTCTCTGCTGGTGGCGGTAGTATGGTATCACGATGAAGGGGTGAATATCTCTTTACGAATCTGTTCCTGTAGGTTCTGAACTCCCCTTGGTAATTTATGATGACTTGGAAGAGGTTGGGTATTTTTTCGATTGAATATGGGCCCACATATCGTGGGCCAAGTTTGTTAATGACAGGTAACTTGGCGACCATGACGGTGTCACCAATAGCAAAGGGGTTTTGGGGGGTGGAGATATCGGTTGTGACGTCTTGACAGGTTTGTGCAGTGTGGAGGGTATTTTTCAATTGTTGGAGGGGGTCTATGGTATGTTGGGTGGTCGGGGAAGTTGCCAGATGTCGGAATGGTAGCAGTAATGGCGCCACCCCATAGACGCGTTCGTGGGGAGAGATTCCGTCTTCTCGGGGGCAAGAGTTTAAGCCACACTGAATCATTTTTACTTGGCTGGGCCAGTCAGTTGTTTTTAACTCGATCATTTTCGTCCTTAGTTGATTGTTAATAGATCGATGGCTCCGTTCACAGATGGCGTTCCCTTGGGGCCAATAAGGGGAAGAGTGTTTCACCTTGATTCCACATTTGGAGGTGAATGCCTCCCATATTTGTCCTGTGAATTCTGGGGCGTTGTCAGACAGCAGTGCTAAGGGCAGCCCGAACACAGGAAATTTTTTGGTGGCTAGTAACTCGGTCACTGTTATTGCAGAATGGTCTTTGCTCGGGCAGGCAATCAAGAACTTCGAATAAACGTCCATGAAAGTAACGATGAAACGTTTTCCGTGATTGGGTGGAAAAGGTCCCATGACGTCTAACGAAAGTACTTGCCATGGTTTATGGGCAGAGATGGTTCTGGCTGGCCCTGGGGTCTTGCATTTATCTTTTCCCATGGCACAGGATTTGCAGGCCTCGGTTACCCTTTTCGCAATACCTGAAGGATTAACCGTCCAATATTGATTCTGGAACACCTGGAGCATCTTCTTTTGTCCCAAGTGGATACCATTTCCCTCATGGATGGACATCATGTATTCTTGGGCAATGGCGGGTTCCACAATGATATGTCCGGACTCGATGGTTAATTGATCTCCCCATCGACAAATATGTTGGAATATGTGACGAGGGATCCACTTCGGTTTAATTTTCTTATCCCAGAGTTGTAACAGGGTGGGTTCTGGTGGTGAGGGTTCTTCCGTCTGTGCAGATGAGTCATGGTTAGTGGGTTGTAGTGTGGCTAGGTTGGTGGGTGGTGGTTCTGGGACAGGTAAACATGACAAAGCGTCCGCGTTTGTATGTAGCTTTCCGGGCCGATAATGTATTTCAAAGTCATACTCCTCTAAGGTTTCTCTTCAGCGTACCAAGAGGGCAGAGCTGGTTTCGCAACGACTAAGCCATTGTAGAGACTGATGGTCTGTGATGCCGTCTAATTTGGCCCCTAACACAAAAGATCGAAAGTGGTTCAGGGCCCAGATGACACCTAAACATTCGCGCTTGGTGGCTGCATAGTTTTGCTGTGCAGCATTCAAGGTCGAACTGGCGTATGCGATGACGTGCTCCTTTCCGTCTTGTACTTGGGCTAGCACTGCGACAATGGCATACAAAGAAACATCGGTATATAATCAGAAAGGTTGTTGGTAGTCTGGAAAAGCTACGGTCGGGGCTTGCACTAACTTCTCCTTCAAGGTCTCAAACGCTAAGTTGCGCTCGGCTGTCCATTCAAATGTGGTGTCTTTATGGGTCAATTGGTGGAGGGGACGAGCAATTTCGTCGAATTTTGGAACAAATCGTCGGTAGTAGGTGGCTAATCCTAGAAAAGACCTCATACCTTTCACTGTGGTGGGTGGCTGTTGATTAGCGATAGCTGAGAAATTCTTAGGGTCAGGGGAGATGCCTTGTGCTGAAATGACATGTCCTAAGAATCCTACGGTGTTTTTAGCAATGTTGCACCTAGAAGGTTTCAATTTAAGCCCGGCATCTCTGATGCGTTGTAATACCTGACGAAGCCTTTGGAGGTGTTCTGGCCAGGTTTTAGAATAGACGATGACATCGTCGAGGTAGGCCAGACAGGTTTCCCAAGTAAGTCCTTTGAGCACGGACTCCATTAACCGGAAAAAAGTGGCGGGACCGTTGCATAATCCGAAGGGCAGCACGTTAAATTCGTAGAGATGTCCTCCACTGGTCGAAAATGCTGTCTTCTGTTGGTGCTCGGGTGTTATGGGAACTTGCCAATATCCGGCCTGTAAGTCTAGCGTGGTAAACCATTTGGAGCCGTGTAGAGAATCGAGGGAATCATCGATCCTAGGCAATGGTGTTGCATCCTTGATGGTGGCGTCGTTGAGTCGTCGATAGTCCACGCAAAACCTGGTGGAGCCGTCTTTCTTCTTCACCAGAACGACTGGGGATGACCACGGACTGACGGAGGGAGTGGCGATACCGGCATCCAGCATTTCTTGCACTTGTTGTTCTTCCTCCTTTCGTTGAACTTTTTCCGGCGGGAAGGCTTCCGCAGAAGGGGTCCTGTGGTGTGAATGGAGTGCTCTTCTATGGTGGTCTTGCCAATTTCGGTCGAGGATTGTGCGAATATGTCATGGAACTCCAGGAGGAGTTGTCTCATTTGCTGTTGTTGGTTTTTAGTCAATTTCTCGGGGATGTTTGGTAATATTGGAGAATGATGAGTTTCTTCTGGAATTGGGGCGATATCATCGAACGTTTCGAGGTCGCCTATGATGAGACCTCGAGGTAAGGTTAGCTTCTCGTCCGGGATGTTGGCAATGAGGATGGCATTGTTCCGGGAGGACAGGATGGCAGGCTGGATCCTACACCGGTCAGGTCCATCGGAAATACCGGTGGGGGTCAGGATCATGACAGGTTGCGGCATGGGTCGGATTCTGAACCATTTTTGGTGTTGCGGGGGAATCTCAGTTTTTTCTTGGGTCATGGCGGGACTGATTATGGTGGGTGGCGACAAAGACTGAAAACATTTTGTCTTGCAGGATACTTTACTGGTTTGGCAAGGAGGGGGAGGATGCAGATTTTTTTTTATTTTGTTGTCCTGCCTTTTGGGAATTGTAATTTTTGGCTTCAGTAGCAATGGAAGAGTTAGAGAAAGTGTCATGAAGATCATTGTGGGCTTCAGTAGCAATGTTCACTACATGTGAAGTGATATCTGGGTCAGAAATTTGAAGAGACAGAGCTTCAGTAGCATGGTTTTAACTGTATCCTATACTGGGCGTACGGTCAGATTCGTCTGGTCGTGTTTCATTCCGTTCGCGGGAAGGGGTGACATATGGGCGGTCGTATGTGGGTGAGGGCTTCATGCGACTGTGGTGGTGACAAGTAGGGGTAGTAAATGCAGGCTTGGAATTCGTGCAAGCTTGGGGTTTTACTTCCTCCTTCTGCTGTTTACTCTGATCTGTGGGACTCAGTTATTTTTTAAGAGGGAGTGGGGAAGTTGGGGTTTTTTCTGAATTTTTTTTTTTTTAAATGGATCAGTCATTGCCCGCAGTCCACTTGGGCTTGGATTTTTTGGAGTAGATCCAATCCCAAATATCCGTCGTAGTGTCTGCATTCCGAATGGAACACCACAAAAGAATAGTAATAGTTCGCATGCTCGAAAGGAGTGGTTACATGGAGGGGGAGGGTTTCTCCTCTGATGTGAAGAGGGGTATCACCTGCACTAATTAGGCTCGTGGTGGTAGGTTGAAGGTTGCCAAATTTTGTTTTGTGTTTTACATAGTATGAATTAAATAAACATGATCGAGCAGCGCCAGTGTCGATCAGTAAGCGTACTGGAATGCCCTTTATCTAGGCTAAGTGATATATGGGAGGTGGGTGCTCGCTTTTCGACTCCCCCGCCGAAGCCATGGTGGGCGGGGGAAAACTTAAAAATCCGGGGATTCTGTCTCTTCCTCGTCCTCTACTAGGTCGAGGTGGTCTTCCTCCGGGTAGGTCTGAAGGACGTCCTCTGTTTCCGTGGCTTCATTTATCATTTATCTCCTCTTCAGACAGTTCTTCTTCATTTGCGGAGATTTTGGGCTGGATGGCTCTGTTAGATTTGGCGGAGTCACGGATGAAATGGAGAGGGCACCGGGAATTACAGGCAGAAAAATCATATGGGTTGATTATAACTAGAGGGTGTGGTTTACCTGGGCGTTGATGTTGATTTCGGGGGAACACTCTCTTCAGCTGGTGTGTTTTGAAGGCTGGCCTGCTTGGTTGGTAGTACCCGGGACGGTGGTGGATGGTGGTTGATGGAGCAGTTTGTCTGTTGTACTGGGCCTGTTCGCCAGCTCGATGGGGTAATTGTGGGTGCGTTGTGAACCTTTTTATGGCTGCTATCATAGGTTTCTTGGGTTGGGAGGCTAATATTCTCCATATAGTCACGATATCCCGCTGGAAACCTACGGGATCGTGTACGGCGAAATATTCCTGTACTGCGGAGGGTAGTACTTGCACTAAATGCACTAGAATGTGCTGCTCTTGCATATTTCGAGTCAACGTAGGGAATGCGGCCCTGACTTGTTGGTTGATATTCGTGATAGTTGCATCAAAGTCACCATCATATTAAATTTTAATGTCCTTGATTTTATTGTGGGCTACGAACACACCCAGAGAAGGCTTGATTGCCTCAATCACCATGGGCTTAAACTCATCCCAGCTGAGTGCAGGGTTTACCTGCGGGGCTACAAGGGAAACGGCTTTTCCCAAGTGCGTAAGAAGGACGGCTTTTTTCTCGCGGTCCGTTGTATAAGCTAATTCTAGCACTGGTTTCACTATGTCCATGTACACTTCGATTTCATAGGTCTCCCCATCGTATTTGGGGATGGGAATGTGGGAGCGTGGAGCGGCCATATTTATATAGTATCTTTATCTCTGTTTCTTTCCAAATATGTTCAATATATTGAATTCTTCCATCCGAATAGAGAACCACCGCTGGCCACCAATGTTATGCCCTGATTTTATGCAGGATTAACAATGGATACAGGTGAGTTCTACTCCACTGGGACTTCCAAGTTCAAATAAGTACATATAAAATAAAAGAAAAGCAGAGGATAAGTATATCGCAAAATATGGTTTAAGAATACAGCTTTATTTCTCCTGCACTATATATGAGAAATAATCTGAAACCAAGAACATGGGACACGTATCACTGCCAGTGAATAGTACTTAAGTTTATCAGGGCGGGTGCCCAACCCCGAAAGGGGTTGAAATAGGGGAGCTATCCCCCTGCCAAAGGCGGCTTTCTAGGGCCTTTCCTAGCTGATGCTGAGAGGATTGGGTTCTAGTCATGTGGTGATGGGCTGGTCTATCAGAGCGAGAGCTGAGCAATCTCTGCCATACCCATAGCTTACTCTGACTGTTCCTTTAACTTATATATTTTCTAGATCTCAAGTGACGGCGTCTCTTCCGTGGATTGACCTCCCAATCTACCAAGATTGGAAGCCAAAGCGTCACATTTTTCCCTTGCCCCTCAACTTTCTCTTCATAATTGCTGAGGGGCACAGGGCCCTGGGTGGGGCTTTGGTTTCCTGGGCGTTTCTGCACCCTCCTCAGCTCCCCGCCATGGAGTGGCTTCGGTCACCCAGGCTTTATTGTGGTCGGCAGGGAGGGTTCTGTGGAGGCGTTCGGTTATGGCCTTGGAATTGCTCGGGGCCTTGGGGCTGTTCGGCCAGGCAGCTTGGGGAACAACAACAACAACAACAACTTAAGTTTATCACTGACTCCTAGCACAGTCGCGGAGCTAGATAGGGAGCAGGTATTCTGTCCAACTTCGCTTAGTAATCGAGAAAGTTTAAAGACACTGGGAGTGGATTGAGAGAGAAGTATTTCTAGGAGTGGGGTGAACACTGTCACTTTTCTTCAGGAATGTCACTGTGGTTCAAGTTCAAGGTTAAGTACCTCTAGTAGGTAGGCGGCCGTGTCGTATAGAAAACGTAGAGTCGATGGTGGACTCTGAAGTATTTTCAAACACTCTGGTGAACTTTGGCAGAGTCGCTGACTTCTCAAAAGTAGGTTAAAATGAAATAATTCGAAATTGAATCACTGTTTGGCGGCTATTTGTTCTTCTGGATCACGCGTACTGTAGGTAAGTACGACTCGTAGCTTTCTAACCCTATTATTAACACTTGTAGAGATTTATAACTAGTTAAGGCACTTTTGGAAACACTTTTTATTTCGGGAGAAAACTAGGATTTTTAGTCTGAGTCGCTGAACATTGAAAATCAGCTTAAGTATCACTAATTTAGATTCTTCATTCTTAGGGGGTTAGATATGCTTGATTTTTGCTACGCTATTCGGAGAACTAATTCTTTTCGTTCTGCTCCAATTATTTGGACTTAGGAGTATTTATTCACTTTTTAGATACTTTATTTTTGCTCACTTGACACTTTTCCTACTTTTAGTCACTCTATCTTCTTCTCTTGATGTCTCAGCGTGGTAACTTCTCTGGTGATGTCTCCTGTGAATACTGCAGGAGGTGGTTGGTTCTCGTCGTCTACTTCCCGTGGGCCGTCTAGGTGGGCCGGCTGTGTGGAGTAGTTACAGATGGGTTGATTGGGCTTGAGATCTTAAGTATGGCTCCGCAACATATAGTAACTGTCTGGTGAATTACTGTTGGGCACCATACCGAACTAACGCGAGTATTTCAGAGGTAGGAGAAACTACTCGACTGTTCTGATCAGTATATCAACCGTTGATGAAGGCCTGTTAAGGTACTCTCGTGCTAGGATCTTAAATATCGAGTCTTATGTGGTCGATATCGGACGAACGCAGTAAGTTCAGTGTGAGTGTTCTTACTGTCTGCCCTGATCTTTATGAGAGGTTCGGGGGACCCATGGCGGTATTTAAACCTTTAAGTTACACAGTCGTGTGGGATGTCACAGACTCAGTGCACCAAGGACTTGTCTCTGCAGAGTGCCCGTGAGGGTATCTCGCCAAGCCCTGTCTCTAACACAGCGGTCTTAGAGGCTTGAGACTACCTGTGCCGAGTGGCGGTGTCCACTTTCAATAATGAAGAATAGAGAGGGCGGCAGGCCAGAGTCTCTCAACTCTTCACTAGAGAAAATGTAACCTCGCGGTGGAGCCAATGTCACGTCGGCATGCCAGACGACGACAAAGTTCCTCGACAAGGACACTTTCGTACAAGTGTTCACTTGGACTCAGTAGAACCAGAGAGGGCGGCAGGCCGGAGTCTCTCTACTTTTACTAAGAAAAGTGAAGCCTGACAATAGAGACTATGTTCGCACTGGCATGCCAGACGTTAACAGAGTTCCTCTATCAGGACACTTGTACCTTCCCACTCTAGAGAATATTGAGGACGGCAGGCCGGATTCCTCAACTTCTTTTAGAGATGGTGCTGGTGTGGGCTTTCCTTAGCGAAATTGACAAGCAGGAGCGGCAGGCCGGTATCCTCCTTCCCAACCTCTGAATTAGAAAGAGAAAGCGGCAGGCCGGTAACTCTCTTCCTAACCCTTTAGGAAAGTTGTTCCTATCTCAGTAGCTGTGTGTCTTTCTGGCATGCCAGATGAAGACAGAGTTACTGGGACAGGCCACAGCTATCGATAACTTGTAGCCTAAGAAGAAAGTTTCGGCAGGTCGTACACTTTCTCACTAGACTAGCTAGTAACCGCTTAAGTAGAGTCTCTACGTTAGCTGGGCAGGCCTCTCACTAACGAGATCCCTAGTATAGGGTTTGGGGGTCACTGTCTCAGTATGAGTGTGTCTTTCTGGCATGCCAGATGAAGACAGAGTTACTGGGACAGAGCACAGTTAACGAGGACTTGTAGTCTAAGAAGAAAGTTTCGGCAGGCCGTACACTTTCTCACTAGACTAGCTAGGAACTGCCTAAGTAGAGTCTCTAGGTTAGCTGGGCAGGCCTCTCACTAACAAAGATCCCTAGTATAGGATTTTACTCACAGACAGTATGTTTGGGCTTTCGGCAAACCGGTCAGTCCAACTGAATGGAGGGTAATCTTAAGACTTCATAAGGTGGCATGCCAGTTCTTTTGAAGCCTCAAAATTGCTTGACTTTCCTCAGAAATCCTGAACTGGTATTGCGGATTACTGAGTGCACTCCTCCGGTACCTCTAAGATGGTAAGGGGATGAGGAGGTATCCTAGATGGGATCCTTGAACCCTTCTTGTTCTGTTGGTCAAGGTCTCCTTCAATATAAGGACATTACTCGGTGGTGGTGTGATGAGTAAGGTCAATTTGTGTTCGTAGAGTAGGCTACTTCATCAAGGGTTAATTATAAATTCATAGGGGGTTGACATTAATTCAATAGAACTCTGGAAAACAATAATAGTGAGTAAAGTGAATGAATTCTGAATTTCTGGTTCTCGGGGAGGATTGGTGGTGTCGGGTGCATTTAAGGTGTGTCGTGCGCACCTGACGAATGAGGGCTATGATGCGTGCGAGACAGCGTTTATCCTTCTCCCTCCTTCTCGTGGTGGTGGTGGTTGGATTTTACTACGGATCTTGGTTGGCAGTAATTTTAGGCATAAGAATATGTAAATCTCCCTCCGCATGGTGTTGTCTACAGGGGTGTGTACGTATCTAACTTTCCCGGTTCGTGTTGGTAGGCCTGGGTGTACACACAGTATTTAAACGTACGGAGCGCCCTCTCTCGGGGCGCGGGAGCGGCAGATCTCCCGCGTTATTTTTACTTGGAGACGATTAAGTACAGGGTATTCTTATGTAGAAAGAAGCATGTGTGGTTTGTGTAACTAGCAAAACTAGTTGAAGAGTGTCAAAAGAAGGCATGTGTACTGTATATATGTGTGGAAAAACAGTGTTCCAAGATCTATTGAAGTATAGGTTCACATCTTATTGCATAACATAGTTTTCATACAGGCATATAATGGTTTCATCTGGCATTGATTTCTTCGGTAGTGAAGATATGCATTTCTTCTTAACTTCTACTTCTCTATTCTCCCCGAGTTATATGGTGAGGTGGGGAGAAAAGGAAAACACAAAATACATTGATCATTGTTGGTCTTCGATGGTGAAGACAATGTTTGTTTATTTCAATGTACAGGGGTCAGGATGACATTTATACTATATTATAATATAAAGAAGTACATATTTTAAAAATGGGAGAGTAGTATATGTAGTTCAGAAATGGATACTGAACCTCAGCTTGCTCTTCGTGGTGGTAGTGCTAGTAGGCGTCCGCTTTGATGTGGTGGGGCATTCTTCTTCCGGAGCGGTTTCTCGCGCCTTGTCCGGGGTGACTCGGGATGCGCCTGCTTCCTGTTGTTCCTCTGTCTTCTCTCTCGTCTTCTTCAGCCTCTGTGATGGTCTCTTGGGCTCTTTCTCCTCCGGGGACTCTTCCTCTCGGTCTCTTTTTCGAGGTATTTTAAATAATAATGATAACAAATAAATAATTTTAGGCAATATTCGTTGTGATTAGTGTTTTTCGTTCCGGGTCGAGATAAGTTCAAGCTGGAAGGGTTTGAATACTTTACGACTATAGAGCATAAACTTGTTATTTGGAAGGATTAGTTCCCATTAAGGGGACCAACCGGTTATTTTAGGCATAAATAACTCGAAATCCTGAAAATACCAATAGGTGTTTACTCAACAAGAGTCAACATCCCTTCATAAGCCAGTGAAATGTTATTAGTGAAAACCCATTGGAAATAGTTTTTTTTTATGTTTTCCAAACTTTTCCTGTAATTCTAAAAACGTTATATAGCGAACTTTGAAATTAACATGCTCAGTAACTACTGGTCGTACGAGGAGCATACCTATATAAATTGAAAGAGCGTAAGCTACTCTACAACCTCCCATACGCTTTATCTTCTACTTTGCCATGTTCCCGTGTAAAATATTGTAAATCTAAAAACAAAAGTAAAAATGTTCACCTAATGACCTTAGACTTTCATCTGTTTTTCTCAGAACCTATATTGCCGCACTATCGGATGTTATTCTACAGTTATTATTGGACCTATAGGAATGGTGTATATACCATTGGAAAGGTAATTAACTCCTTCAGACATTTAAAGTCCCAGTATATCCAAGGAGGCGGGAGCCCCGGTATCATTGCCACTGCCTCGCACTACACTCACAACAACACTGCGGTCGTTAGAATTATCGGAGGTGGCTGAGGTTGCCACCAACGGTTTTATCGTAAGCTAACTTATCGGACTTACTGAGCTCATATGACGCAAAATCGCTTCATAAACTTATTGGAGAGCCATGGAGATAAGTCCATATGACGCGATCGCGTCATATGAGTTTTTGGCGCACTGGACCATATGACGCGATCGCGTCATATATGTCGGGGAGTTAAAAACACTAAAAGGCCTATAAAGCCAATTTACTGTAGTAATTTAATTTTGTTCACAATATGTCGTTAAAGTTGTAATTTTCTATAAATATATTTGCCTGAATCCGTAATCACCTAAATCGAACAAATACACAACATATATAAAATGTTTTTTATAGAAACTACAGATACACCTTTTGTGAGTTGTTTGATCACAGTCATAAAACATGTGCTATGGGGATTTCTGTAGGAGTTTATAATGTTCTGCAGTGCTATGATTTTCAATGTTTTTTTTTTACCTAAATTGCAAGAAAAAAGCAAAAAAAAAAAAAAAAAAATTGTTGATCTAGTTTTATGGTCATATACACCTGTGCCAAATTTCATTTAAATTGAAAGTAAGACCTGGAAGTTTGTAATTAACCGGTCGGTCCCCTTAACACTTATCTGTACAATCGCTATTCAAAGGTTAACTTAATTGGACTTTGGTTTCAAAGTGCACTAACCAGCAACTCAAAGGAAAACGTTTCATGGAATATCGCAATATCTTACTCCTTATTGAATAGATATATACACGCAATCGATAGCATGCTATTGACGATATATATACTGTATATATATATATATATATATATATATATATATATATATATATATTTTGATTTTGCCCCGAGGGGCGAGTTTATTGAGCAGCGCCCCCCATCCTGTGAGGGGACAACCACTAGTAAGGCGATACATACTGCTCAAAGAGCCATTATTCCACTGAAACAACAGCATCGTCGTCTGGTTACATTCATATTTGTGTTTATAAGTCAGGTTGGCATTATTCAGATGCGTTATTATAGTTTCCTCATTTAATTGTCACATGGTCTGTATATACGTATTTCATTAAAAAATTGTATATATATATATATATATATATATATATTATTATTATTCGATAATGCAAATTTATTATCAACAGAAGTACTTTCCAAATGGCAGGCCTTTTTGCCCTTGTCCTGTTATTAGGTTTCATCTTTTTATCTGCTCTAGGTTATATACCTAGTCTCTCAGGTAGAATGGACCTTGACCTCCTTTATTAAAGCTCAAGATAAATCCACGGGACTTAAGGTTCACGTTTTATTTACATTGATATCTCTATAACTGATCCTAAACCTATTATTAGCTATTAGATCTCGCTTCACTAACCGATAAAGCTGTTAGTCAATTCCAGGTATATTTATTTCATCAATTCTATAATCATTATCTTTTATTCTTGCTCAAGAAAGCAACATCTATATATTTCACCAACACAATTAGTCAAACATCTCAGACTTTCTCAGTAAAGTGTTGTGGGGCCAATATGGTCCCTTATACAAATACTAGCTGTTTCAATCCTTTTTACCTTTCTTCGGTCGCTTCACCACCTCAAGGCCGGCCATTACACTCTCCCGTAGTCATCTGGTTAAACACAACTCTTGTCTCTTCCATGGATGGCTTGATAGGTAGTATGTGCGTGAGCTAGGTGTGTACAGGCCCCAGGAAACCGCGGGGCATGAGGATTTGTGCATACGCTGACTTTTCAATTCTCCTCTTTGATGCCTAGTATTGTCTTGATAGCGTAATGCATAAATGCGTGGAATTTCGGTGTGAGTATCTTAGGTTCGAGTCTGAGCATGGTCGCTGATTAGTTTTCGTCATGCCCCGCCCCCTTCCGTGTATACACGCTCATGTATAGAGGTGGTCTTGGCTCATCACGCCAGGCGGTTCACTGATTGGCTGAGACGGCTGGGCAGGCCAGCAGGATGACGCAACTTTGATCTATATTTCTCTTCTGCGGCATTTACAAAAACTGGCTGTTGATTGGTAGGTTGCTAAGAGGTGTTCTTGTGACATTCCTGGTAATGTCTTCCAGCATTTTCTTGCTCAAATGGCAGCCGGTGATTGGTTCTCGCCATATTTACCTTAATAATAATAATAATAAACATAATAGTAATAATAATAATATTAATAACAATAATAATTATTGAATTAAAAATACTACTACAGCTGCAACTGCTACTACTAATAATAATAATGATAGTAATAATAGTCGATATCATTTTGCACACTCTGTAATAAGGGCAATGTAATATACAGGTTTTGTTATCAAGAGTAGGCTATCTCCTCGGAATTGATCGCAAGGTCTTGGAGAAGTTGATCATTCCTTGTAACACACACACACACACACACACATTATCCCCTTCCTTTATATATGTTTTCATTTTGTGTGTATTTCCTTCCAATCCCTCCTTCTCTTGTATTATTCTTATCACAAATACTCTCGCTTCCACACATACACACACTCTCTCTCTTTCTCTCTCACACATACACACATACATGCTCTGTCTCGCACTCACTCACTCACAATCACACACACATACTCTCTCTCCCTCCCCTCCTAGCATACCAACAACACTACACAATGGACCATCATCATCAGATAGAATTAGTCCACTGCAGGAACAAAGGTCTCTCACAAACTTTTCCACTCTACCCTGTCAGAAGTTATGGGGGTAGTGGTTAGTTTTGGGTTTGTATATTAATCTATTGATTTATTTTATAGTAACCTCGCTTCCAACTTCGGTAGAAAAATTTCCCGGCCGAAGGCCGTTTTCTCCTAGAATTAAACTAATATGACTATACATGAGGGATAAAAAGCAACTACCTGCCCCTTAACCTGCTCCATGCCACCCCATCAAACGTTCTTATATCCTCCCTTCGTCTGGGCTTCTGCTAATATCTTTTCCTCTACTTCTATATCTAGTATTTTTTGTTCTATGTGAGTGAGGGAGACAAAAGGCAGAAATGCCTGTAGCGAAATCCTGCCCCATAGTTGAAAGAGTGACAGGGCCAAAATCAAGGGATGTTCGAGCCAAAATGCCTAGACACACAGAGTTTGAAGCAATTTAAGTCAGAGGGAAAGACTGATTCTGGGAGAAAGTTCCAGAGCTCAGCTGTTGAATAAAAGAAGAACTGAGAGTAACGTTTCACTCTTGGGTTGGAGAGTTGCACTGAGAAGGGGTGGGATTGTGTTGCAAGATGGGTACCACATACCCTACATAGAGGAGGTGGTATACACTGGGAGAGCTCTGAGGAACACTGATTATTGTAGTAGCAATAGAATAGAATAGCAAGAGAGATGCAACATTGCGGCGAAACGAGAAAGATTGCAGAGAGTTGGTGAGTGGACGGGAGTTAATGATACGAAATACCTTCCTTTTTACTTTGTCTAGGAGTGCGGTATGAGAGGATCCTCCCCACACATGTGAACAATACTCAATACAAGGACACACTATGCCCCTGTACAGAGCAAGAATCTGTGCAGGGGTAAAGAACCCCTTGAGGCGGTTGAGCACACCCAGCTTCTGGGAGGCTGCCTTAGCAAAACCTTAGATGCCTTTATTGGTATAATTAAACAGTTTTGATGTGTTCACTCACAACTTGCATTTACTCCAACTGTACGGTATATCTCTACATTTATAAGACTATACATTTGTGTATGTATGTAGCCGTTTATTTATATATTTTGTCTATGTGTATGAAGGAAACATAAGGCTGTAACGAGTGTTTCTCCCAAAGCCAATTGAGGGACAGAGCCAAATTCAAGGAACGTTAGGGTCATCATCTATCTATCTATCTATGTATCTATCTATCTATCTATCTATCTATATACATATATATATATATATATATATATATATATCAATCAGTCAATCAATCAATCAATTAACCAATCTCTCTCTCTCTCTCTCTCTCTTTTGTTCACACGAAATAGGACATTTTACTATAAGCATAAGTGAAGTTTTATGGAAGTTGAATAATTGAAATACTAATATAACTACAGGTCCAGATAATATTCACACAAGAACAAAGAAAACGCTCAGTCCTTAACTTGTATATTTAACTTGTCACTCCAGCAGTAAACCGTACCTAGTGATTGGAAAACTGCAAATATTGTACCAATAGTTGAAAAAAAGACAACAAGGCCCAGGCAAGTAATTATAGACCAAATATTTTAACGTCAATAGTAGACAATTTCTTGAAACAATTCTAAGAGACAAGATAGTAGATTATCTAGAAACAAACAAGTGAATCAGAGATAGCCAACATGGATTTAGATCCAGTAAGTCATGCCGAACAAAGTTGACTGAATTTTATAATAAACTATTTATATATGTAAATAGTCTCCCACTCGGATTCTACTCCATTTATCACAACTCTCTGCCTTCTGTTTGTGAGCCAGCTTTTATCCATGCATGAATTCTTCCTTTAATGCCTAACAATTCCAGTGTATTCAACAATTTTCCATATAGTACCTTATCGAATGCCTTTTGGAAATGTATTTAAATTATGTCTAATGTAAGGCCAACCAATAAAAACAAATGCATTAGTTAAAGACCTGGGGGTTCTATACTCTGAAATATATCAATGTGCAACAGCTGCAAACAAGGGATTTATAAAAATAGTTGTATATGTATAAAAGGAGAACATTGTATTACCGTTATTTAAAACCATAGTAATACCCCATCTTGCATATGGCGAGAACATTTTGTCTCCTTATCTGAACAAGGACATTGTGAAATTCGAATAAGTGCAGCGTAGGGTGACAAAGTTGATACCGTCACTGAGAAATAAATCCTAACATGAAGGATTACAAAAATACATTCGTTTTCACTTAAGAAAAGAGGGTTGCGAGATCAATTATTACTTGAATGTTTCAAGATATGAAAAGGTTTCAACAAAATTGATGTAGATTCACTGTTCAACATCAACTCGGGGAAATAGAATGAAATTTTAAACCATGAAGGAGAATCTTGATGTCACAAAGCATTTCTTCCCCTACAGTGTGGTCAATGAGTGGAACGAATTGCCAGATAAAGTTGTACAGTGTAATAAAATTGACACATTCAAAAGGTGGCTAGACATCCATTTCGAGGAGTTTGGATTAAATAGGTTAACCCTTTGAGTACCAGCGATGTGTGTTATGTTTCATTCTAGCTATATTTAGACGATATTATGCAGCTAGGGAAGGATCTGTGGTAGCTAAAAGGATTGGTTGAGATATTTTGAAGCCATATTATTGCTAGAGGTCCTTCCTAAGCTTAAACAAATCATCTAATAGTTGCCAGAATATGATGAAAAGGACGTCCCTGGTACTGAATGGGTTAAAACAAATTGTTTATGTAAAGTATCAGTTGTATACAATATTTCTCAACTTCGATCTTTACTATGAATTTCCCAGCAGAAATCTTCTCATTCTGTTGTTGTTGTTGTTGTTGTTCCCAAAGCTGCCTGGCCGAACAGCCCCAAGGCCCCGAGCAAGGCCAAGGCCATAACCGAACGCCCCACAGAACCCTCCCTGCCGACCACAATAAAGCTTGGGTGACCGAAGCCACTCCATGGCGGGGAGCTGAGGAGGGTGCGGAAACGCCCGGGAAACCAAAGTCCCACCCAGGGCCCTGTGTCCCTCAGCAATTATGAAGAGAAAGTTGAGGGGCAAAGGAAAAATGTGACGCTTTGGCTTCCAATCTTGGTAGATTGGGAGGTCAATACACGGAAGAGACGCCGTATGACTCTCATTCTGTTGGGAGCCTTGTTTCGCCTTGCAAAGTTCAACCCAAGGTCGGCGACTGTGGTGAGTGGAGAGAGAGCCTTTTGCTTTGTTGTCTTTACCTTCCACTTTGTAACAAATTCAATGTTAGAATTAAGTCCGGACTGCCTAGTAGGGACCGAAAGGTTTGTGCAGTCAGAGTATCTACGTATGTACAATAACTCTCTCTCTCCATCACCACCAGCGTCACTAACTCTTAACCACTCTGCTTACCTGTAGACACACCCTCCCTATCTACTATTAAATTCACCCCCCCCCACACTCCACACTCTCTATATATACAGTAACCCCCATACCCCCCTCCCTCTCTCTCTCTCTCTCTTATCATATAATTATGTCAATGACATTGATATTGGTTTGTTGAGTGTGATCTCCAAGTTTGCAGAAGACATAAAGCTTGGAATATATATGAAGGGCCCTAAAGCAGCTCAGGATAAACCTCAACAGACTGGGTGAATGGTCGGAGACGTGGCAGATGCCTCTAAACTTGGAAAAGTGCAAGGTGATGTATATTGGCCAAGTAAACCCCAAGTCAGGCTATTTGTTATTGGGAATGCCTCTGGAAGTGACTAACTTGGAAAAGGATTTGGGTGTTCTGATTAGCAGTGACCTTAAGTTTTCCAAGCAGTGCATTGAAGTAGAGAAGAAAGCTCAGAAATTATTGGGCTATATTACGAGGCAAGTTAAGTATAGAAATAAGGAAACAGTCCTCACACTTTACAATGCTCTGAAACGGCCTATCCTAGAGTATGCTATTCATTTCTGGTCTACAGCACTCAGGAAAGATATAAAGCGACTGGAAAGAGTGCAAGCTAGGGTTACAAAACTTATTCCATCGATTAGGAGACTGACCTATGAGGACTGGTTGAGAGCTCTTAATCTCTTTCCGTTGGTGACACGCAGACTACGAGGTCAGCTCATTAAACTTTTTAAAATACTTAATGGGTTTGACAATGTGGATTATAGCAAAATGTTTAGCCTCAATACGAATACAACACGCAACCATGCCTGGAAATCAGAATTGAAAAGGTTCAGCACTAGTATTTATGGAAACTTTTTCGCATATACGATCTGTTCTACCTGGAACAAACTGCCTTCAGAAGTTGTAAATAGTTCTTCAAGAAGAGAGTAGATAATATTTTGCACACACTGTAATGAGTGTAGTGCACTAAACAGTCTCTTACTTTTTACTTCGAGTATCACCCCAGAATGGACGGCAAGGCCTCCGAGATATTAACTATTCCTTGTAAATATCTCTCTCCTTCTCTCCATCATCACCAGCCTCACTCACTCTTAACCACTCTGCTTATCTGTAGACACACCCTCCCTATCTGCTGTCAATCTAACTCCCCCACACTCCTCAATCTCACTCACTCTTTCTCTCTCTCCTTTCTCTTACACACATACACACACTATATCTACTATTAACCCGTACTGTACCGTAGGATACAATAATAAAAGTACCCAGCAGTCCCAAGCAATGTGGCAAAAATGACAGGAGAGACCACCTATCCACCTCCAAAGATGAGGCAAGACTGGCTCTGTCACCCTTCAGTGGGTCTCATATAAGCTGAGAAGTGTTGCCAACAAGGGAGCAGTGCTCAAAAGGTTGTGGTAACTGGTACAGGGTTGTACAGGCAGTTACAAGGAAAGTACATTACTGACGGATATATACGTCGCTGGGACTTGGGAGTTACTTATCTACTGACGTATATATATGGCGCTGGGATTGGAGGGGTTAATTATCTATATCTACTTACCTATATACCTATCTACCTAATACCTATCTATCATTCTATCTATCTATCTACTTATTTAACCAACACTCATTCACACTATTTGTTAATCTGACTGCCTTGCTACTTAATTCATCTATCATCTAAAATAATTAAATATAAAATATGTCATAAGCAAGCCAGTAACCAATCAATCAACATCAACTCAATACTAATTCAAACAAGTTCAGATCCATACACACACAAATCCTGCAATTAATTCTTGCAACTATCCACCATGAAAAATCGATCATCAGAAAAATAAAATAACTACTTTTCAATAAATCTCTCTGAATTATTCCTCAATAAAAATCCCATTAGTTCCGGTATGTATCATTAACGTTTTGCACAAAATAAATATATAAAAGTACGATTTAAAATATGATACACAATTCATATTTTCTGTCAGTAAAAATTATGGTGTCACCCGATGAGTACAATGACTCGATCTATATTTTGTGGAAATAATAATATTAATAATGATAATACTACTAATACTAATACTAACAATAATAATAATAACAATAATAATAATAATAATAATAATAATAATAATAATAATTAAAGTTGCAAGCAACGTTGTGCGGGGTTCGAGCGGGGTTGCACGCAGGGTATTGTGTTGGATACAAGGGCTGTTCCACATAATTATATCAAAATATCATGCATCTTATTGGGCATGGAGAAAGTACAGAAGGAATATAGTGTAGCCATTTTGGCTATGGCCACTTAGACCATTAACCCTTAATTAGCGGCTCACCACATAAGTCGTATTTAATAAAGCTGGACTATGTGGCGGCGCTCGACATAGGTCGAGTGGCAATTTCAGCACGTAATGTTGCTGAGAGAGAGAGACAAGTCCAGCAACGAGAGTAGCAAGCGTATGACTGCTCCAGACCACCGCGGCGAACATACTGACACGAATCCAGCTCTCCTCCTCTCACTCGCTATATAAGGAATTGTATCGGGAAAGTGGCTAATTACATGCTTTTTGCACTCGTGTTGCACGGTTATTGCAAGAAAACTAGCCATCATAAAAGGATCGTTATGGTGTCATTCGAAAGCTCTGTTTATGCCCTTTAAGGGATAGGTACTTGTTTTACGTTCTGGGTCTTATTTAGGCATGAAAATGATCACGTAAACAGCCCTATTTTGGCTAAAAACACCCCGCTGGGCGGTACATATAAATAAACCGCATAGGCCGCTCGTAAGGTGTTAAGGAGTGTGACCATTTTGGTTAAAGCTATTAATCCTGTACGAGTTTTTGTTGTTGTTGTTGTTCCCTAAGCTGCCTGGCCGAACAGCCCCGAGTCCCTGAGGAAGGCCATGGCCACGATCGGGCTTACCCACAGAGCTCTCATTGAGTGTAGATTGTGTTGTTGGCATAAGTGGTTGTGTGAAATGCAGTCTTCTATGATGTGTTTAATGGTATGGGGTGCTGTGTTACATCCCGGGCAGGCGTCGACAACGGAGTCATCCAGTCTCTTCTGATAGCACAGGAGAGCTGGATGGTGTCCACATCTCAGCCTGGCCAGGTGGACTCTGTCCTCGCGAGGAAGGGAGGATTAGGAAGGATGGATTTCGGGAGGTCGTGCTTGCAGCTGCATGTTGTCTGGGAGTGAGTGGATGGATCGGCGAGAGATATGAGTATGGATGTGCTTTTGGAAGTTGGTTCGGGGTGGGCAGGGAGGGAGAGAGGACAGTAATTGTGTGTGATACTGTGTGCTGGGTGTTGTTTTGATATTTCTTGGTGTCTGTGGGTGTGTTGCCATGTAGTTTAGTGGGTGGTCTTGGTTCGTGGAGGCTGCTGCCAGGAATTGAGTGCCTCTCATGTCCAGATGGTCTTTGACTTTGAGGATTTTGGTTTCTTGATGTAGGTGATCTGTGGGTGCAGTAGCTGTGCAGCCTGTAATGATCTTCAGGGCTTTGTTTTGAATAGTCTGTAAGGTCTTATGATGTGTTTCAGCTAGGTTAGAAGCCCAGGCTGGGCTTGCGTATTCCATCACTGATCTTATGTATTGTTTATATACTGTGGTGGTAGTTTCTTTGTTGTGTCCAAATTTTGTGTGAGCAAGTGACCTGAGGGCGTTAAGTCTGGGTGTCAGTTTCTTTTTAATGTTTGTGGTGTGCTGTTTGAATGTCATATGAGTATCATATGATACTCCTAGGATTTTGGGTGTGTGTGTATGTGTTAGGGGTGTGTTGTTTATGGTGAATTGAGGGATGTATTCGTGTTCTCCTGTCCAGATTGTGAGCAGGGTTGCGGTGGATTTGGCTGGGGCTAGATTAAGTCTGTTTGTAGTGCACCAGCCATGTAGTGTGTTGAGATAGGGTTGAAGGAGATCTGTTGCTCTTTTTGGGTCATGGTGTGTGCATGTGAGTGTTATGTCATCTGCATAGGAGGCTAAGTTTATTTGGGGCGTATTGGGTGTAGTTATATCGTGCATGTACAGATTGAAGAGTGCGGGCAATAGGACGGATCCTTGTGGGACTCCGTTTGGAAAGTTTCTGATTTTAGATGACTGACCGGCAAAAGATACGTGTGCACATCTGCCTGCTAGGAAGTTGGCCAGCCACCTTTTTGTGTTGTGCATGTTTGTGTTGTAGATTTTGTTTGTTAGGTTGTGGCGGGGGATGGCATCGAAGGCTTTACTAATGTCGAGTGTGGCTAATAGTGATCTGTGTGGTGGTCTAGCTGAGTTGATGCCGTCAAAAGCTCTTTGTGTAAGGTCTGTGAGAAGTGTGTTTGTGGAGTGCAGTTGCCTAAAGCCATGTTGTGTTGGAGCTAGGGGTAGGTCGGGTGTAATTAGTTGTAATATTAGGCGTTCCATGACTTTGGAGGGGGAGCAAAGGAGTGTGATGGGGCGGTGCGAGGAGGGTAGCGTGGGGTCTTTGTTGGGTTTGGGGAATGTGGTGATGAGACCATGCTTCCAAATGTCTGGTATTGTGTTGTGTGAATAACTGTAGTTTGATATGTTAGTGAGTGCTTGTATGCCTTGTGGTCCCAGGTGTCTGAGGTGTATGTTGCTTATGTTGTCTAGGCCACAAGCGGGTGAGTGCTTGAGATTGTTGATGATATGCTTTGTCTGGTGATTGGTGAAGGGTGTATAGTCAGGGTCTGTGGGGAATTGTCTCTTACGTCGGATGACACGTCGGTCGTCTTTGTGAGGTTTTAGGTGGCTGACATGTGAGAAGTGATTGATGAGAGTGTTTGCTTGTTGTTTACATGAAGGAGTAGAGTCTGTTGTTGTGATTGCAGCATGTGATTGTGTTGTGTTGCTGTTGGAAAGTGTGATGCTGTTTAGTGTTTTGTAGAGTTTTTTGGGGTTTGTTTTGTGATCAAGTGTTTGTAGGAAGTTATTCCAATTTAGTTTTTGTTGTTCTTGTATTTTGTTGTTAGTTTGGGTGTTGAGTGCTTGAATTTGTTGTGTGATGTCTTGTGTGTGGGGTGCTGGGGAGTGTTTCAGTATGTCGCGTTGTCTGATGAGGTTTTGAATTTCTGGTGTGAAGTTGGGGTTGTGTCTTTTTCTGTTACCTCTTGGAATGTGTTTCTTGTCAGCGTTTTGGATAGTTTTATCGAGTATGTGTACAGCATTGTTGATGTTAGTGATGGGTGTACTGTTTAGAGTTGTGAAGTGTTGTTCTGTCTCATTTGTGAATGCTTCCCAGTTAGCTCTTTTATAATTGGTGTATGTGTGTTTGTGGCTAGCTGGGGTGAGTCTGGTTTTGGTGGTGATAATGATCGGGAGGTGGTTAGAGCCTAAGGTTCTGACCACCCTCCAGGATGTTGTGGGGGCGAGTTCTGGGGAGCAAAAGGTGATGTCTGGAGATGATGGGTTATAGAGGGCTTGGTGAGGAATATGGGTATGTTGATGGATGTCGTTAAGGATGATGAGGTTATCAGTTTGGTTTTGTAGTACCAGCCCTCTGTCTGTGTCGGGGTTGTCGACAAATCAGGCCGACGTCTTGGCGTTGAAGTCACCACCCAGGATGATGTGTGGGGTGTTTGTGATGTGTTGTAAGTGTGGTCTGTATTCATTTGGTTCTGTAGGGGATGTATGTGTTTATGATGGTTATGTTGGAGTTGTTGCCAGTGCGTATTTTAATTGATTGTATTTCTGTTGTGTTATCATTTGGGGGGAGGAGGGATTTGGTTTGTACACTGGTAACTATGTATGATATTTCTTTGTGTACCAGGGTGATGAGTCCACCGCCTCCGCCGACAGCCCGGTCTTGTCTGATGGTGGTGAAATCATGAAATGTGGGTGTTTTTTGTGTTGTGTGGAGTTTTGTTTCTTGTAAGATGGCAATGTGTATGTTGTGTTGTTTGATGACGTGTGAGAGTTTGTGTTTCTTTGTGTTGATGCCATCTATGTTCAATTGGAGAATGTTAATGTTATGTGCACGATGTATGTTGGGTGCTGCTGCACGAGGAGGGGGTGGGGGTGGGGGTGAGGGAGGGGCTGGGGGTTGGGATGGGTGAGGTGGGGGTGGGGATTGGGGAGCAGGAGATGGGGGTTGGAATGGATTAGGATGGGGTGTGGTGTGTTGAGTTGAGGATGTGGATGGTATGGGAAGGTTAGGTGGGTTAGGGAGGAGAGGTGGATGGGTTTTAGGGGGGGGAGTGGATGATATGGGAAGGTTAGGTGGGTTGGGGAGGAGAGGTGGACGGGTTTTAGGCGAGGGATTTGACTGGGAGAGGGAGGGGCATGAGGAACAGGTCCAGGTGTTCGTGTAGTGTTTCTTGGAGGCAAGTGTTGTGCAGGTGAAGTGGGTCCAGTTCCTGCATGAATTGCAGAGAACTGAACCCTTAGTGTGGCGACTTGAAGTGATGGGTTTTGAGCAAGTTGGACATATGTATGTGTAGCTGGGTCCTGGGTTGCTCTCAATGTCTCCAGCTAGAAGAAGTCTTCGAGAAATGACAGCCGGAGAGTCATTTCTCGGTGTAGGAAAAACTGTGTGATGTGTGTGTGTGGTGTGAGAGGTGTGGAAATTCCCGGCGCGACCGAAGCCGCTCCAAGGACTCCTGTACGAGTAGGCATAATTGCCCGAAATTGCCTTCATTCCCTGCTCATTTTCATGCATAAGCAAAAGCCAGAGCGTAATACAATTATGTATTCGTGAAAGTACGGTAATAGCTTTCAAATTACTCCTGAATCATCCCTGTACGACGTCTGGGTTTCTTGTAAGGATCTTGCAAACGAAGGGCAAAATTGCTAAAAATTACCAAATCCGATAGGCAATATCGCTAAAAATTACCAACTATTTTCTGTTTTCGCTATGTGTGACTCTGCACATAAGTGAGCTCTCTCTCACACAAACCTCAGTGTCGTGGCGGGGCCTGTAGGCTCCGGCTGACGTCCATCCGTGCTGCTTGCAAAAGCTGGCCTGGCTCACAGGCTACAAAATAGCCGGAAAATCGTCTCCGTCATATGAGGGGCCCTGCGGGAATTGGGTTAAGAAGTGTGGTTGTTTTGATTATTTGATAGGGTCACCATAAGGGTAATGGTGTGGCATTTTTTCTGTACAGAAGCTTGGCCTTTTTGGTTGGGGCTTCTTAGGAATGTGACCTTTTTCGTTAGCCATGGAGAAACTGCAGAGGTACAAATTATTATAAGCAACCTCATGTTAAAAATATCTTATATATTTTTGTTTAGCTTTACTTGGCATTCCTCTTCCTCTATGTATCTAGCAATTTAACCCCCTCAAACTCCTTATGACGCGATGGGGTGGTAATTACCCCGGGCCAAACAGCTCTAAAAGACGATCGAGTGATAACTCAAGCGAGCTTGAAATACGCAGGCGTTTCGTTCATGGTCAGCCCTTCGGGGATCAAGGTGTTCGGCAATATATACCGGTAGGCTATAGATAAATTCATTTTTGGGCTATTTCTTCCATTTGATTTATCCTGTTAACCCTCCAGCCCCGGCTATGTAATATATATATATTCCCCGAAACCCGGGTGTTTTGGCCGAAAAACGTCTACGCCTAGGCTACCGTATCTTTGTTATTCTGACTGCTTCCGCATTTCCGCGCAGATGTGTTTATTACCTGTAGAATGACGTTAAGTAGAGCTCTCTAAGTCAAGTGGTTGAGTTGTGATGATGATTTCAGTGGAGATAACTTTATGGCAAAAACAGCCACTTTACACTACTTTTCGATACTTAACACCTTACGAGCGGCCTATGCGGTTTATTTATGTGTACCGCACAGCGGGGTGTTTTTAGCCAAAATAGGGCTGTTTACGTGATCATTTTCATGCCTAAATAAGACCCAGAACGTAAAACAAGTACCTATCCCTGAAAGGGCATAAACAGAGCTTTCGAATGACACCATAACGATCCTTGTATGATGGATAGTTTTCTTGCAATAACCGTGCAACGCGAGTGCAAAAAGCAGGTAATTCGGTACTTTCAGTACATAATTGAGTATGTAGCGAGTGAGAGAGGGAGGAGGGAGCTGAGATTTGTGTCAGTAGGTTCGCCGCGGTGGTCTGGAGCAGTCATACGCTCGCTAGTCTCCTGCCACCACTTGTCTCTCTCTCTCAGCCACATTACGTGCTGAAATTGCCACTCGAGTTATGTCGAGCGCCGCCACATAGTCCAGCTTTATTTAACTCGACTTATGTTGCTCGCCGCTAATTAAGGGTTAACAATAACATACAGGCACACACGAACAAGCGACGCACTCCTTCTTGTGGCCGGAGATGCGGGGCGTCGGTCCAGCCGGCTGTTGTTTACAAGCGTCGGACCGACGCCTCGCACACCAAGCTCACAGGCTTTCAACCACTGGGCGTTAAAGAGTCCTTCCGGGCAGCTCGTGTATGCTTTATTATGGGCGTTCAAGAGCCCTTCCGGGAACGAAGGGTTAAAGTGCTTGATTGATTTTTGTGCTAATGTAGTTAGTATTTGGTGTAATTTTACATATTTCAGCTAAATCTGAAGAGCACATGCAATTTATTTGTGCATGTTCAGTAAGTATTGCTGGGGAAAGGGTTAACGTATTCATCTTTTGGGGTATTTATTCTATGTTTTTATCCTGTTTCTGTGATTGATTGAGTTTTGTGCTAATGTAGTTGGTATTTGGTATAATTTTACATATTTTAGATAAATCAGAAGGGCACATGCAATATATTTGGGTATTTTCAGTCAGTATTGCTGGGGAAACGGTTAACATACAGTATTCATCATAGGAAGGGAAGAGGATGTGTAGCTCAGATCTTTGCCCTGAAATATGTTGTGGAGAAATATCTTGAGAAGGGACAAAAGTTGTATGCTGCCTTCATGGACTTGGAGAAGGCCTATGACAGAGTTGATAGAGAAGGTACCGGTATGTAGAAAGTACTTGGAATATACGGAGCAGATAGCAAGTTGCTGAAAGCAGTGAAAAGCATGTATGAGGGTGCAAAGGTGTCAGTATGTGTTGAGAATGAACAGAGCGAGTTCTTTGATCTGAATTTGGGTTAAAGAAAGGGTGTGTGATGTCCCCGTGGTTGTTCAATATATACTGAACTGTATATGGATGGAGTCATAAAAGAAATGCAAGGATGAGCAGTGGATGTTGGTGTACCACTAATAAGGGAAGGCAACGAGTGGAATGACAGAGTTGATAGAGAAGGTATGTGGAAAGTACTGAGAATATATGGAGTACCGGTAGATGGCAAGTTTTTTTTTTTTTTTTTTTTTTTTAGGAGACAATGAACGGAGGAAGGAAAAACACAGATAAAACAAAAAGGTCCATGTGCCTAAAGGCATCCTCCATTCATAAAATGTTTGTAACAACTGGATTTAAACATTTGTAGATTGTAAGTTTGTGGAAAGCAATTCGAGGGAAGTGAATTCCAAAGAGTAGTAGTTCTAGGGATAAATTAATTTTTGATAAGCAGAAGTTCTGCATTGTGGAGGAGAAAGTGTAAATTCATGGGTGCTCTCAGCTGCCCTAGTTCTACGGGGAAAGATGTGGAGAGGCGGCACAATTGAAGCAAGTTCCTCGGAACAATTGCTGTGAAAATATCTGTAGAATAATGCAAGGGATGCAACGTTTCTTCGTATGGATAATGTAGGAAGGTCCTGTGTGATTGCAGGGTTATTGATTAATCTAATAGCTTTATTTTGAATTTTGTCCAACTGCCTCAATGCAACCACTCCACTTCCACTCCACAGAGGTGAACAGTAATCCATCTGAGAACGCACATGACTTTTATATATACGGCCAACTGCTCGTCAGTGAAGAATTCTCGAACTCTGTACAGGAGTCCCAGTTTTTTAGAGGCATTCTTAGCAATGCTTCTAATAATGTGTCCAGCTCAAGTTAGTAGTTAATGTTACCGAGAATGTCAATACTAGGGGAAGTGGGAATATTTACATCATTATAAAATATATGGGAGTCAGTGAGATTCTGTCGGTTAGAAAATTGAATGTACTTGGTTTTCTGTGCATTAAAGGAAACTAGATTCTTTTGTCCCCATTCTTCAATTCTAGAAAGGTCCTGGTTCAGAGAAATTGCAGTGCTTATTTTTGAATTTATAAGATCGGGTTGGGTGAAAGAATTGGTAAATGTGAAGGAACTGTGGAGTGTTGAGTCATCTGCATAGGAATGTATTGGATTATGAGTGGTAGATATGAGATCATTGATATGAATGAGGAACAGAGTTGGGCCAAAACTGATCCCTGGGGAACACCAGCATTTATTGAGTGAAATTGAGAATAAAGGCCATCTACCATTACACATATTTTTCTGTTGCTGAAAGCAGTGAAGAATATGTATGAGAGTGCAAAGGTATCAGTACGTGTGAAGAATGAACAGAGGGAGTTTTTTTATCTGAATGTTTGGTAAAGCAAGGGTGTGTGATGTTCCGATGGTTGTTCTATATATACAGTATATGGATGGAGTCATAAAAGAAATACAAGGAAGAGCAGTGTATGTTTGTGTACTGCTGTTTGCTGACGATATGAATGGGAGTTGCAGGGTCTGGTAAATATGTTTGAAACAGTGTGCGAAAAATGGAATCTGAAGGTAAATGCGGGGAAGAGCAAGGTTATGGTCTTCGAAAGGGGTGAAGCCACAGAGTGTGAGGTGAAGTTGAACGGTCAGGCTATGGAGATTGTCAGCTCATTTAAGTATCTTGGCAGTGTACAGAGTAAAGATGGGAGTATGGATGAAGAAGTGTGGGAGAGGGTGCAACAGGGGAAGAGGGTTGTAGGAATGCTGAAAGCAGTAACATGAAATAGGGTGGTCAGCATGGAACTGAAGAAGTCATTGCATGACAGTGTGGTAATCCCGACACTGACTTACGGAAGCGAAGCATGGACGTTCTTGGAGAGATTCAAACCAAGAGTGAAAGGGATGGAAATGAGTTACTTGAGAAGTGTGTGCAGAGTTACATGGAGGGATAGACAGACGAATGAGGAAGTACGAGAGAGGTGTGGTGTGAATGGACTGGAAAGTGCGAAAAAGAACACCTTGAGATGGTTCGGCCATGTGGAACGTATGGGAAGCGAGAGAATGACTAAGAGCGTGTACGAGTGAGGTGGAAGGACAGAGGGAGAAATAAACCGAGAGAGAGGTGGAAGGATGGAGTTAAGAAGTATATGCGTGAAAGCGGTGCTGGATGGGAGGAGGGGCATCGACTGACTGGGGACAGAGGTGCATAGGGGTGTTTCGTTCGTGGCCAATCCTTCGGGGATCAAGGCGTCCGTCAATAGATAGATAGATAAATTCATCTTTAGGGCTATTTCTTACATTTTCTTTATCCTGTTAGTGTACTTTATTAAATTTTTTGGTAATGTAGTTGGTAATTGATGTAATTTTACATATTTCAGATAAAGGATGTCAACAGAATAACAAATGATGAGCTGAAGAGACGTTTAGGTATAAAGAGTATTAGCGAGGAGATGCGTACAAGTAAACTGGGATGGTATCGACATGTGGAGAGAATGGATGAACAAAATTGGGTGAAAAGATGCAGGTCTGTGATTGTGGAGGGAGCTGCACCAAGGGGTGGACCGAGTAAGACCTGGGATCGGACTATACGTGCCGATCTCAAATCCAAAAACTTGACAAGTAAAGCATCCCTTAACAGGGTTGCCTGGAACGGCGCCATTAGGAAAAGAGACTGAAACTGCACATCTGTGTGGAGCAATCAGTCTTAAAATGTTATGTACATATGTATGTATAAATCTGAAGAGCACATGCAATCTATTTAGGCATTTTCAGTCAGTATTGCTGGGTAAAGGGTTAACATATTAATCTTTTGGAGTATTTCTTCCATTTATTTATCCTGTTAGTGAGTTTTATTGATTTCAGTGCTACTGTAGTGGTATTTGGTGTAATTTTACATATTTTAGATAAATCTGAAGAGGGCATGCAATATATTTGGGCATTTTCAGTCAGTATTGCTGGGGAAACGGTTAGCATACTGTAGTCATCTTAGGAAGGGAAGAGGATGTGTAGCTCAGATTTTTGCCCGGAAATGTGTTGTGGAGAAATATCTGGAGAAGCGACATTTATGGAGTTGGAGAAGGCCTACGACAGAATTGATAGAGAAGGTATGTGGAAAGTACCGGTACTGAGAATATACGGAGTAGATGGCAAGTTGCTGAAAGCAATGAAGAGCATGTATGAGGGTGCAAAGGTGTCAGTATGTGTGGATAATTAACAGAGCGAGTTCTTTAATCTGAATGTTGGGTTAAAGCAAGGGTGTGTGTGATGTCCCCATGGTTGTTCAATATATACCGGTACAGTATATGGATGGAGTCATGAAAGAAATACAAGGAAGAGCAGCGGATGTTGGTGTACCGCTGATAAGGGAAGGAAACGAGTGGAAGTTGCCTCAACAGTACAGTACCGGTACTACTGTTGCTGACAACACAGTTCTGATGAGCGATAGTGAATGGGAGTTGCAGGGTCAGGTAAATATGTTTGGAACAGTGTGTGAAAAACGGAATCTGGAGGTAAATGCTAGGAAGAGCAATATTCTGGTCATTGAAAGGGGTGCAACCATAGAGTGTGAAGTGAGGTTGAACGGCTATGAAGAATGTCAGCTCATTTAAGTATTTGGGCAGTGTGTTGAGTAAAGATGTGAGTAGGCCTATGGATGAAGAAGTGTGGGAGAAAGTGTAACAGGGGAAGAGCGTTGTAGGAACTCTGAAAGCAGTAAGAAGAAATAGGGTGGTCAGCATGGAAGTAAAGAAGTCCTTGCATGACAGTGTGGTAATCCCGACATTGACTTATGGGAGGGAAGCATGGACGTTTCTGACTGGGATTGATCATTGATAATCATCAGTTATGCTAGTTGGAAAATTAGTGGGGTAGAATGTAGAGTTCGGGTGTACCGCCAGCCTTGTTTACACTACGCGGAGTGGCGGCGGACGCTGGCCATCATGTTCCCGTCTATTTGACTGCTTTTGGATACAATAATAGGTTGAGGGGGGTTACCCCCCCATGACATATTGTCATCATGATATATATTGCCAGCAGGAGGCAAATAACGGATAAAAATGCCTTCAAAATAGACGCGAACTAAAGGCTGGTTCACACATAGCCGAGTCGGTGTGCGAGTCCAACACGAGTGATGAAATTTTGCTATTCAGCAATGACTCGTCGATACTCCTCAACACTCGTATAGACTCGTGCTACGCTCGTGTATACTCTTTGTTTACTCGACACACTCGTGGGTACTCGCCACGGGGTCCAAAAATGTCATGCATGCATGAAATTTTTGGGTCCCGTGGCGATTAGCCTACCCACGAGTGTGGCCTAAATACGTGTAGACTTGTTTACATATGTGTTAACTCGTGTTTGACTCCGAATAATTTCGTTATTCGTGTTAACTCGTGTTGACTCGTGTAAACCCGTGTAACACTCTTTGGTGATTCGTCGCTTTTCGTCATCATTTCGACGTTGACGAAGCAACACGTGTCTACACGCAACAACACGTATGTAACACACATGCAACACGTATCAACAAGAGTAGAAAGCACGAATGTGAGTGCCAAAATTTGGTGCCCCCATGATGCCAGAGTTTACACGATTCAAACACGAGTGAAAACACGAGTAAACAAGAGTAAACATGATCCACTGAGAAAAAAACATGAGTGTAACACGAAAAAGCAAGTGTCATTTGAAATACCGTTATTTCAAAAATGTAGGACGAATCAACGAGAGTTTACACGGAAGTAACACGAGTCAACACGTGTGCAACAGAGATCCAACGAGAGTCAACGCCTTGTCTTTCGTGTCGATCCGTATAACAATCGTGTTGATCCGTGTAACAATCGCGTTGACTTGTGTTAGACTCGTCCATACTCTTTGTTTACGTGCCCTGGAATGTGGCCATTATTTTTCAAATTTTTGACACTCGTGTTGGGTTCGTGTTACACTCGTTTTGACTCTCAGTTACTCGTACAGACTCTTGCATGAACACGTGTTGACTCGTATTGACTCGAGTTAACTCGTGTTACACTCTCCTTGACTCGGGAGCAATTGCTACTCGCGGCTGACTCAGCCTCCAGCGACGGCGATAATCGACGAGTGTGACTCATGTTGGACTCGCGCACCGACTCGGCTATGTGTGAACCAGCCTTTAACTACGGTGATCGACATATGTAAACATGACGGCGGCGGTGTCGGCGTCGGACACTTGCGATAATGTTCCCGTCTATTTTGAATGCCATTGGATACAATAATATGTTGAGGGGGGGCTTTGCCCCCATGACGTGTTGTCATCATCATATATATTGCCAGTAGGGGGAAAACAACCAAAAAAATTGCCGCAAAGCCCTCCCCTCAACATATTATTGTATCCAATGGCAGTCAAAGTAGACGGGAACATGATCGCAAGCGTCCACCGCCGCCGTCATGTTTACATGGTCGATCGCCGCAGTTACTGTAAGTTCGCGTTTATTTTGAGTTTTTGACGACGATTTTCTTTGGTTAGGCCTATTTGCCCCCTGCTGGCAAATTATATGATGATGACAATATGTCATGGGGGGTGTTTGCCCCCCTCAACATATTATCGTATCCAACGGCACTCAAAATGGACGGGAACATGATGGCAAGCTTCCGTCGCCGCTCTGCGCAGTGTAAACAATGGTGGTGGTACGCCCGAACTCTACATTCTACCCGGCTAGGCCTATAATTATAGGCTACAATAAATAATTAGGCTAGCCTATTTTATCTATAGGCTATGCCTAGTCTAATATTACAACTTAAGGTAGCATTTAAATTGACTACAGCAGGACTTACCCTTGACCAGGTATAGGCTATCCTAGTGTTTACTAGGCCTATACCCCTTTGAAAGGACATTAGCCTAGCCTAGCCTAACCTAACAACCTTACCTAACCTATTATAGTAGGCTATTATGGGTGGGGGCTGCCGCCCCCACACCCCGAATTTTGGTGTATTTGTCTATTTTGTCTGTGAAGTGGGAATTTTTTCAATTTGTCGATAACGAAAATCCTCCATGCGGACTATAGCCTATGGAGAAAAATATGGCGAATCTATTGTTGCCTATTATCTCTAATAAATTGTTTCTCATAATGCTGCAGTAGTGTCGTTTAAAATACCAACCATTTAATTGTGTGCCTTTAAAAATGACCTAAATTAGGCTATAGGCTACTGGAAGATTAGAAGAATCTTTAAGAAAGACTGGGTTAGGGTTATTGTCGTGCCAAAGCTAGATTATAGCTTTAAAAGGAAGTGAATAAAAGGAAAAGTAAAAGGAAGTGAATAAAATGAAATATGCCGAAAAAATCGCCGTCAAAATGGACGCGAAGTTAACCGCGGCGATCGCCCTATGTAAACATGACGACCGTACACCCGGTAACTACATCCATCCCATTAAAAGTTACTGTGGGACACAAAATATGTTGAGGGGGTCTCTGCGGCTCTGCCCCCCCACGTCGGCCCGTCACGTATTATGATGTACGGTAAGTCATCATCATCTGTGCTAATTCATAGGATCCCCAATTAAGGACAAAGTCAATCAACAGACGAAATAAGCTCCCAAATTACAATAACATAGCGGCCCGCCGTTTATGGGCGACTTTTTACACGTCATTTTAAATGTTACTTTCCTGCCCTGGTCTAGGCCTAATAGATTTTTCCAAAGAATCAAACTTAAATTAAAAGGAAGTAGCCTAGCCTACAGTTTATAGGAAGGCTATTCTAACATGCATTCCAGAACTTAGGCTAGCCTAGGCCTAGGCTATATGAAAATTTGTGGGTGGTCTGCCAAAAAAGAATCACTAGGCCTATTAGGCTATGGGTAGGCTAGTATGGGGTGCATTTTGCAAATCTTCTGAACTCTTAGGCCTAGGCTAGGCTAAATTAAAACTCACAAAATCTGAGTAAAACCAGCACTAGAATTTTGTCTTGTCTTGTCTTGGGGGTTAAGGGCAACCTCAGGCGAATACTCGCCCGCTCCGGCCCTACCGTAGTCGCGGAGATCCTATGTCACAATTTAAATTAGTTTATAGTTAAGGTTAAAATTCACCACCGTGTCACTTTCACTCTAGGTCATTCGTAGAACCGTAACACTGTAAAGGCAACAACCCAATAGCAGGTCATCAGGTGGCGAACCAGAGACCTACAAACCGCGGTACTAGGGCCAGAGCAATGTCTTGAAGCGAGGTGCCCTTATCAACCAACCCCAGACAATCCAGTAGGAGCTGTCGGAAGGAATCCATCTTTGAAGCCAGAAAGGGACGCCCATCCACATGCTCAGTGACGGGATGAGGCGAGGCTTAGGAGGCATATGTAGGACGACCAGATGTAGGATGTGGAGGGGAAGAGGTACCGTACGACGATACATGGGATGCGGAGATTGCGGAGGGAAGAGCTCGTCAAAGTCATACGGTTCCTCAGGACCTCAACAATAACCGGGGGACGGCCGGTGCAGGCAATGGTCGATCGCCGTAGTTAATATAAGTTCGCGTCTATTTTGACGGCGATTTTTGTTGTAGTTAGGCTAGGCCTAGGCTATTTGCCCCCTGCTGGCAATATATATGATGATGACAATATGTCATGGGGGATGATTGACCCCCTCAACATATTATTGTATCCAACGATCTCTAACCTCTGTATCTCAAAAAGGGCTAGAGCAAATTGGCTGTAAATTTCCACATCTAGGCTATTCCTTGACAGATTTGCGCCCTCCAATTAATATTTATTAGCATAAATTCAGTCTAGTTTAGCCTATAAAACAAAAACTAACATTTGTTTAGCCTAGGCCTACATATAAAAAGAAAAAACCCACTCGTACTGCAATTATAAGCATAAATATGAGTACCGTATCTAAGTTACCGGTACAAAGCAAATGTTTCTGTATAGCCTAAAATAAACCATAAAATTGTCATCTTTCAACTGTTGAGGTCATAAATATAAAAAAATCTAATACATTAGGAAAAAATGCGTTAAGAGTTGTGTTAGCGGGTCTATCGTCCCCTTTACTTACGTAGTCGCACGCTCGCAGTTACATTCGCGTCTAATTTGACTGTGGTTATTTGCCCCTGCTGGTGATATATATGATGATGACAATAAGTCATAGGGGGATAAAGCCCCTTCAACCCATTATTGTATCCCACGGCCAGGCGTTGGGTAAATTGTTTTGTTACCGGCCGGCGGATTGAGGGTGGCTTTACCAAGTTTACCCCAGCAGTTAAATTAGAAGCGAATGTAGGCCTAACTGCGAGCGTGCGACTAGGCTATATAAACAAAGCTTTTGGTATACCCACAACTATAACTCTTACCAAAACTGCAATTAGCCTATTTTTGTTTGTTTTTTCAGTCTAGGCTAAATTGTGGAGTCTAGGCTAAATTGTGGAGGCTAGGCTAAATTATTTAGCTGCAATTAGCCTAGCCTATTTTTGTTTGTTCTTTCAGTCTAGGCTAAATTGTGGTAGGCTAGGCTAAATTCTTTAACTTGTGTACTATTGTGTAGGCCTGTGCTTTCCAATAGAAGTAAAAATATGTAGCATAGCCTAATGCAATTTTACTAAAACCCAAGCCTACCTGAATATAGCCCTATGCAGAGCTCAACAGCAAAAACAAAAACAAATATGTTGAGCAGTGAAATAAAATTAAGCTAGGCCTGTTTTCTCATAGGCCTAATAACCTAATGAAGTATCCTATAGCCTAACCTAATTTAAGTTATTTCACAAAATACTAATAGGCCTACCCAGCCCTCCTCATGAATTATTTTCCATTGTAAAATAAGTTTGTGCTTAACTGCAGTAATGAAAGGTAGCCTATAAATAGGCGAGCCTATGTTGGCTGTGCAATTGTCTCGATTTGACTATTTTTACCTAATTAGGCCTAAAGCAGCCTGAGCCTATTCCCAACCCCCAAACAGTATCCCATGTTAAGCCAAGCTAGGCCTAGTCTAATATTACAATTTAAGGTAGCATTGAAGGAGACTACAGCAGGACTTACCTTTGACTGGGTATAGGCTATCCTAGTGTTTACTAGGCCTATACCCCTTTGAAAGGACATTAGCCTAGCCTAACCTTACCTAACCTATCATAGTAGGCTATTATGGGTGGGGGCTGCCGCCCCCACACCCCGATTTTTGGTGTATTTGTCTATTTTGCCCCCTGCTGGCAATATGACGATGACATGACAAGTTTTTCATTCCTCTTTCTAGGTTTTTCCCCTTCAGTTCTTATTCTGTCTCATTCGGTTGTCCTCCGGACGGCCTATATCATATGCCACCCTGGCCTGGCTAGGTTATTAGCTCCTGACCTGATTTGTGTCGGTCGCTGATGCGGTCGAGCTGACTCGATTTCCCTCGGTGTGTGTATTTTTTGTGCATTTCGGTGCGATATATTTTTTCCATAGACCTGATCTCTCATTCTTCGCTTTTGATCACTTCTTAATTGGTGCTGTGCTGCAGTGTAGCAGTTCTTGCCTCATCTTTCGGCTCTACCCTATAAGAGTTCTGCTGTGGAACTCATGTGGTGCGGCTGAATTGGTGAAATGGCGAGAAATGTCTGCGTATCTTCACCGCCTTAGATTTGTTCACCTGCCCTTCCCTACCTATCATGTCTTGATTGGTTGTCCATCTTGATCTAATTCTTCAGGCCAGCCCTATTAGAGTATTTTGGGAGAACTCAGTGGTGTGGTTAAACTATTTTTAATATATATTTGTTTAAATATGTAAGATATGCAATAAATTACGTAAAATATATTGTTTTTCCTTTATACCTATACATATAATTGTCATTATTAAGGAAATTCCATTGACTATTTACATCGCTAGGCCTAGCTTCCTTATTTCTATTAATTTCCTCCATTTCACAATGAAACCTATTGCTAACTTCCTTGTTCTTCAGCAGCCGCGGCGGTGTCGGCGTTGGACGCTTGGGATAATGTTCCCGTCTATTTTACAATGAAACCTATTGCTAACTTCCTTGTTCTTCAGCAGCCGCGGCGGTGTCGGCGTTGGACGCTTGGGATAATGTTCCCGTCTATTTTGAATGCCATTGGATACAATAATATGTTGAAAGCCCCCCCCCCCCCAGCCCTCGACATGTTATCATCATCATATATTATATTGCCAGTAGGGGGCAAACAACCAAAAAAATTGCCGCAAAGCCCTTCCCTCAACATATTATTGTATCCAATGGCGGTCAAAATAGACGGGAACATGATCGCAAGCGTCCACCGCCGCCGTCATGTTTACATGCTCGATCGCCACAGTTTGGTTAGGCCTATTTGCCCCCTGCTGGCAAATTATATGATGATGACAATATGTCATGGGGGTGTTTGCCCCCCTCAACATATTATTTTATCCAACATCATTCAAAATGGACGGGAACATGATGGCAAGCTTTCGTCGCCGCTCTGCGTAGTGTAAACATTGGTGGTGGTACGCCCGAACTCTACATTCTGCCCAGCTAGGCCTATATTATAGGCTACAATAAATGAATAGGCTAAGCTATTTTATCTATAGGCTAGACCTAGTCTAATATTACAATTTAAGGTAGCATTCAAGGAGACTACAGCAGGACTTACCTTTGACCGGGTATAGGCTATCCTAGTGTTTACTAGGCCTATACCCCTTTGAAAGGACATTAGCCTAGCCTAACCTAACAACCTTACCTAACCTATCATAGTAGGCTATTATGGGTGGGGGCTGCCACCCCCACACCCAATTTTTGATGTATTTGTCTATTTTGCCACCTGCTGGCACCCTCAACAAATTATTGTATCCATTGTCATTCAAAATAGACGGGAACATGATTGCAGACGTCCGCCGCCTCCGTCATGTTTACATTTGTCGATCGGCGTTGTTAAGTTCGTGTCTATTTTGCCGGAGATTTATTTTGGTTATTTGCCCCCTGCTGGAAATATATATTATGATGACAATATGTCATGGGGGGGGGGGGGGGTGAAGGGGGCAAAGCCCAACCTCAACATATTATTGTATCCAAAGACAGTCTAAATAGACAGGAAAAGGATGGCAAGCGTCTGACGCCACTACGCGTACGCGTAGTGTAAAGAAGGCTGGTGATACACCCGGTAACTACATCCTACCCGGCTAATGTCCTTTCAAAGGGGTAGCCTATAAATTAGTAAACACTAGGATAGCCTATACAACGCAACTCTTGCCGATAGGCCTAGCCTAAAGGCTAGGTAAAATTCTAGTTTCACGTACACAGCGACAAAAGGGAGGCGCCGTTGTAAAGGCATAGCTTCCCGACCAACTATGAAGATCAGGGAAATTGCTGGGTAAAAGACGTAATATAATGATAATAAACTACATTAACGACATTAGCCTAACCTAACAACCTTACCTAACCTAACCTAGTATTATGTAATAGCGATGGTGCCGCATATGGGGAGATTTTTATTTTTTTTTTTACAGTAGGTATAATTCCTTATAATGCATTTCCGCCGCTTTGGACATATATAGGAATTAAGTATGGTAGGCTATATGACAACTCTAAAGTAGCCATACAAATTTATGAGTATGCTGTGAAAGCGAAACTAGAATTAAGCCAAAGGCTAACCTATTCATAAAGGTGTCTATTTTGACGGCAATTTTTTCGGTTATTTGCCCCCTGCTGGCACTATATATGATGGTGAAAATATTATTTCATGGGGGGGAGGGGGGGGGGGGGGGCAAAGCCCCCCTCAACATATTATTGTATCCAATGGCATTCAAATTAGACAGGAACTTTATTGCAAACGTCCGACACCTCCCCCGCCACCGCCATGTTTACATGTGTCGATCGCCGTGGTTAAGTTCGCGTCTATTTTTACGGCGATTTTTTTCGGTTATTTGCCCCCTGCTGGCAATATATAAGATGATAACAATATGTCATGAGGGGGGGGGGGGGCCTCAACAATGACCTCTAACCTCTGTATCTCAAATAGGGCTAGAGCAAATTGGCTGCAAATTTCCACATCTAGGCTATTCCTTGACTGACTCTTCCCAAATGGTAGACATATTAGCTTGATCACTCTAGGCCTAGTTGTTTTTTAGTTACAGAGGTTATAGCCTAGGTCATGATTTCTTGCCTACTTACAGCAAATAGACTAGGCCTATTGTAGATTGGTAAAATATTTGCTTAATAGGCCTAGGCTATGCAATTGTCTCGATTTGACTAATTTTACCTAATTAGTCCTAAAGCAGCCTCAGTCTATTCCCAAACCCCAAACAGTATCCCATGTTAAGCCCTAGGCTAGGCCTAGGCCTAATCCCACTCTCAATCAAAATTCGAACTGATAAATTCGTACCTACCGGTAGCGCTGCCTAGGCTAGGCCTATATTTTTCGTGAATAGATATAGAAAATGGTTTTAAGGAAAGAGCATCCTATATTATGTTCAAATAATATGTAATAGCACTGTGTATGGTTGTATTACATTTAAATAGTGATAGATGTGTATATTAATGGGATAAATACTCCGAAGTTCGCATACGTTCAGAAAATTTTGTGCAACACTGTTGCCAGATACTAATCAATCCCATTATCAATATATCATAATGGATTTTACTCATTTGCATAATTTCAAATACCTAGGACATTAATATAATATTTTCCTATCTTTTTTGTAGTGATATTTGTCTGATTTAGTGGTATATTAGTGTCTGTCTAGGGTTATAATGCATTGTGAAAGTTACCTCTGAATCTCTGACTTGGTAACAGTTCGGTATGAGTAACCCTGCTTTCTTTGAGTACTACACGGCAAGAGAAGCTTTCGGTTCTGTCACAGACTGTCACGTACAGCAACTGCTACATTAGACATCATGTTCAAATAATATGTAATAGCATTATCTATGGTTGTATTAGACAACAATCGTGATAGTTTCTATTTTATGTGGATAAATAGTATTAAGCTGAATAAACTAAATACCGAAAGTTCACAAGAGTGGTTGTTGATACATATGAGGGAGGAAAAAGATAGGAAGGAAGGGCTAGGCAGTGTTGCCAGTTGTATCGCTAGATATTACCGCTAGATGTAGAGCTATTTACTTCAATTTAGAAGCCATTTTTTCATATCTAGAGAGATTTACTAGGGATAATTTAAAAATGTCAGACATTCTAGTCATATTACATTGTAAAATTTGCAAAACAAACAAACCAAAACTCTTTAGAAATTGAAGCATTATTCTAACATTGTTTGACTGTAGCAACATGCTAGCGACTTTTGAGAAAGGATCTTGCGGTATTTTGTGGAGACATACTGAAACTGGGAGTGTGGGAGGGAGGTGGTGGTTGCAGTGGTGCCAGTTGTAAAGCTACATATTACCGCTAAATGTAGAGCTATTTACTTCAATCTAGCAGCCATTTCTTTTATATCTAGAGACATTTACTAGGGATAATTTGAAAATTTCAGACATTCTAGTCATACTACATTGTAAAATTTGCAAAACAAACAAACCAAAACTCTTTAGAAATTGCAGCATTATCCTAACATTGTTTGGCTATGTAGCAACATGCTAGCGACTTTTGAGAAAGGATCTAGCGGTATTTCGTGGTAACACTTTAGGAGGGTTAAAATATGAGTCACACGGGCAATTGCCAAAACTTTAAAGGTCCATATCATTGCTATTAAACTAAGCATTTGGCAAAGGGAGGAATAGTTAAAAACCTTAGCCAATACTCTGTCATTCACCAAAAATTAATTTGAATTTATCATTATTATTTGGTAGGGTAGGTATGTATAGGTAGGTTGGCTAAATAATTGCTGGAATTCGTAGGGACTCGAACGGTTTTGAGAGAGTTAAATAAAAAAACAAAAGATAGGACTGAATAATAAAGAGATTATGTTATTAAGCAAAACTGGGGGATGCGTGGAAGCCTATAGACTGTAGACGGTAAACTTTGTGTGGGTAGCGAATTCGGTTTTAAAGTAATTTAAGAAAGAATAGACAGTTTTCAATGCTGCGGCCAAACTATTCCACCCCTTTATATTTTTTTGGTATCAAAACGTTCGGAATCGCGAGCCTCACCCAACTACGCAAGCATGGCTCTGATCATCGGCGTAGTTTTCAAGATGTGGAATTTTAAGTGGAATTCGAGGTTTTTTCAAGATTGCCGGAAAAAAACCCACGTGCAAAAGCAAAACCTTCTCTATAAAATTTGCGGAGCATTAGTAGGGGAGTGCGTATGCCAAAGCCCAGTCGTTTCCTGTGAGTGGGAGAGACGGTATTTAAGCGTCAAGTTTTTCGGGAAATCGGCTGCCACGGACCTGTTTGGCCACCATGCCGGATGTTTAACATATCAAAAGTTGCCCAATACAAAAACGCACCTCTTGTGAAAATTTGATCCCAATCCAAAAAGCGGTTCTGGAGTTATTGCGTCGAAACCGGCGCGTAAGAAGAATTTGGATGAAATTCCAGGTTTAATGATTACAATAGGGGTTCCCCGTAGGGGACGAACCCCTAATAATAATATACTGGTATTTTATTTGTTCGAGCGCCAATTCTCCAAGTGGATTCACGAGCGCTCACATTAACTTAAATTTTTCCATTCCGGGCTGTCTTACCCAATGACGGTCGCCCCTACCCAAGCGAAATGGCTGAAAAACGTCTAGGCCTAGGCTACCGTATTTATGTTTATTTTCACTGCTAGAACTTTCCCACTCATCTATAATCGTAGTGCGGTTTTCAATCTGTATTTTGGCGTTGAGTAGAGCTCTGTTAGTCAACTGGTTCAGTTGTGATGACGATTTCAGTGGAGCCAATATTGCAGAGATGTTGCCAATATGGGGGCTTTTCAGACACTAATTTCGTCTGACGTCAGAACAAAAACATTGAAGAGTCTTCTCCTTCTTGTTTTCGGAGGTGCGGTGACGCAACGCTTGGGTTTGTTGACATACGTCGTACGCACGGTGTTCAGACCAAGCTTAATTAGGCTATTAAGCTGCTGCCTTAGGTAAGGCATACCGGGTAGCGGCCCTTCTTTCGAGCTGTCCTTACCTAAGGCAGAACGGGTAGGAAGGGTTAAAGCTTATATTCATCAGTAACTCTATGCTCCCCAGTATCATAAGCCCTCAGAAATATGTGCGACTTCAGTTGTTTCTTAAAAGCGTCAACACAATTCAACTGCTTAACCCTCCTGGCCCGGGCTGTATCTCCAAAGGACAGGGTGGGCTACCCGGGCGATCTGGCCGAAAAACGTCTAGGCCTAGGCTACCGTATTTGAGTTAATTTTAACTGCTAGAAATTTCCCACGCATCTATAAATGTAGTGCGGTTTCCAATATGAAGACAGGCGTTGAGTAGAGCTCTCTAAGTCAACTGGTTCAGTTGTGATGACGATTTCAGTGGAGAGCATTTTCAGGCGATGTTAGCAATACGACGATCTTTTCACTACTGAAACAACGACATACAGACATACAATAACAAACGAGTCTTCTCCTTCTTGTTTTCGGAGGTGCGGCGACGCAACGATCGGCTTTGTTTACATGCGTCGGACGCACGGCGTTCAGACCAAGCTGAATAGGCTTTCAAGCTTAAAAGTCCTGAAAGGACACCCGGGCACCTGCCCTTATTTCGTGGTGTCATTTTAAAATGACAACCGGGCAGGAAGGGTTAAGTAACACAGGAAGTCGATTGAATAGACATGGGGTAACATAAGAAAAGGATCTAGCAGCAAAAGCATGTTCCCCAATGGCTCTAGGCTCATAAAGGCAATATGGGTCATCACCACTACGCAAATTCACATTTGACTCTTTATGTGTTGGAAATAGAAGATCCAACAAATACTTAGGCTCACCAAACCTCAGCACCTTAAATGTCAGTAAGCACATTTTAAACTCTATTCTGGCCTTGATGGGAAGCCAGTGAAGATCTATTAGATAATATGTGGTGGGTGTTCTGGGTGGAAGTGAAAATATTAGTCTAGCACACCTATTGAGAACAGACTGGAGTTTCTTCAAAGTAACATTTGGTAGACCAATGAACAATGAATTACAGTAATCAATTCTAGATATAACAAATGAATGAATGAGGGTCAAAAGAGATTCCTTGCTCAAGAACTTCCTAATGGCATAAAGGTTACGAATGTAATGGGGACAACTCATCACGACACAATTTATATGACTCTTAACCCCTCAGACCCGGTAGGGCTCTGAGGCACCCATAACAAATACCCCCCGCGGAACCCGGTAGGGCTCCGAGGCTCCGGAAGCCTGTAAGCTTGGTGTGCGAGGCGTCCGTCCGACGCATGTAAACAACAGCCGGTTGGACCAACGCCGCGCATCTCCGACCACAAGAAGGAGAGGCGTCGCTTGTTCGTGTGTGGTGTGTGTTATTGTTAAGTAGTGAAAAGTGGCTAACATCGCCACAAAATTCTCTCCACGGAAATCGTCATCACAACTGAACCAGTTGACTTCGAATGCTCTACTCAACGCCATTCTACAGGTACGAAACACATCTACGCTTGGGGATGCGCGGGAATGTGGAAGCAGTCAAAATCACAAAGATACGGTAGCCTAGGCGTAGACGTTTTTCGGCCAAAACTCCCGGGTTTCGGGGAAATTATAGAATACAATAGCCGGGTCTGGAGGGTTAAAGTTCAGATTTTTGTCGAATACAACGCCCAAGTATTTCACTGATTCCAAAGGTTGGAGCTGTGATTCACCAAATTCTAGACATCCAAAATCTTCATGGACACTATTTCTCAAATTACCATTTATGACTATAATCTCCGTCTTGTTGTCATTCAATTTGAGCTTCCTTCTAAACATCCAGATCTTCAAGTCTGACAAGTGATGAAAATTTATTCTTTACCTCATCGATATTGTTAAGTTTAGTGTTGTTTATATATATATATATATCTCACATTATGGTGGTGGGTTATTATAATTGTGAAATCGTATATAAAATAGTGCCATACAGTATAGATTCATGTACTGTATATGCGATATAAGTAAATGAGTAATTAAGCGAGTGTGAATGACAATGAAATGCGTAGCGAATGGCGCCCATGACGTCACCAACATATGCGGCGTCGTCTGGCGAGCCACGAGTGGCGAGAAAGAGAGCCGGCGAGTGGGGCTCAGTAGACATGAGCGACCGGTGATGGGCCCAACTGAGCAGAAGATATTATTCAAGTCTCCTGTGACTTCTAGTGGTGAAACTATATTTATGTAAGACCTGGCCAGGCGTAAGTAGATCATATTATTGGATGACTTGATATCTAATGATGACAAGAAGAGGAGTAGCCCATCACGAGAGAGTCGCAACAACATATGGAAGAGAGCCAACCCTGGACAAGTTTAGATACATATGTCTGGTGAGTATTAACTGGAGTTATCAGATATTATTAATTTCAATATACAACTGTGAATCATCTGCATAGAAATTATACTTAACACCATGTGCATCCAGTAGGGATGAAAGACTAGAGGCATAGATAATAAACAACACAGGGCCAAGAACTGATCCCTGAGGCACCCCGAACTTTAGCGATGATGGTTCTGAAATAGAGCCACCAATGACAACACACTGACTGCGATCGGTAATATATGACTGAAGAAGCAGGAGTGCATCTCCCTGCACACCAAAACCAGAAAGGTCTCTCAGGAGCAACTGATGGTCAACAGTATCAAACGCTGCAGAGAGATCCAACAAAACCAAAAGAGAACACCGTCCAGTACATGTATTCGAGACTAAATCATTATAAATCCTGCTCAGGCCTGTCTCCGTTGAGTGGAGCTTCCTATTAGCAGACTGAGACTGGGGAATGACACTGTTCCGCTCCAGAAAAGGCAGCAACTGGTCCAGTATTGCACGCTCGACAATCTTAGACAGAAATGACAGGTTAGACACAGGGCGATAGTTTACCAAATTATCACAATCTAGGCCTGCCCTCTTCAGTAAAGGCCGAATTAAGGCATGTTTTTCAGAATTTGGAAAACAATTTTCCTCAAAGATACGATTGACAATTGAAGCTATGAAAGGTGATGCAGTCTCATAAGCTGTACTTATCTTCGATACATTTATCGGGTCCAATGAACAGAATGTTTTATTGAGTTCTCTTAGGTATGTCAAGGCATTTAGGGAGTTAATCGGCTGAAAATGTGTGAAGGCAGAATCTACGGCCAACGGCCGAGAAGGGACCACAGAGTATTCTCCAAGAGCAGGGGTATTGTCAAACTCATTTCTGATTTGAGCAATTTTGTCTGCAAAGAAAGCTGAACATTTTGATGCAAGATCAGAAGCTGAGACAGATGAGGGGAGAACCTGAAAAGAACGCTGGCCTGTTAAGTTGTTGAGAATTGAAAAAAGTTGTTTCTGGTCACCTCTGCAGGAATCGATTCGACCAGTATAATACTCGATCTTGCTTTGTGTAATTTTGACTGTGATAGCTCTACGAGCAGCGACATAATCTAACCGAGAGGATTCAGTTCTGTGCCGGCGCCACAGACGCTCTGCTCGTCTCCTCCTCTTGCGCAAAGCCACTACACTTGAATCATACCATGGAGCGTCATCCTTTATCCTTATTTCCTTGTCAATCTCAGGGCAATCACGGTCTTGAATATAACGGTAGAAGGTGTTATAAGTGTGAACTAACCGATTTGCTGTTGATGATGTAATATCGACCGTGTTAAGTGAAAGTTCAATATCACAACTTATATTTTCTTGATCCAAATTACAATATTTACGAAAGGTTATTTTCTTGGTACAGTATAAGATAAGGGTTTTGGTGCATTCACTTTAAAGGAGACGATGTCATGGTCAGACACGCTACGGCCGATAGGAAAAACTTCAATATTATTTACAAGGTTGGATTCACTCTGGGAGAGGACCAGGTCAAGGGTATGCCCTGAAGTATGTGTAGAGTCAGCCACGAGGTTTGAAAATCCATACAAGTCAACAAGTTCCAGGAACTCAGAGGAATAAGGTTTCATTCCAGGTGTGTCAACCCAATAGTTAAAATCACCACAAATCAAAAGTTTTCCACTCTTTGCGGAGAAATATTCCAAGAATGTGCTAAATTCTTCCATAAAAAGTCTATCTGTGCCTGGATGACCTGGACGATAGATAATCGCTAACCCAATTAAAGAAGTTTATCGGCCAGATCACCCGGGTTTCGAGGATATCTTATAGAATGCGTAACCGGTCTGTGAGGGTTAATTAAGAAGGCTATCACTAAATCTAGCCATGTGAAAAGCATAATAGAGGTCAGAATAGCTGGTAGTGGATGATCACCAATGATATAGGATAAGAAAATGGAAAAATATACTGAAGTACAGTACTAACAGCATCGTACACAGCCATCATCAATACGTTAAAGAAAGATACGTGTAATCATGATCCCTAATAGCTATGCACCCATTTGAATTAGTATCGGACACAAATCGGACAATACCGTATATTGCTTTAGTATAATCCCAACAACAGAACTCTGCTCTAAATGTTCAGAGATTTAAGGGGAGGCTGACCGTTTGTTTGGTCTATTACAGCGTAATTCATTATTTTTTTTAGTTTCCTCCCTAGACCTCCATCAAGCTTAGAAGAACACCCCCTAGACCCCCCTTCAAGATAAATTTGTACATTTCTCGGTAGAAAAATGTCCCGGCCGAAGGCCGATTCCTCTTAAAATTGCAGGCTCGCTATCGCTCGCCAGGAAAAAATCGACACATAAATGGCACGAAAGGTCTTAAAATTGATAACGAAATGGGGTGAAAGGTGTTAAAATCGCCAAACTAATGGGCCGAACGTCTTATAATCTCAACACTAGTGGGGCTAAAGATGAGGGAGAAGGGGGTCCAGAAAAACGGTCTGCCTCCCCTTAACCCTTCCTACCCGGGCTGTCTTACCCAATGACGGTCGCCCCTACCCGGGCGAAATGGCTGAAAAACGTCTAGGCCTAGGCTACCGAATTTATGTTTATTTTCACTGCTAGAACTTTCCCACTCATCTATAATCGTAGTGCGGTTTTCAATCTGTATTTTGGCGTTGAGTAGAGCTCTGTAAGTCAACTGGTTCAGTTGTGATGACAATTTCAGTGGAGCAAATATTGCAGAGATGTTGCCAATATGGGGGCTTTTCAGACACTAATTTCGTCGTGACGTCAGAACAATAACATTGAAGAGTCTTCTCCTTCTTGTTTTCGGAGGTGCGGTGACGAACGCTTGGGTTTGTTGACATACGTCGTACGCACGGCGTTCAGACCAAGCTTAATTAGGCTATTAAGCTGCTGCCTTAGGTAAGGCATACCGGGTAGCGGCCCTTCTTTCGAGCTGTCCTTACCTAAGGCAGACCGGGTAGGAAGGGTTAAAGGGGCTTACTCTTATTAAGAGCTCACGTCTGTATATTATAAGCCTAGGAAGGAACTTGGGCCCCTAGCAAGCAGGCTCTATCTTCCATTATACCCTATTTATTAGTGGCTCCTACGTCAAATGATTTACAGACAATAATCTATTTTGCCCTATATAGTCCATAGGGTAAGCTGGCAGACACCTACGGCCACCACCAAAATATAATACAGTACAGTACCATCTTAACTCCTTCAGACATATTATGTTCCAATAAGTCCGAGGAGGCGGGAGCCCCAGGATCATTGCCACTGCCTCGCACTACACTCACAACAACACTGCGGCCGTTAGAATTATCGGAGGAGGCTGAGGTTGCCACCAACGGTTTTATTGTAAGCTAACTTATCGGACTTACTGAGCTCATATGACGCAAAATTGCGTCATAAACTTATTGGAGAGGCATGGAGATAAGTCCATATGACGCGATCGCGTCATATGAGTTTTTGGTTATAAGTTCCAAATGACGCGATCGCGTCATATATGTCGCAAGGAGTTAATAGGCGACACTGTGAAAATACCTATGCGACGTCATTTATCACGGATGCCACTATGAAGTAATACAGTACAGTAGTAAAAAATAGTGAAATATTCTAGAGAATATTAAAATAAGATTTTTTTTTACTTTAACCCTTCCCGCCCGGGCAGCATTTTAAAATGACACCGCGGCAGATGGCCAGGAGCCCGGGTGTCATATTAAAATCCGTAAGCTTGAAAGCCTATTAAGCTTGGTTTGAAAGCCGTGCGTCCGACGCATGTAAACAAAGCCTGTCTTTGCGACACCGCACCTCCAAAACCAAGAAGGAGACGTCGGATCAATGTTGTTGTTGTATGCATTGACGAGATTAGTGTCTGCAAATGTCCGATATCGCTAACATCGCCTCGAAACTTTCTCCACGGAAATCGTCATCACAACTGAACCAGTTGACTTCGAGAGCTCTACTCAATGTAAACAACAGCCGGTTGGACCGACGCCGCGCATTTCCGAACACAAGGAGGGGCGTCCTTGTTCGTGTGTGCCTGTATGTTATTGTTAAGTAGTGAAAAGTAATGATAAGTGGCTGATATCGCCACAAAGTTATCTCCACGGAAATCGTCATCACAACTGAACCAGTTGACTTAGAGAGCTCTACTCAACGCCATTCTACAGGTACGAAACACATCTACGCTTGGGGATGCGCGGGAATGCGGAAGCAGTCAAAATAACAAAGATACGGTAGCCTAGGCGTAGACATTTTTCAGCCTAAACCCCCGGGTTTCGGTATGGAATACCGAATAGGGTTAATAGTACATAAATACGGAAACTCGAGCCAAGTTTTGTACTTACGATGTAATAAAGACATAAAATACGATAAATGTGAATCGATCCACACTCAAACGTTACCCGCTCCTCAACGTAAACACACGACTGCAGGCAGACCTCTAGATATACCTAAATGTACCCAAATATACCGAAGATCAATTGATTTACCCAAAAATAAACAAAACGCACGAAAACCAGGTAACATTTAGCTCGGATTTTTGTATGTTTCAAGGGGGCATAATTAGGGATCCGGATAGGATCCACGATGGGTCCCCCAGGACTTAGTGTAATCATCATCTATATTGCCAGTAGGGGGCATTACCAAGAGTAATGGGGACCGGCCAGGACCGGCCAGTCGTCAACAAACCTGGGAGACGAAAACATGAAATGGCGATGCATCACAGACTTTACTCTTACAGGTGCCTCTAACATGAAGTATTGTACACATAGTGCCAAGGATATACTGGGAGGTTTGACACTCCCCCAATACCAAAGAAGGAAAACCTTCTATTTGGTAGGTAGCCTCGGAGTATCCAACATAGAGCTATATACAGTACATCTCGTATAATTCCGTTCCGTTGTGGAGCGGGCAATTATCGTAATCCATAGCGTGATTAATCGATAACATCTAGAGTAGCACCTACTCTCTCTACTAGGTACGTTGTGTGGTGATGGGCTGGTCTATCAGAGTGAGAACTGAGCAATCTCTGCCATACCCATAGCTTACTCTGACTGTTCCTTTTACTTATATATTTTCTAGATCTCAAGTGACGGCGTCTCTAACGTGGATTGACCTCCCAATCTACCAAGATTGGAAGCCAAAGCGTCACATTTTTCCCTTGCCCCTCAACTTTCTCTTCATAATTGCTGAGGGGCACAGGGCCCTGGGTGGGGCTTTGGTTTCCCGGGCGTTTCCGCACCCTCCTCAAGCTCCCCGCCATGGAGTGGCTTCGGTCACCCAGGCTTTATTGTGGTCGGCGGGGAGGGTTCTGTGGGGGCGCTCGGTTATGGCCTTGGCCTTGCTCGGGGCCTTGGGGCTGTTCGGCCAGGCAGCTTGGGGAACAACAACAACAAATAGGTACGTTGTACATACTTTTGAGGCTACTATTAAAAGGAAAAACTGAAAATATTGATGAGAAAGAAAAGAGAAAATTGTAGAACATTGTCCATCCTATCTGGCTCCTTAACCTATTCGCTGTGGGTGATGTTCTGGAATGTTTTGGCAAGTTACAGCAATTTCCAGGCTTTAAAAGCCTGTAAAAAACGTAAAAATTTAGTGTCAGTGGGCGGGAGCGTGAGGGGCCCACCTCCGACCCTCAGAGCACCGAGCGGCTCACTGAGGTTGACTGTGTCTCGCGCGGGTCTCTCTCTGTGTCTCCCAGCAGTGTAGCCAAGCGAGCGAGTGTTACATAATAGCGGGTTTCCTGCGTTTCACTGGCACCACTGCGGGTGAACCAGACCACGTACGGGGCCCGTTCTGGTGTCATTTTGAAGCTATTCTCGCCTAGTTTTCAGCAGAATACACTTCATTTAATGGAGATGCTTGATTTATCATTCAGGAGTGCCTGAATATGCCCTAAATAGCCCAAAAATGGCCGCAGCCAAAGGCCGCGGCCTTAACGAGCTCTACAAAGCGAAAGAGCTCTACTTAACGCCATTCTACAGGTACGAAACACATCTACGCTTGAGGATGTGCGGGAATGCGGAAGCAGCCAAAATAACAAACATACGGTAGCCTAGGCGTAGACGTTTTTCGGCCAAAACCCCTGGGTTTTTGGCAAATTATAGAATACAATAGCCGGGGCTGGAGGGTTAAACCTAGGTGCAGGTACATGTATCGTGCAATTCACCCCACTTTCCCCCCCCCCCCCCCCGTCCCCCAAAAGAGACATGGTAGGACAGGTAAAGGACAGAAGAGAGAAGGACATAACAGGTCATACCCCTAAATAACCCTTTGGCCCAACGCATTGGTGAATGGAATAGGCTCGGGGTGGAGGGAAATTACAAGTGGGGTACCTCAGGGATCTGTGTTGGGACCATTGCTGTTCGTTATATTTATCAACGACTTGCCTGAAGTTATAACTAATGGAAGTGAGGTATACCTGTATGCGGATGACACTAAACTGTATAGAAGAGTGAGGAGTAAGGAAGATATGGGTTTGCTTCAAGGAGATGTGGAGGGCATGAAGGGATGGTCTGAGCATTGGTTAATGCCTTTTCATCCAAAAAAATGCAAGTACATGCGGATTGGGACCAGCAAGATAGACAAGGTAGGATACAGTATGTATGAAGCGATGGAGGAAGTGAGTGCAGAAAAGGATATAGGAGTAGTGATAGATAATAAGTTAAATTTCTCAGAACATTTAGCGGAAAAGATAAACAAAGCCAATAGAATTGTAGGGCTGATAAGGAGGACATTTGTGTCACTTGACGAAGAAATCTTCAGGAATCTATATACAGCGCTGGTTAGGCCACACCTGGAATATGCAAACCAGGTGTGGGCTCCATATATGGTAAAGGATATAGAAGCAGTGGAGAAAGTGCAGAGAAGAGCTAGCAAGCTGGTACCAACGTTGAAGAACGCGGGCTATGAGCAGAGGTTGAGGACACTGGGACTTCCGACACTGGCATATAGGAGAAAGAGAGGGGATATGATAGAGACTTTTAAGATAGTGTCAGGAAAGTACGATGAGGATGTGTGTGAAGGTATCTTCTTGATGCGGGAGGGAACAAGAACGAGAGGACACTCTAAGAAAATTTACAAAGAAAGAAATAGGCTTGAGAAGGCGAAGAACTCATTTTGTGATAGAGTGGTAAATGAGTGGAACGCACTGCCCCAGTATGTAGTCGATTCCGAATCAATAAGGGAGTTTGAAAGTAATCTTGATAAAGCATGGGGAAGACAAGATTTGAAGTTTGATTATAAAACAAAAATACAGAATAGTAAAAATGTTGCGTCTGCTACCGCCGCCGCCAACACCGTGAACGACCGCAGCAGTGCAAGCACTGGTACTGAGCTGGATACACAGGCATAGTTTGCCTTTTTCCAGAGGATCTACTGTAAGAAACTGTAAGAAAGCAACACAAGGACGCCCCGGTCTGTCCGTGGACATGGACAGATAGGAGGAGACAAACGTGTGGTGGGAAGACCAGAGCCCTGTGTCAGCAATATCCGTAAGGGAACGGTTATTCAAAAAGCGCAGAGTAGCAGCGTACGAGCGAACGTCGTGCGCAGAGCCCTTAATATGAGGATTACTATCTTGAATGATACGACACAGGCGAATCCCCACAGCACGTTTGTTCAACCTCCTACCGGTCTTAGGTGCCACCCACAAAGCCAACCCAGACCCCGGCCCGGTGGAGTGAACATATGTATGAAGAGATTTAACCGGGCACAAAGAATGATGTACCCGACCCCGCTTCAAGGCAGGGACAGTAAAAGGTTGAAAAATATGTGACTCACGTTCATTCTTAGCAACAAAATGAACAGAAGGGGCCAAAGTGACGGTGCCGAGGATGGGGGAAAACCTCAAGCAATTCTGGGCCCGAGACATGGCAGCCATCTCCGAGACCCTCTCACCCGTAGCTAAAGCTAGAAGAAACAGTGTCTTGTCAAGTAATCTGTCAGGTGTAGGAGAGATAGAGTAAGGGGCCGACGAGAGGAGTGTGAGAGCCTTCGCCAGCGACCACTGAGGGGGAAGCTGACGCGGGGATGGTCTAAGCCTAAAGCAGGCTCGCATAAAGAAATCCAATTCTTGTTGAGGAACGACCAACCCCGTTAACTTCTCAAACGGCTCACGAATGGCAGACAGGTGGTTCCTAAGGGTGTTGTACATGTTGTGGCGCGACTCAAATAAATAATTGAGGTAGTGGAACACTAACGCCACAGATGGAGTTGTTTGTGATGTGTCGTTTATCCAAGAAGTAAAACTGTGCCAGTGAGATTCGTAAGTCTTCCATATTGAAGGTGTTCAATGTAGAGTAAACTTGTTAGTCAATGACCTTCCAAACATGGGCAGCCACCCTGCCTCACAAACATCCACGATGCGAATGCCAACGAGGTCCCTAGGTCTCCCATCGACCCCAAGTGGAAGTCTGAGACCGATAGGTGAACGGGACTCGGGCACCATCGTTTCAGCTGAGCGTACCAGGCTTGGGCCGGCCAGAGGAGCGCGATCAACCAAACTTTGCCCTGGTACTCTCTCAGCCTGTGGAGGACTTTGCACATCAAAAGTGCGTCGGGTGGCGGAAACACGTATATTGACTACCACCTGCTCCAGTCCTCGCTGAAAGCGTCCGGTCCCCCCGCTGGAGTTCGAATCCAGCGAGTCAGGAACACAGGCAACTTGTTCGTCTTGTCGGAGGCGAACAAGTCTACCTGCGGAACACCCCAGGAGGCTGCTAGGTCGTCGAATACGGTTTGTTTGAAGGACCATTCTACCTGGGTGCTCCGTCCCCTCGACAGAGCATCCGCCCAAAGATTGGCAGTCCCGGGCAGGTAGGTTGCATGCAGTGTGATGTTGTACTGGTCTGCTTGGTAAAACAATTTCTCCGCCAGGTCCTGAAGAACGGCGGACCTGGAGGAGCCTTGTTTCTGTATGCAATGAACTGCGGTCATGTTGTCCATCCTGAAGGCCAGAGACCTGCCGGAAAGGGCCTGCCCATGATCCCTCAGGAAGAACAACGGGACCACCAGTTCTAAGACGTTTATGTGTAGATGAGTGAGACCTGACCACCTGCCATGATTTTGATGTTCCGTGGTTGACTGGTAACCCCACCCGACCTCGCTGGACGCATCCGTATCCACCCAGATGGTCGGAGGGGGAGACGTCCAGGGCACAGCCCTCGCGAGCGTGCCCTTTACGACCCAGTGTATCAAGAGTACATGGATCGAGCGCGGAATCGGCCAAAGCCGATGGTGGAGGCAGAAGCGGGAACGCTCTGTTGCCTAGCTGAATAAGGCGTTTGATCCTGAGCCTCCCTAAGGGAATGGTTAGAGACGCCCAATTGAGTGACCCTACCAGCGAGTCCCAGAGTTTCCTGGAAATCGATATAGAGTGCAACGCAGCGAAAAGTTTCCTTCGAATTTTCGAAGCGTTCACTCGACTCTGGCAGACAGTCGCGCTCGCCATGTCCCAGTCGAGGCCCACCCACGTCACGACCTGTGACGGAGTGAGGCATGACTTGGGAACGTTGATCTTGAAACCTAATTGTGTGACGTGTTGGATGACAAGAAGAGTGTCCTGTACGCAAAGGGTGGGAGAGTCTGCGGCGATGAGCCAGTCGTCCAAGTAAAACAGGATCTGAATCCCCTGACGGAGCAGGGGAGTCAGAGCCTGTTTGACGAGTTTCGTAAAGATGCGCGGCGCGATATTGAGGCCGAAGGGCAACCTGTCGAACGTGAACACCCTTTCGTGCAGCTGGAGCGCCAGATAACTCTGGAACCGAGGAGCAATCGGTGGAAAAAGGTGGAAGGAGGATATGCAGGAGTGGAAGGTGAGTGTTAGTTCACAGATTGAGGCTCTATGTTCAATATGTGGTGCTCAGGCTGCGGACATCGAGCCTGGACAAGATTCGAGTCGGGCTAGCCTAAAAGAAATTCAAACTCATATGGGGCTACTCCGGGACGAAAATGAAGCTTTAAGATTACAACTTGAAGAATACAAAGGGCAAATCAAGGAAATGAAAACACATGTGGAAGAGATTTTAAGGAGAAACACAATAAATGGGTTAATGACGAAGGAGGAAGAGTGAAAGAAGTGGCAATGAAGGAAATCATGGAGGAACAAAAGAAACAATCAGAAATGGAAAATAAAGATCTAGAATCAGTGGTAGTAAAAGCTATGAGGAGAAACGAACAGGTCCTGCGTGAAACAATAGATAGAAATAAGTGTATTATTGTATTTAGTAGTAGCCTCTACGTCTCCAACGTAGAGCTATATACTTATCGTATAATTCCGTTCCGCTCTGGAGCGGGCAATTATCGTAATCACTAGCGCGATTAAATCGATAACATCTAGAGTAGCACCTTACTCTCTCTACTAGGTACGTTGTACACACTCTTGAGGCTACTATTTTAAAGGAAATGAAAATATTGATGAGAAAGAAAAGAGAAAATTGCAGAACATTGTCCATCCTATCTGGCTCCTTAACCCTTCGTCCCCGATTAGGCTAACTTCCGTTTTTAGACTAGCCTTGATGGGGGGCGTTTTGGTTTAGACTGCGACTCTGCGGCCTCCTCACTCTGGCATACTCTGCCCCTGTATTGATATTACGGCCCCAGTGCTCTGTCTACCTGACGCTTCGGTCGCTTGTTGCTTACCCTCATCAAGGGTACAGTACCTGGTGACGCCCTGTAATTTCATATATTACTGGCTCTGGTACCAAATAGGCTAACTTCCGTTTTTTCGCCTAGCCTATTCCAATTCAATTTTATTCTGACTCAGGTACCGAATAGGCTAACTTTTTTAGCCTAGCTTAGAAGGGGGGCGTTTGGTGTACAACTCTGTGGCCTCCTCAATCTGGCATAAATGCCCCTGTATTGCTCGGCGGCCCCAGTGCTCTGTATTCCTGTCTCTACGATCCCTTGTTGCTTACCCTCATCAAGGGTACGGTACCTAGTGGCTCCCTGTAATTTCATATATTACTGACTCAAGAGCCAAATAGGCTAACTTCAGAGTTTTGGCCTAGCCTGGGGGGGGGGGGGGCCCCCTTTGGCTTTCAACACTGTGGCAACCTCAATCTGGCATACAATGCTCACTTTTTGATTGACGGCTCCAGTGCTCTGTCTACCTGGCCTCAGTCCCACAAAGCCGCGAACGTAGCCCATTCTGATGTGTTTTCCTCTGACAAGTTTTTATTCTGTCTACTGCCCCCCACTACGGTCGTGCACTTGATTACCCACAGGCTCTCCCGCGCCTGATGTGACTTTAGGAGGGTTACCTTTGGGCCCCTCCGCTTTTGGAAGGGACTTCTATTTTACTGGCCTTCCACCTTCCTGGGTGCCACAGACCTCTCAGACGTACCGATGGGTTGCCGCCCTGGGTCGGGTACTCCCCGCTCTAGGTCGGACCTTTCATTTACGGTCCCATGGTCTCCCTGGGCCCCTCCGATCTCGAACGGGACTTTCCGTTCTATGTCGGAGGTCTGTTTTCACACTGACTGATACCCACAGACGCTCTAGGACGGGACTTTCCGTTCTATGTCAGAGGTCTGTTTTCACGCTGTCTGTTACCCACAGATGCTCCCACGTCTGCTGTGACTTGCCAGGCTACCTTTCCTGGGTCCTCGGCTTACGGCGGGGCCCATCTGGGCCTCTCCGCTCTCGGACGGGCCTTTTCCCTCACGCACTACTGCCGTCTCATACCACTTCCCGCGCCTGAACGTACGATTCCGCCCGCCTTGGAACGCGGAGTTTACGGTCGCGCTACTTTTGCCTCGGTTTAGGCCTAGACTGGTCGTCCTGCACTTCCATTAAGACATATTTTAATGCTCCTTTTTACCAGGCTGTGCTTTCTGACCTACAGGACCTCTTCACTGATACGGGCCTTAAGGTATTGGTCTCCATTATATTTTGGGGTGGAGTTTCCTTCAGTTCTTCAGAGGGTTGAGCCTTGGTTTTTTCTGACCTGGGGTTTGGGGCTCTTTGGCCTGTTGCTGGTTCCCCTATGGCCTTCCTGATCCTCCTTTTGGAGGGTTCTCTTCAGCTTTAACTTCCAGGGGGACATGGGAGGGGGGAGCACTCTCCTTCATTGGACGGGACTCCAGTCTCCAGGCCTAGTGAGAACTTTTAGGCTACTCCCTGACCTGGTGCCTGTAGCCTATTCTGGGATCTCTGATTTTTATTTTGTGCATGACCTCATGACTGATACTCCTGCCTGGGCTCCCATTTCGGGGGCACTCTTTGGCCTTCTTCTTAAGGATTCATCGACTTTCAGTGGTTTTTTCGTGGTGCTTCCGACCAGGCTTTCGTCTTGTCTCTGCCAATGACATACATGCGTGCATTGCCATGGCCTTTATTTTCATGGTGCTTACAAACAGGCTTTATTCTTGTTCCTGTCGATGACATACATGCATGCCTTTCCATGGCCTACACGGGGTCTTCACAGTTTTTTTTCTTCTGGTTCCAGTGTAGTATGTCTACTTCGCTCTGCTCTCGCCACGGGTTCCTCACCGGGTGGTGGGTTCCACCCATCCTACATTCATCCTACATCCTACATTCTGCTCCAGAGCGGATTTCCGCCCCCGAGCGGAGCGGCCCGTTCTGGTCCCCTCCTCTCTGGGTCGGTGCTAGGGTGCTTTGCTTTGCCTCTGTATAGGGACTCGGTTGCAGTAGTTCACGGACTTCTCCTTTTCATCTGATTGTGCTCCCACTCTACTCTGATGGTACCCTTGGGCGTCTTCTTCTCTTCAGTACCTTCAACCTTTGGGTATTATTATTATTATGCTCTTCCTTTATAAGGCTTTTCATGCCTTCCTTCTCGGGACTTGCACGGGGTTCTTTGCACTTGCTGGTTCGCCTGGTCTTTCCCTGACCCTCCGCATGGGGGGTCCCTCTTCGCCCCTCACCACGCACAAGGGGGGGGGGGGGAGGATACTCACTTTCATGAAAGGTGCTCCATTTGCAGGGTGTAGTGACCACTTTTGTGCGTTTTTCTGCCCTCGTGCCTGTTTAGAAGGGCCCCCCTTTTTCGTCCTTCCCTGCCTCAACAGGGGAAGGGGCTACTCTCCTATCAAGGATTCAAGGGTTTTTTACCAATACAGTGGAGCCCCCATCCTCGCTACACCGGTCTTCGTTGATTCAATTCTCGCACCACACACCAAATATTCCCCATTTCAATTCTCGCGCCAAAAGCCTCAATTCTCGCATCAAAATCCCAGCCGAAACCCGAAAAAATAGCAAAAATAACTAAAAACTCGACATAAAACTAGAAAACAAACAAAAACAATAATTTTGTTTTAACATAACGAAAGAATCTGCCAGTAGCTTGCCGTTTAATGACGAAATCCGATCGTCAAATGCGCAAGATGCCGCCATCTTTGTATGACGTCATCACTAAGCAGACGCTTGCAGTTTAGCTAGTATCTGTGTTGACAAAACAACCGTTTGCAAGCCTTTTTGTGCCTGAACCCCTTATCTCTCGCGTTTATTATAACCTCTAGTACATCTAGTGATAGGGATGGTTGGCCTGGTGGTAGCAATGAAGGAATTTCATGCTCAAAACACAGCAAAGACCAGTTCATGTCACGGAACCGATTGAATTTTCCCCATAAGAACAGTGCCCCGATCTTGGCTGTTTCAATCCTAGCTCTATTTCTGCGGAACCTATTAGCAGCTAGGATGGCGGCTCCACTGTATTGTGCTTGCACACATTTCCTGTGCTTCATCCATGGGACATCAGTATCTTTTACTTTCCACTTGCGATGTGGATGTCACTTCCTCCTTGTGCGCGTCGGAAGTCTTCAAGGCGCCAGATCGCCTTTCCACCAAGTGCCACGTTCGGGCGTCCTGGCTGTCTCCGAGGACTCCGCAACGAAGGTGGGTCGTCGCTCTCCTTCCCCATCCCGCCGACGATCTCCGACTCCTCTGTCCGGTTCAGGCCGTCCATGTGGCTCCACCCAAGGCTCAGGAGGCCACCGCTGACCGGTTTTGCCTCCATCCGCCCCATGCTTCTGTACATGGCGGTATTCTCGGGACACTCTACTACCGTCCCTCCTATTTACCTGTGGTAACTCTTTGTGGCCTGCCTGCTTTCTTCCCCTGCTCTGGCTGGGGCACTTCATACATGGGCCATCGGTATCTTTTTCCTTTCTGGTTGCAGTGAGGATGTCCTTTCCTCCCTGCGCACACCGTGGGGGTTCCCGTCCTGCCCTGCCCATTGGGACATGGAGAGTCCTACCCATATCTAGTGCTCCAACCGCGATGGGTTTAACCCTCGGAGGTGTAGACCGTGTCTCGTCGATCTTGACCTTTGGGTCTCGTCCTACGTTCCCAAACGCTGTAGAGGCACGGTCTCGCCTCTGCGCTCCATGATCGGGGTTTCGCTCTCTCTGTCAAGGACCACCTCCGACGGTTTCCGCGCTTCCTAGACGAAGGGATGCGTGCCATGCTTCCCCTTTCCTCTGTTGTCTCCCTGGCGCCTGAATGCTTTTCCCCCGGTGCCTCGTTCGGACGTCCCTACTGTTTCCGAGGACGCCAGGTCGTAGGGGAGACGCCGCTCTCCTTCACCACGTCGCCGACGGTCTACGGCTCCACTCCGCCCTGTCTCTTCCCCTGTACGATCTCCAGGCGTGCTTCCGTACTGGGCGGTGTTCTTGCCTACGTAACCTGCTCTACTTGTGGTTGCTGCTCCGGTTGTCCATCCTCCCACTCGCTCCCAGGCGGCATCGACTTCTTTAGTCTTGCTCCCTGCGTGTAGCCTGGGGCTGGTTGGTCGGCCTGTCCACGTTCCGTCCCTCGGGACGTTTCCGGTCCCTACCGGACGTCGCTTCCCTTCCCTTTACGGGAAGCCGTCATCGTGGGGGCACGTGGCGGCATTCCGCCCGGAACGAGCTCTTACACATGCACAAGGAGTGCGCCCGGTGCCTGCGAGTTGGCAGGTACAGCTCGCAGCCTTTGCTCGACACGACGAGCTCTTACACATGCACAAGGAGTGCGCCCGGTGCCTGCGAGTTGGCAGGTACAGCTCGCAGCCTTTGCTCGACACGACGTACATGTCGACGCGCCCACTCTGTCGGCATCGTATGAGTTTCAGTAGTGTCATTCCATAATTTATCTTTTACTGTTCCTTGTGGCTGACGGAGGGTGTCGACTTCGGGGTTCGGTCGGAGATGGGTTCTTCGCCACTCCCTCCTGTCGGCTGCTGCTCCTCCGTGTCGAGCCTCGTCATGCCTTCATCCGGGGTTTCACCTCCATATTGGGCCTGGTTCTTTGCCCCTACGTTATCTTTCTGAACGTATGCCACGTTCCTTCACGCCACCAGAGAAGGGTGCCCTGGAACGTGTTCACAAGCCCTGGCGGTGCACTGCTCACATGCTCTCCACCCTCTTCGAACGACTGCACCTAGCTCGGCTTCCCCTCAGGCTTCTTGTAGCCCCACCGACTAGGGTGCTCGGGAAGGGTGGGGCCCAATTCGGGCGTGTGCGACTGCAGCTCGCCTCCGTCGGCTTCATTCAGTGTCCCTTCCATGAGGCTGCGCGTTGTCGCCAGTCTCTGTGGTTTTCCTTCTGTGCACTGGCGCCGGCTGAGGTCCGCACGTCGCCGTTGCTTTCTGTGCTCCCTCCGGAGGGGCTCTTCTCTGCTCCTGCATGGCAGGGGTCTTCCCTCTTTGCTGCTGCGGGGCTCTTCGCTCCCCGTCCGCCTGGGATGTCCCGACCCTTCTCAACCGCTTCCTCTTCATTGAGCTCGGCAGGCCGGCTCGTAACGAGGCCGCCAGACTCGGGGCCCCTACCGGCTCTTGCGTCCCCACTCTCGGTTTAGCTTCGCCGTTCGTGGGCACGCCGGGTAATACGGCGGGGTCTGTCCTCGAGGTGCCGGTCCACGTTTCCACTCCGGCGAACTGCGTGACCTCGGCCTTTCTCACCAGCCGTCGCCTCTGTTATTCTGTCCATGGGATTATTCGGGAAGTCTCGCCTCACCAGCGGGACTTCCTGTCGCATGTTTTTCTGGTCTCCGTGACGGACAGCGAGGTGTTGTGACCGGTGGTCGACCTGTCGTGGCTCGTATTGAATACTCTCGTTATGTCACATTCGGCGGTTTACCCTTCGGTCTCCATGTCGCCCCTCGTGTCTTTACGACCCTCGTCGGACTGGCCTTGCCTCCCCTGTTCACTCGGGGTCTTCCGCTCCTCTTTTCCTTGGTGGGTGGGATCTTCTCCGCGAACTCTCCCGCACCCTGTGTACATGCCGCTCTCCTTGTTCCTCCTCGTTCCTCGGTTCGGTTTCCTAGTCGCCGTTCCCGAGTCCTGTCTTCCACCGTCGCAAGATGTGCCGTGGGCGGGCCTCGACTGGGACAGGTCGAGCACGCTTGTCACCCTGAGTCAGGTGACGGCGTAGTCTTTTCGTTCTTCAGGACCTGGCGGGGTACCTGTTTTGCCACACACTCCTTTCCACCGTCGCACTGCGTGTACCCTGCCTACCCGGGACTGCCGACCTATGGGCGGTTGCTCTGTCGATGGGACAGAGCACCCGAGTAGTTTGGTCTTTCCAACACACCGTATTCGATGTGTTTCTGCCACCCGTCGCCCTTTTTGATGAGTCCTGTTCCCCTATCGTTCCCCGATTTCCACTTGGGATCGATTGGTGGCCTCGGGACCTCGTTGGCCTTCACATCGTGGATGTTTGTGAGGCAGGGTGGCTGCCGACGTTTAGTCGTTCTTTGACTGTCAACTCCTCTCCACTGGCCACATTCTCAGTGGCAGACTTCCGTCTCTCACTGGCACGGTTTTCCTTCTGGGATGACTAACACGTCGCGGACATGCCTGTCGGTGGCGTTCGTGTTTCCCTACCTCATTTGGTTATTTTTGAGATGCATCCCAACATATGCACCATGCTTAGGACCCGCCGGTTGGCCATTTGGGTACCGTTCGAGTCATTCACGGGGTTGGTCGTTCCTCACAGGGCATTGGATTTCCTCATGCGGGCCTGCTTTGGACTTAGGCCTACCCCGCGTCAGATTCCTCCTCAGTGGTCTCTGCGGAGGCTCTCCCACTGCTCTCGTCTGCCTCTTACACTATTTACCCCGCGCCTGAACACTTCCATGCCATGACACTGTTCCTTCTGGCTTTGGCGGCGGGTGACGGCTGCCATGTCTAAGACCCGGCATTGCTTTCGTTTTCTCCCGTCCTTGGGTCAGTTCCTTTGGCTTCGTCTGTTCGTTTTGTGGCTACAACCGTACGCGACACTCCCGTTTTTCGGCCTTTCCTGTACCAGCTTCCACACGTGGTAGGGTTCATCGTCCGTTCTGCCCGGTTCAAACCCTGCATACGTATGTGTACTCGGCCAAGCCAGTGTCGGGGTTGACATTACGGGTGGCGCCTACGTCCGATAGGAAGCTTGATCGCCGTGCTGTGGGACTTCGCCTGTGTCGGGTTCTTCGGGCCAGTAACCCGTACGTTCAGGGCACAGCTCATGCTGTCCGTTCGTACGCTGCTCCATTCAGGTTTTACTTGATTTTTCTCGCCCGGACTTTGCCGACACTGGGCTTTGGTCTTCCCCCACCACGTTTGTCTCCTCCTCTCTGTCGTTGTCCACCGACAGACCGGGGCGTCCTTGTAGTGCGTTGGGCCTGCAGGTTCCCTCGGGGTCTACCTGCGGGGTTCCTTCTGTCTCTTGTCCTTCTCCTGTCCTGTCCTTCCTTATTGGGGGGGGGAGGGAAGGGTATTGCACTATACCCATACTTGCACCTATGTTAAAGATTAATAACTGGGCTAAGCTTTTGATATACTTTCTAGTCTTAAGTATACTACATTCTTTCGGTATGTCTTGTCCTCATACCACTGAACTTTTCTCATATGGCTTTTAGTGCTCGTCACTGATACTGCTCATGTAGTTTCTCGTCACATCCTGTACGGTACTCATATTCGGCGTATGCCGGTATTTACTCGTTACAGTATGGGTCGTCCTGCTTTCTTCCGGAAGGAGGGGGGGGAGGGGGGGATCCTGGAATTTATATTCATCATTATGAAATGCATCATTCTTTGTCTTCGGCTAAGTTATCTCATGGAATAAGACTTGACTGTACTTGACCTCTCTTGATATGCACCTGTCTGTACACTCTTTATATAAACTCTCTTGTTTACGTCGGTCTTTCCATGGTCCTGATATTTCCTAAGGGCTAAGTTTGTGTTTTTTCGCTTGGATGTCCGCCTCCAATTTGTTACTCTAGCTCTACGTTGGAGACGTAGAAGCTACTACTAAATTGGGAGGTTTGACACTCTCCCAATACCAAAGAAGGAAAACCTTCTATTTGGTAGGTAGCCTCGGAGTATCCAACGTCATAGTATCCCGCCCTCACGCCGTACCCCTGCCCATCCAATCTTGTCTAATTAACTTGATACCTGGATGATCTAATGAACCCGGTCGGGTTGTGCGGTGGACCCGTGACAACGGCTTAAGGAGCCAGATAGGATGGACAATGTTCTGCAATTTTCTCTTTATTCTCATCAATATTTTCATTTCCTTTAAAATAGTAGCCTCAAGAGTGTGTACAACGTACCTAGTAGAGAGAGTAAGGTGCTACTTTAGATGTTATCGATTTAATCGTATTTACCTAATTGTAGTTTACAGGAGTTGAGCTAAGCTCGTGTTGTCCCGTCTCTTAGTCTACTTTTTATCCAATTTTTTCTTGAAAATATGGATGTTCCTTGCCCCTACCACCTCCTCCTCCAGCCCATTCCATTTGTCAATACATCTATAGGGGAAGCTAAACTTCCTGATATCGTTCTTGCAGGTAGGTCTTTTTACTTTGTAGCTGTGGCCTCTAGTTATTCCTGTATCCATAAATAATATATCCTCCCTATCCAGCCTCTCCAGCCCCCGGGTACATTTGTACATCATTATCATGTCTCCCCTCTCTCTCCTCTCTTTTAGACTCGGTAGATTTAATTTGTCTAGCCTCCCTTCATATGGCAGTTCTCTGAGACTTGGAACCAATCTAGTGACTGCTCTCTGGATTCTTTCTAACTTGTGAACATGCTTCTTTAGATGCGGGGACCACACCACTGCTGCATACTCCAATCTTGGTCTAATCATACTCTTCATAATTTTCGCTACCATGGTCTCATCCAAGTAGTTCAGAGCAACTTTCATATTCCCGGCCATTGCATACATTCCGCTAAAGAGCTTGTTAATATGTTTCTCTGGCGACAAATTATCTTGTATAATCAACCCTAAATCTTTTTCTTTTTTGGCCTTGCTAATTATATTATCTCCCATCCTGTACTCCCAATTTGGTCTATTCACACTTCTTCCCATATTTAACACATGGCATTTACTTATATTAAATTTCATTTTCCACTTGGTGCTCCATTCGTATATTTTATCTAAATCCCCTTGCAGCTCCTCACAACTACTTTTATTTGTTATTCGTCTCATAATTTTTACGTCATCTGCAAACATTGACATGTAAGAGTTTATGCCTATCGGCAGGTCATTCACGTACATAAGGAACATGAGAGGTGCCAACACAGATCCCTGCGGCACACCACTCTCAACTTTCCGCCACGATGAGTAAGTTCCTCTAATGTTGGTCCTCATTTCCCTATCTGTTAAATAGCTCTCCATCCATTTCAGCAAACTCCCCCTGACACATCCTAGCGTCTCAAGCTTAGATAACAATCTCTTATGTGGTACCTTATCGAATGCTTTGGAAAGGTCTAAGTAGACGCAGTCCACCCATCCGCCTCTCTCTTGGAGTACATCTATCACCCTACTGTAATAACATAGCAAACTGGTAACACAAGATGTCCCTTCTCTGAATCCAAATTGCTTTGGGGTTATTATCTTCTTTCTCTCCAACATTTTCATCCATCTCTTCCTAATTAACTTTTCACAAATCTTGCATACAATACTAGTAAGTGAAACTGGTCTATAGTTTAGAGGGTCCTCAGGGTTTCCATTCTTGTATATCGGAATGATATTAGCTCTTTTCCATTCAACAGGAACCTGTCCTTTATCTAAGGAAGCTTGAATTATGTCCCTCACTGGCTCCACTAATTGCTCTGCACACTCCTTTAAAACCCAGGCAGACACTTCATCCGGTCCCATAGCTTTCCTTACTTCAAGTCCTCTCATCGCAGATAACAGCTCATCTCTAGTTATTTCAATCTTACTAAGACCACTCTCCAGTACTCCCGCCTGTGGTTCGTCAAAACCTTCCTCTCTAGTAAAAACTGACCCCAATTTGTTATTCATTACCTCACACATGTCCGATACATTTTCATACGTCCTAGCATCAACTCTTAATTTAGTAATTTGTTTCTTTACCTTCAACTTACTGTTTATATATTTATAAAATAATCTAGGGGCACTTTCACATTTATTTACTATGTTCTTCTCATAGTTCATTTTAACTTGCCTAATTATGTTAACATATCTATTCCTCTCCTGTTTATATTTATTCCGATTACTCTCAGTGTTCCTTCTTCTTAATCTAGCCCAAGCTGTATCACGCCTACCCAAAGCTCTTTTGCATTTCAAATTAAACCAATCTTTCTGCTTTGTAAAATTTCCAGTTTTATATCTTGGGACAAACAGATTGGTTCCTACTCTATAAATTTCGAGGAATCTACTATATTTACCTTGTACGTCCCATTCCTTCAAAATAAGATCCCAATCTACTCCCTCTAAATATCTTTTCAAGGATACATAATCAGCTTTACTATAATTTAATCTGTCATTTATGTAGCTATTGTCTAATCTATTGGCATTACTCGAGGTCAACTTCCATTTTAGTAATAGGTGATCACTTTTACCTACAGGACATAGATAGTTTATATCACTAATTTCGTGAGGATCTTTTGTAAAAATCAGATCGAGTTTAGAAGGTTCGTTATTACCCCTCATTCTTGTATTTTCCTTCACATGTTGTGCAAGTACATTTTCCGTAACCAACTCCACTAGCCGACTTCCCCAAGATCTCTGATTTGGCCCTGCATCTCCCGATTCCCAATCAACCTCACTACAGTTGAAATCTACCAAGATCAATCGATTCTTCCTTAAAAGCAATCTTCTCAACGACTGAATCATATCCTCTACCATCTCCTCAAACTCCAACTCCCTCCATGCTCTGGTCTTTGGTGGCATGTAAGCTACTGCTATGTCTAGCTTTTTTCCTTCTATATCATTGAGTTCAACTACCATTATTTCTGCCTTGTCATTATTTAACTCCACGTGCTTTGCTATCATAGGGTTCTTAACTAATACTGCCACTCCACCTCCCCTTTTACCCTTTCTATCATTTCTCCATATATTATATCCTTCACTAAACACTATGTTGCTGTCAAAGTCCTGGTTCAGCTTTGTCTCTGTCAAACAGACTATCTGTGGTTGATCTTTTCTTAATATATTATCTAACTCTATCTTTTTACTGTTTATTCCATCTATATTAGTGTAGTAGCACAGTATATTTGAATCCACCTCCTTGTTTCTCTTCCCTCTCTGCCTCCTACCAGGTTCACCTCCTCCTCCATCCCTTCCCTGACCCAGTTCCACCTCCCCCGCTAATTCTATTCTCCTCCCCCCTCTCTCTCCCTCTGTTCCACCCTCTCCACCACATCCTGGCTCTCTCTCCGGTCCCCTGCTCCCTGCATTATCTCTCGCTCCGTCTCCTTGCTTTGACTTCGTACTTGTCTCTCTGTCTCTTTCCCTATCACTCCTCTTACTTTCGGTTCTTGGTGGCTCCTGATGTACCACTTCCTTACTTGCCCTTCCCTTATTCTCCAAAAAAAAATCTTCTTTTGCTCTTCAGACAACTTTCCATTCTCTTCATCAGCCTTAGCTTGGAGTTCCCTTAACTGTTCTCGTTCTTCTACACTTAGGTCCTTTTTTACCCTTATATGATTCAGCTCTGTCGAATTTAATTTCCAGCTCACATTGGCTACTGCTTCTGCTGTTGATCTAAACTTTAGTTCCACTCTTAGTGGTCTCATCTCGCCCTTCTTATATATTCCTAACCTTCTCACCTCCTCCAGTTCTTTTACCCATCCATAACCCTCGTCTAAGTAATCCAGTATCCCCTTGACTTTCACAACATCCCTTTCCTTTCTTACCTTCATATCTGCCAGGTGCTCTTCCACATCTCCAAAGATTACTACACACTTACCTCTATCTATTGTCTCTCTCACTACCTTCTCTTTCTTCTTTAAAACTTGCACTACATTTTTTTCAAACTCTTTCTTTTCCTTTTCTCTCTCTTCCTTCTGCTCCTTCACAATTTCTTCAAGGGCTACCATCGTGGCACTCTCTACCCTTGTCCACTAATTTTTTACTTCACTAATTCCTTTTACTTCCTCACTCAGGTGGCCCTCATATTCCTTAAGCTGAGCCTTGAGTGCCACATTTTCCGCCGCTAACTCGTCTACTCTGGCCATCACTGCCTCTAGGCTGTCACTTACTGGCCTAGGCCTATCCACCCCGCTAGTAACGCCACACATATCGGACAAAACTTCTACTTTAGCCCCTAACTCCTTCCTCCAATTTTCCATCACTCCCCTCCATCTCACAAGACCCCCTTCAATTGTTTTTTCATACTTGCCAACTGATCATCCTTGTCCTCGGTGATAAAGCCTTCAAATTCATATTCCTCCTCATCCCCAGCTAGGCTTTCACGCCTTCCCGCCATCGCGAGGTGGTCGTCTGCCAGCCTAAAAACAACAATCGCCCCACTATCCCATCTCACTCCAGGAACTGTTTTACTTAATCCATATTTTCAATTACTTGGAATATCCAATTACATCTGAATTGCTCATAAAACACCTAATTACTTATTGAAATGCACATATAAATTTCCGGGACAACACTTAGACACTCCTATCAACTTCACACAAGGTAACTCATTATCGGAGAGCAGCTGCGAGGTGTTGACAGCTCGGAGGTCGGAGGTCGTGCTAGTGATTACGATAATTGACCGCTCCAGAGCGGAACGGAATTATACGATAAGTATATACAGTAGCTCTACGTTGGATACTCCGAGGCTACCTACCAAATAGGTTTTCCTTCTTTGGTATTGGGAGAGTGTCAAACCTCCCAATTTGGGGATATAGAGGAGCACATTATTGAGAGGAAAGCTAGGGATAAGGAAGAAATTAACAAGGTAAAAACATTAATCAAGCATGTCGATGAAGAAGGAAACAACTGGAGAGATGATATTGAAGAAGTTGTTGTTGTTGTTGTTCCCTAAGCTGCCTGGCCGAACAGCCCCGAGTCCCTGAGAAAGGCCACGGCCACGATCGGGCTTTCCCACAGAGCTCTCATTGAGTGTAGATTGTGTTGTTGGCGTAAGTGGTTGTGTGAAATGCAGTCTTCTATGATGTGTTTAATGGTATGGGGTGCTGTGTTACATCCCGGGCAGGCGTCGACAACGGAGTCATCCAGTCTCTTCTGATAGCTCAGGAGAGCTGGATGGTGTCCGCATCTCAGCCTGGCCAGGTGGACTCTGTCCTCGAGGAAGGGAGGATTCGGAAGGATGGATTTCGGGAGATCGTGCATGCAGCTGCGTGTTGTCTGTGAGTGAGTGGATGGATCGGTGAGAGATATGAGTATGGATGTGCTTCTGGAAGTTGGTTCGGGGTGGGCAGGGAGGGAGAGAATAATAATTGTGTGTGATACCGTGTGCTGGGTGTTGTTTTGATATTTCTTGGTGTCTGTGGGTGTGTTGCCATGTAGTTTAGTGGGTGGTCTTGGTTTGTGGAGGCTGCTGCCAAGAATTGAGTGCCTCTCATGTCCAGATGGTCTTTGACTTTGAGGATTTTGGTTTCTTGATGTAGGTGATCTGTGGGTGCAGTAGCTGTGCAGCCTGTAATGATCTTCAGGGCTTTGTTTGAATAGTCTGTAAGGTCTTATGATGTGTTTCAGCTAGGTTAGAAGCTCAGGCTGGGCTTGCGTATTCCATCACTGATCTTATGTATTGTTTATATACTGTGGTGGTAGTTTCTTTGTTGTGTCCAAATTTTGTGTGAGCAAGTGACCTGAGGGCGTTAAGTCTGGGTGTCAGTTTCTTTTTAATGTTTGTGGTGTGCTGTTTGAATGTCATATGAGTATCATATGTTACTCCTAGGATTTTGTGTGTGTGTGTATGTGTTAGGGGTGTGTTGTTTATGGTGAGTTGAGGGATGTATTCGTGTTCTCCTGTCCAACTTGTGAGCAGGGTTGCGGTGGATTTGGCTGGGGCTAGATTATAGGTTTGACTCTTGTAAGGAGATAAAGAAAACCTAATATTTAGTAGTGGCCCCGTAATCATTGACGAACATGCCTATTACATAAGGCATCCTCTTCAAACACTAATCCGCCGTAGTTTTGAATCTACCGCGCAGAGCATTTAAAAACTGAGGAGCCTTCATCATGAGCGCACGCGACCTCACTCATGGCTTCAGTCATTATGAATTGGGTTCTCACTACGAAAAAACTTCGTAAAAAATAAAAACAAAAACAAAATAAGAATAACTATCCAATAAGCTTTCCATCATATCGTGGATGTACTTGTGTGGATTTCTGACCAGACGCTGATTCAGGCGTCATTCTTCCTTCACTGACATATCAAGTAAACCAAAATCCTTAATACATCAACGAATGGGAAGGGGACGGTCGGGAGGGCCCCAGTCGTCAATGATTACGGGGCCACTACTAAATATTAGGTTTTCTTTATCTCCTTACAGGAGTCAAACCTATAATTTATTAGTGGCCCCTCCATCATTGACGAACATGCCTGATTTCTAAGACTGGAGGGGGACATTCGTAATCATATCATAACTCTAGAAAAGCAGATAATAAAAACAACCACATAGTATTCTTACTTTGAAAATATATTTAACAACGGCGTAGCCGAAAAAATACAAGAAAAAGGGGGTTCAGGCAGGTGCGTGCTTCAAAGAAGCCTGCCTGACAAAAAATGGGTAACCCTGAATATTCTGAACACAGATCTGTAGTTACAAAGGCACCCCACTCAACGAGTGGTGACAAAAAATAACAAGTTATAAGTTTATATGTGCACATAATAAACCCCAACATAAACTTGGAGATAAATTGCAAAGGAACTCCATTATTCTAAAATTAAATTGCTTTCGCAGCTAAACTACTCTAACAACACCGTTGTTTTGTACTTAACATTGTACTAGCACAATTTCTCACTGAGAAATTTTCATATCACATTTTAACCTTAAATTGTATCACAGCTCTCATACTCCGGCGGGGTCTAGGGTGTCCTATGTCAACTGACTGCACCCCCCCCCCCCCCCCTTTCCCGTGAAAGTAAACAAAAGTGACTGCAGGGCCACCTAGACCCTCTGCCTTAAAGCTATACATGGTAAGGAAGGTTTGTCTAGAGCAACTGACAAGTATCTAGACAGAAACGTATGATTAGACGCCCACAACTGTGTGGACGCTATGTCTTCAACTGAAAAAATGTTCAGGAAACGTAAAGAGGCTGCCCATTTGCGTAAATCGTGGGCCCGACCCACAACGCCGGGATTACTTTCTTTAATGACTTCTACCAGAAGAGAGGCTAATCGCCGTTTAAGTAAGCGTTTACCCGTACTTGCTACCCATAAAGCACCTTGGGGGTTTTGAGGAGCTACTCTCAAATATTTGGTTAGAGCTTGTACTGGACATAAATTATGATGCACCTTTCCCCTTTTTAACGCCGGCACCGTGAACTCAGAAAACACGTGTGCACTATGCTCATTCTTGGCTACAAAACCTGGGGAGGGTGCAATGGAAATACATTCATTAAGTCTACCAAACCTAAGACAATTAGGTGTGTTGCTCATCGCCGCCAGCTCAGACACTCTGTTTCCGGTGGCCAAAGCCAAAAGGAAAACCGCCTTTTTTAAGAGTAATGCAAAGTCTGCAGTATTTTGGTACAGACGAGAGTGAAGCAAAGACAAAGCTTTGTCCAGAGACCAAGTAGGCATGAGCTGACGGGGAGGTGGGCGGAGTTTAAAACATGCTCTCATAAAACCTGTTTCCTCCGCTACCGGTATGGAAAGACCCGTAAGGTCTAAAAAGGGCACTCTAATCGCAGTTAAGTGATTTTTTAATGTTACCACAGATAAACGTTTCTGCTCAAACAGATAATTCAAATAATTAAAAACTAATGCCACTGAGGGTACAGTTTGTTCTGTCCTAACGATCCAAGAAGTAAAGGCTTGCCAATGTGATTGATACTGTCGTTTTGTAGACTGAGTATATTGATTAAGTAATTTATTTGTCACATCTCTACCGTATGGTGCTAGCCACTTGGCCTCCTGAATGTCCATAATGCAAAAGTCAGCGAGGTCGCTAGGTTGCCAATCGTGTCTAAGTGGAAATACCCGACCGGGAGCGATACCGGGTCCGGGCACCACATTTTCAATTGCTGGTACCACAACTGCGCCGGCCACAGTGGCGCGATTAGCGAGACTAAGCCTCGATAATCTCGTAGTTTGTTCACTACGTGGCACATTAGTGACGCATCTGGCGGCGGAAACAGATAGATGGAGCTCCATCTGTTCCAGTCTGTCACTAGGGCGTCTGGCCCCCCTGCCGGCGTTTTCGCCCGGCGGGTGAGGTATAGAGGGAGTTTGTGAGTCTCCTCGGACGCAAAAAGATCCACTTGTGGATGGGAGAACTCTGCAATCATTAGGTTGAAAATGGGTTGCTTGAGCTCCCATTCTACTGTCGTGCTCTGTCTCCGGGACAGAGCGTCTGCCCAGACGTTCGCTACGCCTGGGAGATAAGAAGCGTGAAGATAAATATCTAGACTGTTGGCTAGAGCAAAAATCTCTTCCGACACGTTTAGCAACTTCCTTGACCTCGTTGACCCTTGTTTCTGAATACAGTGGACTGCATTCAGATTGTCCATTCTGAAGGCCACCGACTTGCCCCGTAACGCCGGGCCGTGAGCCTGAAGGAAATACAAGGGGACTAGTAATTCTTTGACATTGATGTGCGAGATTTCTAAGTGGGACCAAAGCCCCTGACCCTGGTGCCCCTGATTTGACTGAAATCCCCAACCTATTGTGCCTGACGCATCCGTGTCTACCCATACCGTTGGTGGAGGAGAGGTCCATGACATTATTGAGTGCAATGTTTCCCTCTTCGCCCAGACCGCTAGTAAGGTGTGGATTAATTTCGGGATGGGCCATAATTTTCCCGCCGGTAAGAGCGGGAAATATTTGTTGCCTTCCAATATTAATCGTTTTACTTTCAACCGGCCCAACTTGACAGTTAGTTGAATCCAGTTGAGAGAGCCGACCAGAGACTCCCAGACCCTTCGTGTCGTAGTCAGACTGTGAAGAAACCTGAACAGTTTCCTGCGAAACCTGTTGCGATTGTCCACACTCTGACTCAGAGTGAGAGCGGCGGTGTCCCAGACCAGCCCTATCCACTGAATTACTCGTGAGGGAACAAGGTTTGACTTTACCAGATTTACCTTGAAGCCTAGAGTTTTGACATGATTTAAAATGATATTGACATGTTTTATGCATAATTGTTGTGTCTCTGCCACCACCAGCCAGTCGTCCAGATACCACAACACTCTGATCCCTTGTTTTAACAATGGCATCAGGGCTTGCCGGACTAGTTTTGTGAATAATCGAGGTGCCAGGTTCAAGCCGAACGGCATCCTCTGAAAAACAAAATTTTGGTGCCTGATCCGTAAGGCCAAAAACCTTTGAAATCTTTTGTTGACCGATACGTGCCAATAGGCGTCTGTCAGGTCTAGTGAACACATCCAACCTCCCGGCGGAAGTGTTAGCCTGATTTGGTGTACTGTTAACATTCTGAAAGATTCGTTGTGAATGTGAAGATTCAGATAAGACAGGTCTACGACCGGCCTCATCTGAACACTGTCCCTTTTGGGAACCAAAAATAGTTTGGACGTGAATACAGGGTAATTTGGGGGGACCGGGATGATGACATTCTTGGCAATCATTTCCTGGGCTAGTGACTCCACCTCTAAAGAAACAAAATTCGCCGTTGTCGGCTGACGTAATCGAGGTCGCCGGAGCCACTGCCAAGTGATGCCTTTGCGTGCCACCATCCGTGCCCAAGTGTTTAACGGCCATGCTTGGTGACACGTTCGGAACGACCCAGTTAGCAGACAAGGGTTCGCCGGCTGTACTACCCTCGGTTCCTCCGGCCTTAAGGTAGGCGCCGGGAGTGAGAGAGACTTTAGTTTTTTGATGGTGGGGTTGGTGCTGGCCGCTTCGCCGGCTGGCTGGTGTTGGCCGAAGACTGGCCCTGACCTGGTTTATTTTGGCCGCGTCCTCTCTGACCTGAAAACCTACTCTGTCTATGCCTGTACTGACCCTGGGGGGAGTGGGAGGACTTAAGCGGAAGAAAAGGTTTAGATCCCCCTGGCTGAGCTTTAGTAGTAGGCCTGGGTTTGGGGGAAGTTAAATGCAGGTTTCTTAGAAGGGGTGGGACTGTGCTTAACGGCCTGTGCCATATTGAACACCGTTCGCCATACTTCAGGGGACATTAAAGATGGAGTAAGTACTGGTGACATCACCACCTGGTTAGCAATGCGATCAGGTAGCTTGCGAACTAACGACATCCTAAGATCTTGTCGTGCTCGCACCGCCTCAAGCAAGGCGGTGCGTATGTCACCTAAGGATTGGATTGACGACTGAAGAATCAGTCGCCGGGATAACTCAACCGATCTTCGAGCATCCGCGTCTGCGATTGCCTGAGTGGACCGTAGTAAAGACTTAGCCACCTGCTGAGATACTATGTACTGTGAAAACAGGCGAAAAGCTTTTCCCCGTAGCCTAAATTCTCTGTCTAGGTGAGTAGGGGTAGGGGTAATGAACGGGTCCTTCAGTTCACAAAGATTAATCTTAGGGGCAGCTAGGAATGCAAACAAAGCTGCCGGGACTCCGCCGGCAGAACCCACCGGCATGGAGAACCATGAATGTGTATCTTGAGGGATCTGGTGGGAAGATTTAGAAGTGAAAGTGGTTGCAAAGTTTTGAGCCTCTACCTCCCAATCCACCCAAGGTCCTGGACCCAACTGTCCCACCTTCAAAACTGGATTAGCTGCGTCGTCTGTGACGGTCTGTAAATCTAGTTCAGGAGTAAGAGCTGACAGAGTCTTAATATCATTAAACCCATCCAGCTTAGACCAGTCTGAAAATAGTTTTAAAGCTGAGGCAGGGGGTAAAGCAGGCTTAGAAGCATACACAAAATAATCCTGGTGATAATAACTAGGTATAGCCTTGATGTTTACGTCCAGAACATTACCCAAGGCCCTTAATTTCTTTGACTTGTTGCCCTGGATAAACCACTCACGCGGTACCGGGAGTTCCCCTGACAAGGTAGGTTGGGCAAGCTCTGGTTTAGAGGGGTTCAAAAGAACCCATGACTCGTCTGGCCCATAAAGCAGGGGCATAGCTACCTTTCTAAGAGGCGCTTTGTCTAGAGGGGGTGGATTGACATCCGTTATGACCCTGACATTTGAAGTTGTCAATGCCGCCGTAGCAGGCTTAGTGCTCCTTGCAGGTGACAGAGTAGGAGGGTTAGGAATCTTAGATAAATCAATTGACGTCATCAGAGGCCGTACCATAGAACTTGTCGAGGGAGCCCCCAAGTCCATTGTGGGGTTTTCCTGTTGTTGACCAAAAAATTTAGATAAAGCATGAGTAAGCAACCCACCAATTTCTTGTGCTGTAACAAACTGGTTTGATGAAGAACTTACAGGTGAATCATTATTATCCCGTGCGGCGTCCAAGCCTGAGCCTGACCCTTGTCCTTCCATATCCGAAATGATTGAAACTTCGTCTTTTTCCTCCCGATCCTCCTGAGAAGACCCCGCCGAGGCAGGGGTACCTTGTTTCCAAGATAAGTCTGGGATAGAGGATGGGATCGCCGCGTCCCTGTGGACGTCGGCTACTGTGTGACTCGTATGAGTCGGACGTGGGTGGTCAGACCCTGGTTGAGCAAACCGCCAAACACCGAGGCCCTGGCCTACGCTCTCTTGAGAGTCTGAAACATTCTCAATTATTGAACCTCCTGAACTTTCCATTTCCAGGGTTAAAATATTAATTGGCAAATCCTCTTTAGGGACAGGCGCTGCACTGGACTCTGAGGCCGTAACACAAACTCTGTCAGGTGTAGAGGTACGATGAGATGCACTAGACTTTGGGGAATGTCGAGAGGACTTCCGATGTGAATCCTTTTTGGAGGATTTATGGCTGCGGTGTGACCGCGAACTAGTCTTAGATCTGGAGGAATCTCCGCCGTGACCACTGGTGGAACCTTCCGTCTTACTCTTCTTACTCGCCGGTGAAGAGGCACGACTAGATGACTGGTGTCTGAGAGGTGACCTTGACCTAGATCTCGCCCGCGACGAGGAGGCGGATGCCGGGGGTGTAGGCTCTCTCGGGCGTTTAGGTGTAGTTGCAGACGATACAGAACCCTGACTAGTCTCCGTCGGCTTAATACTCGTGACTCTAGAGGAACGTTTAGGGGGAGGGTGTTCTGACAGCAATCTATCCCAAAGTGAGACGTTGTCACATTGAAGTGACTTATGCGCGACAATGGTAGTGTAGGCCGACATCTGTTGTCGAACCTCTCTCAACGCTACCGCCGCGGTCTTATCATTCTCACAAAGGACTTTAACAGCTAATTGGGAGCAAAAGGAACAATTATGCATAACCCAGAGACCCCTTGAACGGTCTAGACATTTAACACACCTTATGCAAAGGGTGTGTGCAAAAATAGGGATACCAGCACAAGTAGGGGTAATGCACAGGGCAAAAACTGGGGCCACGGTAGCCATGAAAGAGACTGGTGGGTGAAAACTACCGCCGGGTCTGTATTGGTCCGCCGGAGCTCAGCTCTGGAAAAAAAGAAAATTTCCAGGAATTAATGCTCATAAGGTTAATCCAACATGTTCGCACACAAGTGTTAATAACCCGCCGGGTAACGAGATGCAAAGACACAACTAACACATCTCGCTACGCGGCGGGGTGTAAAAAGTCTAAACAAATCTTTTGCTAAAGAAAGTGAAGAATACCCTCTGATATAATGGTCCAGCATGGCACTTATAGTCTCTTGGAGGAGGTGACTGTCACAAGATTCAATTTTGTAACAAAGCAACCCCCCATAAAGACGCCGGCCCTTGAATTATTTTAGTAGAATAGCCCAGGGCAGGATGATACGAGATCTGATGTTTAACGAATTGTCACAAAAGATCGCCGTAAGTTAGAAGGCGGCGATACCTAATTGTATCACTAAATTAAGAGGTTAAATTGAATTTTGTAAATTCCTTAGTTCCTCCACCTAGGAGCACCCGCCGGGTGTGAGAATCGATATTTAACCTAATTGAACCTTCAATCGCCGTAAGAGTAAAGGCAGCGATACACAGAGTATCACTAAAATGGATTGGTTAACTAACTGAAAGACCTAAGTCGTTCATCCCACCCTACCCAGGTGCACCCGCCGGGTGAGAAATTAAAAAGTTAACCCCATAAGTTCCTGTCCCCACTTCTTTGTAAAAGATTGCCGGGGAGGAAAGCCTAAACAACAGCTAGGTTTTTCATGTGGTTGTCGTAAAACCAGGTAGAAAAACTCCCAAAACGTATGTCCACAAGAACGCCGTTTTATATGGATGGGTACAGCCATCCCGCCGGGAATCAAAGGAGGCCTGAACCAGGCACCCACAGAGACGCAGTCCTGGAGAGCCACAGACACCCCCCCACGCCGGGGATACAAGACAGTGTTAACAACCACGTGTGGCCCAACACTGCTCTCGGCCAGGATTTTTTCATGGTGAAACCGAGAAAAAACCCGCCGGAAGGAAACCCACCCTGAACAGACACCATCTGAACAACACAAGACACGAGGAGAGCCACGCACGACTAACCCAAGGTCACACCATAATCCGTGGAATTAGCCAATACACAACTAAACCAGGAAACAATTATAGTCCGAGGAATTAGCCAATACACAACTAAAACCCGGATACACATGACACAGTAGGGCATATTTATAAATAATAAATAATAACACTAGTACATGTGGCAAAGCTACGAGCGGCTGGCTAGGCCTAGGCAGACGGCATAATAACAGTTGAAATATACACACACACTGGAAATATCACAACAGGAACCACCGCCAACACACCACCGTAGCAACAACTTCCAACCCAGGGAAGACTGACTCGGGACCCAGAAAAAACTTCACTAAGTGAAGAAAAATACGCTGGGAACGTCAGAAAACAAAGCTTACCTCATCAGAAAGATAAAAGGCAGCAATAATTAACGCGTAGTGAAAGCCGCCTGCATCACAAACTAACTCAACTGTGAAAAAGTTCACATGTCCACAACGTGACCACGAGGGTACATCCGAAATAGATGCCCCATACACTCGACCCAAAATACACTGCACTGCGGGCAACCAGCCCAGGACACTCCTGCTACGCCTATCCTAACCTTACGCGATACATCCTGGAGTAAACAAATGAGAAAAAACTCACTAGGGACGCAACGAATGCGGAACCAGCGGAGCGTGGGGAGGCACGTCCGGGCGGGCTGAGCGCAGAGCAGAGAAGGAAGAATGACGCCTGAATCAGCGTCTGGTCAGAAATCCACACAAGTACATCCACGATATGATGGAAAGCTTATTGGATAGTTATTCTTATTTTCTTTTTGTTTTTATTTTTTACGAAGTTTTTTCGTAGTGAGAACCCAATTCATAATGACTGAAGCCATGAGTGAGGTCGCGTGCGCTCATGATGAAGGCTCCTCAGTTTTTAAATGCTCTGCGCGGTAGATTCAAAACTACGGCGGATTAGTGTTTGAAGAGGATGCCTTATGTAATAGGCATGTTCGTCAATGATGGAGGGGCCACTAATAAATTAAGTCTGTTTGTAGTGCACCAGCCATGTAGTGTGTTGAGATAGGGTTGAAGGAGATCTGTTGCTCTTTTTGGGTCATGGTGTGTGCATGTGAGTGTTATGTCATCTGCATAGGAGGCTAAGTTTATTTGGGGCGTATTGGGTGTAGTTATATCGTGCATATATTGAAGAAGTTAGGAGAATGGGTAAATATAGTAAGGGAAACACAAGGCCAATAAGAGTGCAGTTTAGGTCTAGGGTAACAGTGGATGCAATAATGAACGTAACATGGAGACTTAACTTGACCAGCAAGTTTAAGAAAATTACAATTAGAAAAGACATGAGTATTGAGGATCGAAACATAAGAAAGGAATTGCAAACCGAGGCAAATGAAAAGAATGGAGAAAGGACGAAAGAAGACGAAAAGAAGTTTTTCTGGAGAGTGTGGGAGGGAAAAGTAAAGAAATGGTATATAAAGCGAAGGGACGAAGTAGGGAGGGAAAGGGAGATGGTGAGGGTGACGGACGAGAAGGCAGAGAAAGGGGAGGTGGAAATAGAAAGAGAAACAGTCCAAAGGGAGGGGAGGTGGAAACCGAGCGAGAAACAGTCCAGGTGGAGACAAGAGAAGAGGAGACAAGCTAGGAAATAAATTGGGAGGGGTACGTACAAAAAAGAAAGGAACGGGCAGGGACGAGAAAAATAGGGAAAATACTGGTAACGCTAAGTTCATGTATACAAATATTGATGGGTTAATTTCCAAAAAGATTGAGTTTGACGAATATGTAAAGAGAGAGAGGCCCGGGGTAGTATGTTTGACTGAAACTAAGCTTAACCAGGAGGTAGACACGAATATAATTAGTTGTGCGGGATACAGTACATGGAGAAGAGACAGGTTAGGAAAGCCAGGAGGAGGAGTGTTGATCATGGTAGATAATAAAATTACTGCTAAAGAATTAAAACTTGGTGATAGCATTGCTGAAGTGGTAGCAGTTGAAATTGAGGATAATGATAGGTAAAAATTAGACATTGTATCAATGTATTTACCTCCTAAGACTAAATCTTGGAGCAACGATGAATATAATGAATTAATTTTGGAAACCTTGCGAATGTTAGAAATTATTTGTAAAAGGAAAAATAGGCTTTTTCTTGCAGGGGACTTTAATTGCGGGGAGGTGGATTGGGAATGTTTGGATGCGGGTTCAAATGAAAATACTTGGGGTAGCAAATTTCTTGAACTAACAACGGGGTATCTACTAACACAACACGTTACGGAAAATACAAGATTTAGAGAAGGTGATGAACCATCAAGACTTGACTTATTATTCACCAAAGACCCCCAAGAAATAAATAACCTAACATATTTGAGTCCCATGGGAAAAAAGTGATCATGCTGTGATTGAATTTGAATTGACAGTGGAATTTCTAGAAGGCAGAGAGGAGGAACATAGGGAATATAGACTAAATTATAGTAAGGCGGATTATGAATCATTACGAGGATACTTTGCAAATATAGATTGGTCATTTATTGAGCAAGAACAGAATATTCAGGTAAAATACACCATGTTACTAGATATTTACAGGGAGGGGGTAGATAAATATGTACCAACATTTAAGGATAGAAAGCTGACTAAGGAGAAAGAGTGGTTTAATATGCGATGTCACATTGCCCAGAACAAAAAGGACTCTGCATGGAATAAAGTGAGGAGACACACTGAGGAAAAATGGAATGAGTATAAGAATGCTAGAAACAACTACAGTATGTCAAGACTATAAGAGAGGAGAAAAAGAACTTTGAAAAAGATATAGTAAACAAATGTAATAAAGAACCCAAACTGTTCTATAGTTATATCAACGGCAAAACAAAAATAAAGGACAAAATAACAAAGCTTAGGATAGAGGGTCAATTATATGAAGACACAGTGAGTATGTGTGAAATTATGAATGATACATTAATATCCGTGTTTGTGGAGGAGGATGACTATGTAGAACCTGTGGTGGAATTGAATGAGATACAGGGACTAGAGTCGATAGAAGTCAACAAGGATGAACTAAAATCATTGTTGGAAGAATTGGACGTGAGAAAATCTATGGGCCCAGATAACATTGCTGGATGGGTATTAAGAGAATGTTCTGAACAACTAGTGAGACCTATTTTTAATATTGTTCAACACTCATTAAACAAGGGGGAACTTCCCTTAGAATGGAAACAAGCAAATATAACTCCAATATATAAAAGTGGAAATAAAGAAGACCCGCTAAATTATCGACCGGTATCCTTAACGAGTGTTATATGCAAGCTTTGTGAAAAGATTATTAGAAAAAGATGGGTGGGTATGTTGGAGGAGAGGGAAATAATTTCAAGCAAGCAGTTCGGGTTCAGAAAAGGTCATTCGTGTACCACAAATTTGTTGAGTAACTATGATAGGGTAATTGACATTGTACAAGGGAGGGAGGGGTGGGTAGATTGTATTTACTTAGATTTCAAGAAGGCATTTGATAAGGTGCCTCATAAGAGATTGTTGTGGAAGCTCAGGACTGTGGGGCGGGTTGAGGGAGTATTATTAACCCTCTCCGACATATGACGCAAATTTGAGCCTATTAGGGATACTTTAAAGCCTTTTTTTACCATCAGGGGTATTTATAAACCGTTAGTTTAGTTACTTCAACCTCTGCAGTTGTCTTTGAGTTAGCTGTGGGCAGAAAACTAATTTTGGAGAGGTAATTATAAGAGTGAGAGAACTCTATTTCTTATTGCTAATCTGGCAACCTCTGCGTCATATGAGTCTGAAGGGGTTAATGTGGATGGAAAACTATTTAATTGGGAGGGAAATGCAAACAGTAATAAAAGGAAAGTTCTCCTCGTGGAAAAAGGTAAAAAGCGGAGTGCCTCAAGGATCGGTGTTGGCCCCAATCATGTTTTGGGTTTTCATCAACGACCTTCAAATGGGAATAGGCTTATATATATCTGTTTGCTGATGATGCAAAATTAATGAAGCATATTACAAGTAGGAGTAGTTGTGAAGAATTACAGAGAGACCTAGATAAATTATATGAGTGGAGTCAAACTTGGAAAATGGAATTCAACACGAGTAAGTGTCAGGTTCTTGAGATGGGAAAAAGTAAATATAGACCTTCTTGGGGATATAAAATAGGAGATGAAATAATTAGTAAAGCTGGGAAAGCAAAAGACCTAGGGGTAGTTATGGCAGACAGCTTGTCACCTGAACAGCATATAAATAAAATAACTGGTGAAACCTATGCAGTGTTGACTAACATGAGAATAGCTCTGAATTATTTAGGTGAAGAGATGTTAGCAAAAATAATAGGGACAATAATACGACCAAGACTGGAGTATGCAGCAGTGGTGTGGTCTCCACACCTTATAAAACATAATACAAAACTGGAAAGAGTTCAGAGAGTTGCCACTAAGATGATAGCTAGCCTTAGAGACCTGCCATATGAGGAGAGATTGGAGAGGCTAAAGCTGCCAATGCTGAGGGAGGGGAGAGAGAGAGAGGTGACATGATCATGATGTATAAGTGTGGGAAAGGTTTTGAGAAGATCGACAAGGGAGAATTTATTAGTGGCCCCTCCATCATTGACGATTATGCCTATTACATAAGGCTACCTCTTCAAACGCTCATAAGCGTAGTTTGAATCTACCGCCGCAGAGCTCAGAGGAACCTTCATCATAAGCACACGCAAAATCACTCATGGTTCGTCTTTATGATTGGGTTCTCACTACGAAAAAACTTTGTAACAAATAAAAAATAAAAATAAAATAAGAATAACTATTCATAAGCTTTCCATATTCCGTGGATGTACTTCTGTGGATTCTTGGACCAGACGCTGACTAGCGCATCTATCCGCCTTCCTTGCTCTGCGTTCACCCCACCCGGACGTGTCCCCCACAGTGCTCCGCTTTGATTCCGCATTCTTGCGTCCCTAGTGAGTTTTTTCTCATTTGTTTACTCTGGAATGTCTTGAGTAAGGTTAGGATTAGCTTAGCAGGGGTGTCATGGGTGGTTTTCTCGCAGAACAAGTGTATTTTGGGTCGTTTTTGTTGGGGCGTCTATTTCGGACGGACCCTCGTGGCCGAGTTGAGGACGCTCTGAAACTGTTTTTCGTGTTTAGCCATCTTTAGTCCTAGCTTGTTAGGAGGCTTTAACTACGAGATGTCGGGCTTCTAGCTATCTTTCAGATGGAGTAGCCTTTGTTGTTTTATACTGACGTTCCTGGTGTTTTTTCTTCACGTAGTGGAGTTCTTTCTGGGTCCCGAGTCAGTGTTACCCTTACCCGGGTTTTTTCTACGATGTTGGTGTGGCAGCTGTTCCAGTTTTGGTGGGATGGAGTGCTTTTCGATTGTGTTTCGACGTCATTAAGTGTTTTTTCCGTTTTCACCAGGCCTAGCCAGCCACTCGTAGTTTTTTACATATGCAAGTGTTTTCATTGTTTATTATTATAAAAATGTATTCATGTGTCATGTGTGTCCTGGATTAGTTGTGATTGGCTGATCCAGGAGCTTCGGACTGTGTCTGATTATGTTTATCAGATTGCGTTCTGATTGGTGTGGGTTGCCTTTCCGGCGGTTTTTCTCGATTGCTCCGAGAAAGCCATTTTGTTTCCCGGGTTTTAGTCAAGTTGGTTAAAATCGGTAGTTACCCCGGCGAGTTGGGTAGCTTGAGGGCTCATCAGAAACTGCGTTCTCTGTGGTCGAGCCTGTGATCAGGCTTCCTGTGTTTTTCCCGGCGAGGTGGGCTCCACACATTTATCTAAGGTGATCATGCTGACACCTGTTGGATATGGTTTTCTCGGCTTTTCAAAGCCATTGAAACAATGCTGTTTGTTTGGGCTTTCCCTCCCGGCGACCTTTTTACAAAGAGGTCTGGGGCAGGTACAATTGGTTTGACATTTAATATGAAACCCGGCGGTTGTACCTTCGGGTGGTTATATTAACGGATTTGCAATTCGCTATGGTTTGCCAGACAATTGATTGATACAATAGGGTATCACGGCCTTCAAGACGGCGATCTACGAGGGCTTCTGGGAGAAGTCGGATTAGAGATTAAGATAGGCTTAGACTTTTTATGGGATAAAAAGATGCCTGAATCTTACTAGTGTTTCAAGTGTAAAGGGATACTTGAAAGACTTCATCTTTAATAAAGATATGCTCATCTTTATGAAGACTCAGAAGATATGCTTTTCTTTTGGACAGGTAAAGATATGCTGAAATCTTTAATATGAAACTAAAGGACAACAAAAAGTAGTGGTTGAGGGCTACGGTTCGTTGACCAGCGGTTTTATGACACATGTTTTTGAAACATTTTGGGGTAACCTTATGAGCATTAATTCCTGGAAATTTTCTCTTTCCAGAGCAGAGTACCGGCGTGACGCCAGATGACCAGGTAGATCCCGGGGGTGGTAGATTTCCGCCAGTCTCTGTCATGTCGGCACTAGAACCTCTCATTGCTTTATGTTCAACGCCGTTATGCTCAGGTATCCCTATTTTTGCACACAAGCTGTGCATTAAATGTGTTAAATGCCTTGATAGGTCACAGGGGATATGGGTGACAAAGAATTGCACTATTTGTAACCTCTTAAGTGTTAAAATTTTAATTCAAAAGGATAATACTGCGGCGGTGGCTTTGCAAGAAGTGAAACAACTTCTCGCTACCTATTCAACAAATGTAGCACATAAAGCATTGCAATGTGATAACCTTGAGCTTTGGGAGCTATTAATTGTCAAACATGCCCCCCCTAAGTCTAAGATACATGCACGTAAGACCTCAGAGACTGGGCGGGGACAGGTTACCACACCCTCCCCTGGCAAATCTAAGAGGCCTCGCTCACCGTCACCCTCGGCAACGGCGACGAGGTCCAAATCAAGGTCACCCCTGAGGAAGCAGGTGAAAGCTTCGGGCCACTCTGCTTCACCTCCAAAGAAGAGGAAAAAGGAAGATAGTAGGGGACCTAAAGACATTACTAGAACTAAACATAAGTCTAGTAGGAGTCATAAATCATCCAAAAGGGATCCTCCGGCGCGAAGGGACTCACGGCTGTCGCCGGAGCCTGGTACCCCGCTTTCTGCCTCTACCCCCACCAAGTCTAACGTCCAATCTGACAGGTCGGGGGTGGAGTCAGAGAATGTGGTGGAGGATGCCCCGGCGGACATTTCATCACCTGATATTCATGCTTGGTCTACCAGGTCACGTGTGTCAGTCTCAGATTTAGAAGTATCTTACGGAAACTATAAACCTCTAGGGTGCTCGGGTGAGGGCTCCCAATTGGAGAGTTTACCAGGCTCGCAAGCGAGTAACAGCCACAGCCAAGGTGTATGGCGATACTCTCAGCCCTGGCAGGACAGCACACATCCTTTTGTGTCTCAAGTAGTGGCTGACGTCCACCGGGATGCCGATGTACCATCTTCTATCCCAGATTTAACATGGCGGCATGTGGAGGTCCCGGCTTCGGCGGGATCTTCCCATGATAGGCCAGACTTAAGGGATGAAGAACAGTGTTCTCTGGTCTCAGAGATGGAAGTTGAAGAGTCAGGTCACCATCTAGAGGACTCTCAGGGTACTGTCGAATCTCCACGGAGTTCGTCATCTGCTAGGTATGTAACTGCAGAAGAGATTGATGGATTACTATTGAATGCACTTAATAAGTTCTTTGGCCCTACGCCGGAAACTCCTACAGTTGGTACGGGAGCTCCCGCGACGTCGACGAATGTGCGACCTCTGGCTACATCCATTGCTTTAGCTAAAATACCTAACCCTCCTCTTGTGTCAGACCCAATTTCCAATGTGCCAGGCACAGCAACTCTCACTACTTCCAATGTGCGAGTCATATCAGACATAACTCCCCCCCCCCCCTTTAGACAAGGCACCAGTCAAAAGAGGAGCTATGCCTCTTTTATACGGGCCTGATGAGTCATGGGTAGCAATGTTACCAACTAAGCCAGAGGCAGCACAAGCTACTATTTCGGGGGAGCTCCCTGTACCACATGAGTGGGTAATCCAAGGCAATAAGTCTAGAAAACTCAGAGCATTGGATAGTCAAGGAAATGTTTTAGATGTTCATATTAAGGCCATTCCAAGTTATTATAACCATGACTTTTTTGTGTATGCATCAACACCAGCCCTACCCCCTGCCTCAGCTTCAAAGCTATTTTCTGACTGGACTAAGAATGATGGCTTTAATGACATCAAGACACTTTCTGCTTTGACGCCGGAGTTGGATATGTTTCCAATCACAGACTCAGCCTCTAATCCAGTCTTGCAGGTGGGGCAGTTGGGTACGGGACCTTGGGTGGAATGGGAAACAGAGGCTCATAATTTTGCCATTACTTTCACGTCAAAATCTTCTCACCAAATCCCTCAAGACCACCATACTTGGTTCTCTCTTCCGGTTTTTAGTGCCGGAGGAGTCCCCTCTGCTTTGTTTGATTTCTTGGCTGCCCCTAAAATCAATTTGTGCGAATTAAAAGATCCTTTTAGCACGCCTTCCCCAGCTCACCTAGACCGCAAGTTTAGGTTAAGAGGAAAAGCGTTTAGACTGTTTTCACAATATATTGTTACCCAGCAAGTAACAAAGTCTATGTTACGCTCTTCTCAGGCGATCGAAGCTGCGGAAGTCAGGAAGGCCAATTGAACTTTCCCGGCGCTTACTTCTCCAAACTTCCATTCAGTCTTTAGGAGATATTCGGACGGCCTTATTAGAGGCAGTTCGAGCAAGGCAGGATCTGAGGATGTTCTTAGTAAAGAAACTTCCTGACCGTATTGCAAGCCAAGTAGTTCTGTCTCCAGTTCTAACTCCTTCTTTGATGTCTCCAGCAGTTTGGAAGACTGTTTTCAATATGGCACAAGCATTCAAACAAAGTCCCTCTCAACCTAAGAAGCCTACCTTCACTTTCCCTAAACCCAAACCAGTTTCGAAAGCTCAAGCTAGTGGGTCTAAGCCTTTTCATCAGCCTAAGTTCCCTTCCACCCAGGGTCAGGCTCAAGTCAGGTATAAACAGGGTAAATTCTCAGGTAAAGGCCACAGGTTTCACCAACGACCAGGTCAGGGCCCACCTCCAGCCAAACCCAGCCAGTCGTCCAAGAGTACACCACCACCAGCAAAAAACTAAGGTCTCTCTCACTCCCGGGGCCAGTCAAAGGCGTGTTGGAACAGAGAGTAGTCCAGCCGGCGAACCCCAGTCTGCTAACTGGGTCATTCCGGGCGTGTCATCAGGCATGGCCATTAAGAAAATGGGCGAGGACTGTGGTATGCAAAGGCATCACTTGGCAGTGGCTCCGGCGACCTCGCTTACGTCAGCCGACAAAGGCCAATCATGTTTCTTTAGAGGTGGAGTCACTAGTTCAGGAAATGATTACCAAGAGTGTCATTATCCCAGTCCCCCCGACTTACCCGGTGTTTACATCCAAACTATTTCTAGTACCAAAAAGGGACAGTATTCAGATGAGACCGGTCGTAGACCTGTCTTATTTGAATCTCCACATTCACAATGTGTCCTTCAGGATGCTGACCGTGAATCAAATCAGGCTAACGCTTCCGCCGGGAGGGTGGATGTGTTCATTAGACCTGACAGACGCGTATTGGCACGTCCCGGTAAACAAGAGATTTCAAAAATTTCTGGCTTTAAGAATAATGCATCAGACTTATGTCTTTCAAAGGATGCCGTTTGGATTGAACCTAGCGCCACGCATATTCACAAAATTAGTCCGGCAAGCCCTGATGCCCATTTTAGAACAGGGGATCAGGATCTTGTGGTATCTGGACGACTGGCTGGTGGTGGCAAAGACAGAAAAGTTATGCAACACTCATGTCAACATTACGAGTTGGCGGCACACCATGGCGGAAGGCGGACGCATGTTTGAGGCTCCGGCATATGTTATGGGAATAGTCCATTAATTCAAGGATATCGAGTACATACGGGGCTAACAAGAAGAGGAAGGATTTAGTGAAGGTTTGGAGGATATATTGGTGTGGTGGAGGGGTGATATATAGTGTAATAAGAGTGTGTAGTGACGGGACAGCGGTAGGGTTGTGAGTTGTTGAGTTTGTAAACAAACATGGCAGAGGGAATTTCGGGTATGACGGAGTCGGAAGGAAGGTTACAACGTTTTCGGGGATTTAAGAGCACAGATAAGAAGTTAGAAGAGGTTAGTATTGTTGTGAAGGATTTGGAAAAGTGGATGAGTGATACGGAGAAATGGAAGGGGGATATTGGTGAGAAAGTTAAGGCACTGTGTGTAATGTGTGGTGTGATAGGTGGGGAAGGGAATAGGCCTAGCGAAGGAAGTGAATGCAGGCCTTTTTTGGCAGTTAATGAGAGCCTAGAGATGGTATTGAAAAGGGTAGATGAACTGGGAGCAGAGAATATGGCATTGAAGGAGCAGCTGAAGGAATACGAAGGACGTTTCACGGAAGTAAAGGAGTCGACTGCATGGACGGTGGTAGGTAAACAAAAAGTCAAGGATTTGGAGGATATTATGAAAGAGCAAAAGGAAGAAATGAATATGACCAAACAAAGTTTTGAGAGTGCAGTTGTAGGGGTCATGAAGAACAAGGAGAGTGTCGTGAGGGAGGCCATGGACAGGGATAGGGGTGTAATCTTGTATGGAGATATAGAGACTCATATGAATGATAATGGAGTGAGAAAAGTGAGGGATATGGAGACAGTGAAGGAGGTCTTGAAAGGTGTGGATGAGGACGAATATGGATGGGAAGGGCAGGTGGAGGAGATCAGTAGGATAGGTAGATATAAAAGGGGAGAGATGAGACCTATAAGGGTACAGTTTAAAACTAGGGTAGTGGCGGAGACTGTGACAAATTTTAGTTGGAGGCTAAATACAAATGATAAACTGAAACACATAAGACTAAAGAAGGATTTGAGTATAGAACAAAGGAAAAAAATTAAGGAATTACAAGAAAAGGCTGATGAAAATAATGGAAAGTTGGATGAGGAGGAAAAGAGAAATTTTTACTGGAGAGTGAGGGACGGAAAAGTGAGGAAGTGGTTTATAAGAGTAGAAAGGAGGGGGAGATCAGGGAGGGGAGAGAATGTGATGAGAGTTGTGACGGAGGAGGAGAACGGGGTGGAGGTGTCACAGGGAGAGACAGGAGACAAAGAGGCAGACCCAGTAGTGCTAACAGGGGAGTAGGGTACGGACTGGAGGAGCGGGATGGTGTAATTGCTGGAGGAATGGTAGATGGATTAAGGATTATGTTTAGTAATGTGGATGTGTTTACTCAGGACAAGAAAAGAGAACTGATATGTAGGTTGCAGGATGAAGAGGAAAAACCTGATATCATAGCCCTACAGGAAGTAAGACCAAAAAATGTTAGAATTGAGAGGGAACTGGTGGAATATAGTTTGGAGGGTTTTGAGTTATATGAGAGAAATGCTATTAGAGCAGAGGTTGGAAGAGGACTGTTTATTTATGTAAGAAAAGAGCTCAAGGTTAATGAGGTGGATATGAGACAGCAGTATTGTGAGTATTTGTGTATTGAAGTAAAATGTGTAAGAGGATCAATTCTAATTGCCTCTATATATAGAAGCCCAAATAATAGCAGGGGAGAGGATGATAACCTACTGAAAGCAATGGAGGAGATAGATAATAGAGAGAACAAATATAAAATTTTGATTGGAGATTTCAATTTACCAAGGATCAACTGGGCAAATTGTACTACTCCAGCGGGACAGGGTAGCATGGAAAATAAGTTTATAGAGAAAGTGAGAGATTGTTTTTTAACGCAACATATTGTAGAGATGACAAGATATAGAGATGGGACGCAGGGGAGTGTACTTGATTTGATTTTTAGCAATGAAGAGGATATAGTGGAACATGTTAATGTGGATAGCCCTATAGGTCGTAGTGACCATGCCTGTATAAGCTTTAGTTGTAACATTAAATCGGAGAGGGATAATAAAAGCAATAGAAAATATAACATGTATGATAGAGCAGATTATGAGCTGCTGAGACGGTGTTTGGACATTGACTGGGGGGAATATTTGAACGGTGAAGACGCTGAAGGAATGTGGAGGAAAATTAGAGTCAAACTGGAGAATGCTGTATCCAAAAGTGTACCAGTAAGGGAATATAAGGATAAAACAAAATTGAGGAAAAGAACTAACCCAGAATTGCCAATGAAAAGAAAGCTTTGGATATTGATTAGAAGAAAGAAACGATTGTGGGAAAGATTAAAATTGTTAAAAAAGAACAGGGGGTCTAGTATAGAGGCTAAGGAAGTGGATCTGGAACGTAGACAAATAAACAATAAAATAAGGTGGGAAACAAGGAGGGGGGTGAAGGAGAGGGAGAGAGAGATAGCTAGAAATGTGAAGGATAATCCAAAAATATTCTGGAAGTACATTCAGGAAAAATTAACAAGAAGAGTAGGGATCCCAGAGCTGGTGGGGGGGTTGAATGATGGGAGTAGAGCGGAGACTGATAAGGAGAAAGCAGAGGTGCTGGGGAAATACTTTGGGGGGGTACTAACAGTGGAGTCGGAGGATGCAGTGCCTACTATTCCCATCAAACAGGCACCGGCACTAGAACTAGTAGAGTTTTCCCATGCTAGAATAAGAAGGGCTATAGAAAAAATGAACAGAAGTAAGTCACCGGGACCGGATGGGATACACCCAAGAATCATAAAGGAAGGAGGGGAGATGTTAGTAGAGCCATTGAAAATGTTATTTGAGGTATCGTTTAATACAGGACAAATCCCGATGGACTGGAGAGAGGCGAACATAACAGCTATATTTAAGAAGGGAAAGAGAAATGACCCAGGGAATTATAGACCAGTCAGTTTGACAAGTGTTGTGTGTAAACTAATGGAAACGGTAATTAGAGAAGGAATAATGGATCATATGAAGTCAAACCAACTTTTCAGTGGGAGACAGTTCGGATTCTTGCCGGGGAGGTCGACGGTACTACAGCTAATTAAGGTGGTAGATGATTGGATGCAAATTCTAGAAGATGGTGATGTAATAGACGTGGTATATTGCGATTTTATGAAGGCCTTCGATAAGGTCCCACATAAAAGGTTAATAGAGAAAGTTAGAAGCTATAATATAGGGGAGAAATGTGTGAAATGGAATTTTCTGCTAAAACTGGAAGACTTTTGATGTGTGGAGATTTTAATTACTGGGTTGACAGCCCTCATCTGAAGCCATTCTCTCCTGAGTTCCTTGAGTTGACTGATCAGAACAATTTTGTAAACCATGTGTCCCACCCAACTCATATCTTAGGACACACCCTTGACTTGGTTTTCTCTCCTGTGGGTTGTGGTGGTGTTCTGGATGTTGATGTTGAGAATGCTGACCCTAATACCTCTGATCATGCTTTGATTACTTTCAGCTTTGATTTCCCTAAGCCACTCACACATGAAAAAGTAATCAGATTTAGAAATTATAAAAATGCAGACCTAAATTTGGCTAGCAGTGAAGTAAAACAGTACTTGGGAAGTATTGATACTTCCAACCTTACTTCAGATGAGCTGGTGGAGGTACATGGAAATGCACTTAAATTAGTGTTCGATCATCACTGTCCAGAAGTAGAGAAGAAAATCATGGTACGAGATGATTCGCCCTGGTATAGCACTCGAGTTAAATTTCTTAGAAGAGCGCGTAGAAGAGCTGAACGTGAATGGCGGAAAAATAAAACAGACTCTACATGGTTGCAATACCTGTCAGCCAGAAGAGCTGTGGTCTACAAAATCAAAGATGAAAAGAAAGTGTATTATCAGGGAAAAGTTGACTCGTGTGGTAACGACCAGAGGAGGTTGGCTTCAATTGTAAACAGTTTACTTGGAAAAACAAGAGTCAGCTTAAGACCTTCTGTACCTGATGCCGAGTTGGCTGCCAACTTTGTGGCATTTTTTGCTGGCAAGATAACTCGCATAAGACAGGAATTGGATGATGCTTCTGTTGGTGAAGAATTTTCAGTTGTACTCCAACCCCGACACATTCCTAACAATGTCCTCTCATCCTTTCACTCAGTAGAGGTGGACATGATCTCGTCCTACATAAGAAACCTCAATAAAACATTTTGCCCGTTGGATCCCATAAATGTTTCCAAGCTACCAAGAGTCTATGATCACACAGTTGAGTTTATTTCCAAAATAATTAATAAGTGCTTCTCTGAAGGTAGCTTCCCACATTCTGAAAAGCATGCACTACTCCGACCTACTCTAAAGAAACCTGGACTTGATGTTGAGAACATGTTGAACTATCGTCCTGTCTCCAACCTGTCCTTCATATCAAAGATATTAGAGCGTGCAATACTTGACCAATTACAACCACTACTTCAGCAGAATGAAACTATCCCAATTTTTCAGTCTGCTTACCGACAGCATCATTCAACTGAAACAGCATTGATTAGAGTACATAATGATCTAGTTGAGAACATTTGCAATGGTGTGGCCTCACTATTGGTCTTGCTCGATCTCTCTGCGGCTTTTGACACAGTGGATCACGAGTTGTTATTGAGTGATCTTTATGATTGTGGTGTGCGTGACTCCGCTCTCTTGCTTCTTGGGTCGTACTTGTCAGGTAGATCCCAGAGTGTGATGGTAAATCAAGTGGTCTCGGACTCGACACCCCTGCAATATGGTGTTCCGCAGGGATAAGTTTTGGGTCCTATCCTATTTATAATTTATATTAGCAGTTTGTCTCTTCTGCTTCGTGCACATAATGTCACCTTTCACTTTTATGCAGATGACACCCAGATTTATGTGAGAATCACAAATATAGTTGATATACGGAATAAGATGGAATTGTTGATGTCTGATATCAAGAAGTGGATGAGAGCGAGAAAACTTAAACTAAATGATGGTAAAACTGATATTCTCATCATCCGAGGAAATAGAAGAGCTGATGATATGGTAGGTGCCCTCTCCATCAATGTGGGTGGATCTCAGCTGCGACCGGCCAACTCTGTTCGAAATCTGGGTGTATATGTGAACTCCCGATTAGATTTCAAAGAGCATGTAAACCAGATAGTTAAAAGTTGTTACTTGCACATCAGAAATCTCTATTTGGTGAAGCCGTTTATAACCAGACGTTGCCTCCTGACGTTGGTTCACTCATTGGTCTTCTCTCGTGTTGATTATTGCAATGCCCTGTTGGTGGGTCTTCCAAATTATATTTTGAAGAAAGTTCAGTCTGTTCTTAACAGGGCCGCAAGACTAATTTTTGGTGTTCCACCTAGAACTCCTACTACATCTCTTCACATAGAACTGCACTGGCTGCCAGTAAGAGCAAGAATAGAATTTAAGTTGTGTTTGGTGACTTTTAAGGTTCTCAAATTTGGTGAGCCTAGGTACCTTGCGGAGCTGCTCAGGCGCCCACCGGCACACCATGGTGTAGTTGTGCGTCATGACAATGACCCTTTTCGTCTTGATGAACCAAGGGCTTTCCAGCAGTCTTCTTTCTTTGAGAGGTCATTCTCCTACATGGCTCCGAGGTTGTATAACAGGTTGCCGCTGTCCATGAGACAACTGAGTTCTGTTGAATGCTTCAAGAGACAACTTAAGACTTTTCTCTTTGAGAGAAGCTATGATCTTGAGAGAGGTGTCATGACAGATGGCTATAGAGTTTAGGCTATTTTGCCACTGCTAGTGATTGTTAAATGTGTGTTGTATATGAGCCTTCTTTTGATGCATTGATTTTTGTTCTTTTTTCTTTCTCTTTTCGAGCGCTAGTGAATTCTTCGGAAAAATTGGCGCTTATGAGAAATAAGTAACATGCTTATTATTATTATTATAGAAGCCTTCCTGAAAGATCGGAGACAGAGGGTATTGGTGAATGGAATAGGCTCGGGGTGGAGGGAAATTACAAGTGGGGTACCTCAGGGATCTGTGTTGGGACCACTGCTGTTCGTTATATTTATCAACGACTTGCCTGAAGTTATAACTAATGGAAGTGAGGTATACCTGTATGCGGATGACACAAAACTGTATAGAAGAGTGAGGAGTAAGGAAGATATGGGTTTGCTTCAAGGAGATGTGGAGGGCATGAAGGGATGGTCTGAGCATTGGTTAATGCCTTTTCATCCAAAAAAATGCAAGTACATGCGGATTGGGACCAGCAAGATAGACAAGGTAGGATACAGTATGTATGAAGCGATGGAGGAAGTGAGTGCAGAAAAGGATATAGGAGTAGTGATAGACAATAAGTTAAATTTCTCAGAACATTTAGCGGAAAAGATAAACAAAGCCAATAGAATTGTAGGGCTGATAAGGAGGACATTTGTGTCACTTGACGAAGAAATCTTCAGGAATCTATATACAGCGCTGGTTAGGCCGCACCTGGACTATGCAAACCAGGTGTGGGCTCCTTATATGGTAAAGGATATAGAAGCAGTGGAGAAAGTGCAGAGGAGAGCTAGCAAGCTGGTACCAACGTTGAAGAACGCGGGCTATGAGCAGAGGTTGAGGACACTGGGACTTCCGACACTGGCATATAGGAGAAAGAGAGGGGATATGATAGAGACTTTTAAGATAGTGTCAGGAAAGTACGATGAGGATGTGTGTGAAGGTATCTTCTTGATGCGGGAGGGAACAAGAACGAGAGGACACTCTAAGAAAATTTACAAAGAAAGAAATAGGCTTGAGAAGGCGAAGAACTCATTTTGTGATAGAGTGGTAAATGAGTGGAACGCACTGCCCCAGTATGTAGTCGATTCCGAATCAATAAGGGAGTTTGAAAGTAATCTTGATAAAGCATGGGGAAGACAAGATTTGAAGTTTGATTATAAAACAAAAATACAGAATAGTAAAAATGTTGCGTCTGCTACCGCCGCCGCCAACACCGTGAACGACCGCAGCAGTGCAAGTACTGGTACTGAGCTGGATACACAGGCATAGTTTGCCTTTTTCCAGAGGATCTACTGTAAGAAACTGTAAGAAATTACGTTAAACCATGTCAAATCTCTAGGATTCAAGGTCAACTTAGTTAAGTCAAACCTTGTTCCCTCACGAGTAATTCAGTGGATAGGGCTGGTCTGGGACACAGCGTCTCTCACTCTGAGTCAGAGTGTGGACAATCGAAACAGATTTCGCAATTTTTTTTTTTTTTTATGTTTCTCCACAGTCTGACTACGACACGGAGACTCTGGGAATCTCTAGTCGGTTCTCTCAACTGGGTTCAACTAACTGTGAAGTTGGGCCGGTTGAAAGTCAAACGTTTAATCTTGGAGGGCAACAAATATTTCCCACTATTACCGGCGCGAACATTATGGCCTATCCCAACATTAATACACAGCTTACTAGCGGTCTGGGCGAAGAGGGAAGTGTTGCAATCAGTCATGTCATGGACCTCTCCTCCGCCGACGGTATGGGTGGACACGGATGCATCAGGGACGATAGGTTGGGGCTTTCAGTCAAACCTCGGGCATCAGGGTCAAGGGCTTTGGTCCCATTCAGAAACCTCCCACATAAATGTAAAAGAATTACTAGTCCCCTTGTATTTCCTTCAAGTTCACGGCTCTACTTTACGGGAAAAATTGGTGGCTTTCAGGATGGACAATCTCAATGCAGTTCACTGCATTCAGAAACAAGGGTAAACGAGGTCTCGGAAGTTGCTAGACGTGTCAGAAAAGATTTTTGTTCTAGTCGACAAGCTGAACATTCATCTTCATGCATCATATCTCCCAGGCGTAGCAAACGTCTGGGCAGACGCTCTGTCTCGGAGACAGAGCACAACGGTAGAGTGGGCACTCAAGCAGAACATTTTCGATCAAATGATTGCAGAGCCTTACCGTCCACAAGTGGATCTGTTTGCGTCAGAGGAGAATCACAAACTCCCTCGGTACCTCACACGCCGGACATTAACGCCGGCGGGGGGACCCGACGCATTGGTGACGGATTGGAACATGTGGAGTTCCATTTATCTGTGTCAGAAAAGATTTTTGTTCTAGCCGACAAGCTGAACATTCATCTTCATGCATCATATCTCCCAGGCGTAGCCAACGTCTGGGCAGACGCTCTGTCTCGGAGACAGAGCACAACGGTAGAGTGGGCACTCAAGCAGAACATTTTCGATCAAATGATTGCAGAGCCTTACCGTCCACAAGTGGATCTGTTTGCGTCAGAGGAGAATCACAAACTCCCTCGGTACCTCACACGCCGGACATTAACGCCGGCGGGGGGACCCGACGCATTGGTGACGGATTGGAACATGTGGAGTTCCATTTATCTGTTTCCGCCACCAGACGCTTCTCTAATGTGCCACGTAGTCAAAAAACTACAGGATTATCGAGGCGTAGTCTCGTTAATCGCGCCCCTGTGGCCAGCGCAGTTGTGGTACCAGCAATTGATAACGTGGTGCCCGAACCCGGTGTCGCTCCCAGTCGGGTATTTCCACTTAGACACGATTGGCAACCTAAAGACCTCGCTGACTTTTGCATTGTGGACATTCAGGAGGCCAAGTGGTTAACGCCGTATGGTAGAACCGTGACAGATAAATTTATGAATCAGTACACACAATCTACCAAGAGGCAATATCAATCTCATTGGCAGTCCTTTACTTCTTGGATAGTTAGAACAGAACAGACAGTACCTTCGGTGGCATTAGTTTTTAATTATTTAAACTATTTGTTTGAACAGAAACGTCTATCTGTAGTGACTCTAAAAAATCACTTAACAGCTATCAGGGTGCCATTCTTTGACCTTACAGGTCTAACCATACCACAAGCGGAAGAAACGGGTTTCATGAGGGCATGCTTCAAACTCCGCCCACCTCCCCGTCAGCTCATGCCTACCTGGTCTCTTGATAAAGCGTTATCTTTGCTTCATTCCCGTCTGTATCAGAATACGGCAGATTTTGAATTACTATTAAAAAAAAAAGGCTGTGTTCCTTATGGCTTTGGCAACTGGTAACAGGGTGTCTGAGCTGGCGGCGATGAGCAACACCCCTAATTGCATAAGGTTTGGTAGACTAAATGATTGCATTCATATTGCACCTTCCCCAGGGTTCATCGCCAAGAATGAACATAGTGAACATGTTTTCTCAAGAGTTCACGGTGCCGGCGGTGAAACGGGGTAAAGTGCACCATAATTTGTGTCCTGTACAAGCTTTAACCAAATATATGAGAGTGGCACCTCTTAACCAACATGGTGCTTTATGGGTATCGAGTACAGGTAAAAGATTAATGAAGCATAAAATGGCTTTTCTGTTAGAAGTCATTAAAGAGAGTAATCCCGGCGTAGTGGGTAGGGCCCACGATTTACGCAAATGGGCAGTATCTTTACGTTTTCTCAAAAAAAATTCTGTTGAAGACATAGCTACTACTCAACTATGGGCTTCGAATCATACGTTTTTGACCCGATACCTGTCGGTAGCACTAGACAAACCATCAATGCCATGTATAGCGTTACGGCAAAGGGTCTAGATGGGTCTCTAAGTCACTAATTGTTTAGGTTAAGAAAGAGGGGGGGGGGGGGTGCAGTCAGTGAAACATAAGACACCCTAGACCCCGCCGGAGGATATGTACAGAGTATACGAGCTGTGATACAATGTATAAGTGTTGTGATTAAAATTTCTCTGTAGTAATGCCTACGGGAAATGTTGTTGAGGTACAGTAGTACAACAATGGTTTCTTTCAGTGGGATACACTGTTGAAGCAATTTAATTTTAAGAGTTCTCGGTAGTTGCAACTACGAGTAGCATTTTAGTAAGTACATCTGCGATAGTACAAGAATTTATTCTATTTTTGTGTCTAATTTTAAGGAATATACACATTAGAATAATGGGGTTTATATGTGCACATGTAAACATAAAGTTTTATTTTTCACCACTTAATTTAAGTGGGGTGCCTTTAACTTTCAGATCTGTGAACAGATTCTCATAGTTACCTTTTTTCCTCAAGCAGGCTTCTTTAAGCACACCCCTGCTTGTACCCCTTTTTATATGTTGTATAAAGTTTATACATAAATATATAATTTTTTACAAAGTAAGAATACTATGTGGTTGTTTGATTATCTGCCTATTCTATTTGCAATGGTTATGATATGATTACGAATGTCCCCCTCCAGTCTTAGATATCAGGCATAATCGTCAGGTTTATTATTAATATTAGGTTTTCTTTATCTCCTTGCAGGAGTCAAACCTATATTTTGTGGTGAGGGACGAGGGAAGAACCAGGGGTCATGAATGTAAGTTGAGGAAAGTTGTATGTAAGTCTGATGTAAGAAAGTTCAGCTTCCCGTATAGAAGCATTGATTGTTGGAATAAGTTGGATGGGGAGGTGGTGGGAGCAAGAAATATCCAAACTTTTAAAGCAAAATTGGATAAATGTAGAGAGAGAGACAGGACAACACGAGCTTAGGCTCAAATCCTATATACTACAATTAGGTGAGTACATGCCAGTACGCATCCTAGAGATCCAGGGATACCACCCAGCATCCGGGACGGAGCGCCAACCGCACCTGATTGATGGTGAGCATGCGAAAGTGGTGAAGGTAGTGGAAGGAGGAGTAAGGACTTAACATCGTCGTCCGTGAAGCCAGGCACCCGATGTAGTTGGTCCCGAACATAGAGAGCCACCGCAGACCACGTCGAGAGGAGGCGTGACCGAGCCCCTTCAGCGGTAGCGGACGTAGGGTGGGACTCAAGCGTCACCAGGTCCACCATGCACGGGCCACACCTCCGAGGGTCAAAACCAACCTTTGTGTAGCAGCCTGCGTGGGATGGGCACTCACGATGGTTGGAGCTCACCACCCGGTTCTGACACCCGACGCGAGAGCAGAAGACATACTACTCTGGAAGCAGAAGAAAAACCCCTGTTAAAAACCCTGAGTAGGCCCTGGTAAGGTATGCATGTAAGGCAAGGACAGGAACCAGAAGAAAGCCTGCCCATATTCCATGAAAAAAACCCGTGAAAGACGCACGAAAAGTGCCAAATGAGAGTGAAACCCCCCCCCCCCCTGAAGAAGGTGAAGGCCGAAGAGTGCTCCTAAAGAGGGCAGCCAGGCATGAGTACCAGGTAAGAGGTCATGCACAAAAGAAAGATCAGAGACCCCTGAAATCGCCACAGGCACCAGGTCAGGGAGGAGCCCAAAAGCTCTCCCTAGGCCCGGAGACTGGAGCCCCTACCAAGGTAGGATAGTGCCCCCCCCCCAATAACAGTGAAGACTACTACCTTCAACCTGTGAGCAGTGATGACGCCCAGTAGGGTAGAGAGCACAGCCTGGGGAAAAAAGGGAAAAAGAGCGTTAAAAGACGTCTTAATAGAAGTGCAGGACTACTAAGCCATTCCTAAACTGAAGAAAGATGAGCGCGACCGTAAACGGGAACGTCCGATCCAGAGCGGAAAAATCCTGACATCGAGCGGGAACGTCCGCGTTCCCAGGCGGGAGCGACAATCCCGCCCCAGAACGGAGGAGCTGTATACGGACTCCCCCGCCGTGGAGCGGAACGTGGCATGAGAAGGCAGGTAAGCGACATTCCCGCTCCAGAGAGGAGGAGCCGTAGACGGACACCCCCGCTCAGGAACGGGACGCGTTAAGAGACGGTAGCGGCGCAGAAGGTGGAAGGCAAAAACGCACAAAAGAAGACCCGTCCTAGAGCGGAGAGGCCCCGAGGGGCCCCGCCGTAAGCCGAGGACCCCGAAGGTAGCCTGGCAAGTCACAACAGACGCGGGAGAGTCTGTGGGTATCAAGCAGCAACAAAAACAAACCTCCGATATAGAACGGGAAAGACTCGTCCCAGAGCGGAGGTGCCAGGAGGCGACCATGGCACAAATGACAGTGAAAGGCATCCCTTCCAAAAGGGGGAGGGTCCAAAGAGAACCCACCAAATCACAACAGGCGCGGGAGAGCCAGTGGTTAAGCAGACACTACCGAAGGGGACAGAGACAGAAGAAAAACTGTCGGCAAAACACATCAGAACGGGCTACGTTCGCGGTTTTGGGGAGAACCAGGAAGACAGAGCACCGGGACCGTCAAACAACACGAGCACGAATGAGGTTACCACAGTGTTGAAAACCAAAGCCGCCCCCCCCCCCCCCCCCTATGCTAGGCCAAAAACGGTACAAGTGACAGTAATATATGAAATTACATGGTGCACGAGATACCGGCCCCTTGAGGAGGGGAAGCAACCAGCAGCAGGTAACAAAAGCACAGGGGACGACACCAAAATTGTCGGAAACGAAAATCGCCCCCCACTAGGCTAGGCTAAAAACGGAAGTTAGCCTATTCGGTACTTGAGGCAGTAAGTATAGGTTTGACTCCTGCAAGGAGATAAAGAAAACCTAATATTTAGTAGTGGCCCCGTAATCATTGACGATTATGCCTATTACATAAGGCCTCCTCTTCAAACGCTCATTTACCGTAGTTTGAATCTACCGCGCAGAGCATAAAAATTTGAGGAGCCTTCATCATGAGCGCACGCAACCACACTCATGGTTCTGTCATTATGAAATTGGGTTCTCACTACGAAAAAACTTTGTAACAAATAATAAAAAGAAAATAAGAATAACTATTCATAAGCTTTCCATATACTCGTGGATGTACTTGTGTGGATATTTGACCAGACACTGACTTCAGGCGTCATACTTCCTTCTTCACTGATATATCAAGTAAACCAAAATCCTTAATACATCAACGAATGGGAAGGGGATGGTCGGGAGGGCCCCAGTAGTCAATGATTACGGGGCCACTACTAAATATTAGGTTTTCTTTATCTCCTTGCAGGAGTCAAACCTATAATTTATTAGTGGCCCCTCCATCATTGACGATTATGCCTGATATCTAAGACTGGATGGGGACATTCGTAATCATATCATAACTCTAGCAAAAACAGATAATCAAACAACCACATAGTATTCTTACTTTGTAAAAAAGATATATTTTTGCGCATAAACTTTATACAGCATATATATTCAAAAAGGGGTACAAGCAGGAGCGTGCTTCGAAGAAGCCTGCTTGAATAAAAAGGGTTAACTCTGAGACTCTGTACACAGATCCGATAGTTAAGAAGGCACCCCACTTAAAGTAAGTGGTGAAAAATAAAAACTTGTAAGTCTACATGTGCACATATTGTGACGCCTCCCGGCGCTAGCAGAATGGTTGCGTGGGGCATTGCAGCTCGCTAGCGCTCGCCAGGATGGGGGGATGGGCTACAGTTGTCCTAGAATGATCTGCTTTCTTTTATTAGTGTCGTGTTGCCACAGACAGTCTAGAAATGGTCTTTGTTTTGGTCTGTGACCGCGCCTTATATTTTATATTCGCTATAATATAAATGTTGCTTGTGTGGGAGGCGAGCGGGTGAGGGAGTACACCTGGCAGCGGGGGTGAGTCATGACGCGGCTCGCTTGGGCGCTGACGGCGTTGGCGGCCGGGTGGTCAACTAGTCCCTTCCCGTCGCGGCCTCATGTTTTTTACCAAGCTCAGAGCTTGCCTGACACGCGTATCGTCTACATCCTTTGCAATTCTGTCCCCCATACTCGCCACTTTGCATACTATTTCTCTCTCTCGACTTCTCCTTTCTCATTCTCTAATCTTTATTAAACTCAACATCCCTTCTGGTTTCAGCATAGACGTTCACCGTCGGCCATTCGTATTGTA